>CM069906.1:46200190-46531361 GCA_036172215.1 Camellia granthamiana | reverse complement strand
ATCATATAGATCTTGCAAAAACATATATATAATTCTAAGAAAATTCCTACCTCAAGTTTTGAAGAAGAAATGAGATGAAACCCCCAAAATCAACGCTGTCAAAACTTGATCTTCACCGCACACAACGAAGCCCTCGAGAAGTTAACCAACTTTGATGAAGAAACTATGGCAGAACTCTAATGGATCTTGAGAAATCAAGGTTTTGATCCAATTTGGCGTAGGGAAATGTAGAGAAAAGGGAGAGGAAAGAGTTTATAGAGAGAGAGAGAGAGACCTAACAAGAATTAGATACACTCAGCCTAAAGAGAAGAAAAGACTAAAATTTCGGACTTACCTACCACCGCACGTGCGACGCTTCTTCGCACCTGCATTTATTGCAGTAGCCAAACAAGCCCTCCCCTGTTTTCTGCATATGTGGCTCAAGCAACTTCGAATGCATTTTGTATTTTTGCTTCGGGGGCACTACCCTCGGACCTGCCAAAGAGCGTTGTCCCTTGGACCCCTGCGAGCTGACTGGGTAGCTCGATCTCTGACCTACCCAGTCGAAGTGGCAAAATAAGAAAGAAGGATCGAAACCGGGATCGCTACAGAGAGAGAGAGAGAGAGAGAGAGAGAGAGAGAGAGAAAGACGTTAAAGACCCAAAAGTTAATGACCCAAAAGTTAATGGTAATGAAAACACGATCCACTTACACCCAAATGTAGTTCTTGACGTGTTCTAGTTTTTATCCTCGAACTAGGGGTAGATTTTGCCTCTAGGTAGATGAAACCCAAACTTGAAGTTCTCAACAATGGTGGAAATTAAGAATGAGAGAGAGAGAGAGAGAGAGAGAGAGAGAGAGAGAGAGAGAGAGAGAAGTGTGGAAAGGGTGAGGAAATATTTCTATTTATAGTGGAGAGATAAAATAAGTCATGCGGCCCAAGAATACATAAAATATTTAGTAAAAAATCCAAAAGTGGATCCCAAGAATGTGGCTGGGAGTATTTGGGTTTGTAACAGGTGTTAACACTGTGATGAGGGGTGTTGACACCTACGTATATAGCAGCGAAGGGAGATAATCAAAATAGACAGGGTGTTGACCTCAGATTGCCTTGGTGTCGACCCCCAAAAATAGTGAGCACTACTTTAATTCCATCTCGATGATGTCGACACCCAGAGAAGGTGGTGTCAACCCTGAAAAACAGAATGCAACAATGACAAATGAAATGATGATGGTATCGACCCCAAGCTGCTTAGGTGTCGACATCTAAAAGCATAATGATGAAGAATAAGGGAAGAGGAGCAAGGGTCGACACTTTATAAGGTTCCAAAACATATTTCGACAAGTTCCAAAAGCGAATTAACATTCTAATCATGTATAGAATCAAATTCCTTACACAACCAACATTATAATATACCCACCAAGGGATTTTAATTGCCAAAATAATGGATTTAAATACATTCTAAAGGCATTATAATCACGAGTGATACAACCTTCCCCACTTAAGAAATTTTGTCCCCGAAATTGAATAATATTAAAACAACAACAACCAACAACAATAACATCTACAATATCAACACTTACAATGTAACAAGGTAAAGGAAGAAATACAAAGGATGAGAAGATTAAGCGTTATCAAATATATTTAGATATTTGTCATGGACTTTAGCTTCGTGCTCCCAAATTGCTTCTTCCACACCATGATGCCTACACAACAGCTTGATTAAAGGAATGATCTTGCCTCTCAAGACTTGCTATTGGGTATCTAGGATTTTCATGGGTCTCTCCTCGTAAGATGCATTCTTATCTACCTCAATATCCGTCCAATCTAGAATGTGTGAAGGGTCAAGCTCATACTTGCAAAGCATCGAAATATAGAATATTTCATGTACTATAAAAGTTGTGGTAGCAAAGCTAAGCGATAGGCTACTTCTCATATTCGCTTAATGATGTGATAAGGGGCCAATGAATCTAGGTGATAACTTTCCACTCTGTCCGAATCTCATCAAACCCTTCCTAGGTGAGATCTTCAAAAAGAAATGATCTCTAACCTCAAAAGACAAGGGTCATTTCCTCCGAGCGGCATAACTCTTTTGACGACTTTAAGCTGTAATCAATCTCCGTCGGATAAAAGCTACTTTCTTGGTGGTCTCATGCACTAATTTCAGTCCAAGAATGGGTGAATCTCCCACCTCAGTTCAACATATTGGCGATCTACACATACGCCAATATAAGGCTTTGAAAGGTGCCATACCAATGTTAGCCTAGAAACTATTGTTGTAGGCAAACTCTACTAAGGGAAAATGTCATTCCCAAGACCCCTTGAAGTCCTGAATACAAGCCATCAACAAATCGTCTAAGATCTAAATGGTGTGCTCGGACTGTCTGTCAGTCTGAGGATGATAAGTAGTAGTGAAGGTCAAATGAGTACCCAAGGCACTCTGAAGACTCTGCCACAATCAAGCGGTGGAACGAGGGTCTCTATTAGAAACAATACTCATTGGTACTCTGTGGAGTTGAATAATCTCCCTAATGTAGAGCTTGGGAAGATCATCCACTGAGTCTTCCATACGCATGGCAAGAAAATGAGTCGACTTAGTCAGTCAATCCACAACCACCCAAACTGAATCATTACCCCCTCTGAGTTCTAGAAAGACCTATAACAAAATCCATCGTAACATGTTCCCACTTCCATTCAGCAATTGGTAAGGGTTGCAACAACCCGGCCGGTATCTGGTGCTCGGCCTTGATTTGCTGACAAGTTAAATACTTAGACACGAACAATGCCACATCCTTCTTCATTCCTCTTCATCGGAACTAACGACTAAGGTCATGAAACATTTTTGTGCCTCATGAATGCATCTCTAGGCATGAATGATGTACCTCATCCTTACAAGACTCCAACATGAATAAACAGTCTAGGTATTAGATGCTCAAATCAGAGTGAATATCCAATCCCTTTTCTTCCTTCTCACTGGAGATTCTCTCTCGGATAGTCTCTACTTTGAGGTCTCCATGTTGTGCTTCTATAATCTGACTGATAAGTGTAGGCTATCCAATAACTATGAATAAGGTAGCATTCTCCTTGAACTCGCTAAGGCGCAAGTCAAACTAGCCAATATCGCCAAACATCTTCTATTCTTTAATGGCAAGACTAGCCGTCATGTCAACAGACTTTCTACTCAATGCATTGGCCACTATATTGGCTTTCCCCAAGTGGTAGTGTAATTCAAAATCATGATCTTTCATGAACTCCATCCACCTTCAAACGCAAATTCAAATCCTTCTGTGAAAACAGGTATTTGAGACTTTTGTGATTCGAAAATGCATCGGACTTCTCGCCATATAAATAGTGCCTCTAGAGTTTCATGGCGAAGATGACAACAACTAACTCTAGATCATGGGTCGGGTAATTCTTTTTGTGGGTTTTTAATTGATGCGAGCCATAGGCTACTACATTGCCCTCTTGCATCAAAATACAAACCAAACCTTCCCTAGAAGTATCATAGTACATCGTCTACCCTAAGCCTTGCTCCGAAATGATCAACATAGGCGCGGTTGTTAACCTAGTTTTTAACTCCTAAAAGGATCTCGCACAAGCTTCACTCCATAAAAACTTCACCCCCTTTCTAGTCAGTCTAGTCAATGGAGATGTTAAAGTGGAAAAGTCTTTCACAAAACACCGATAGTAGTCGGCTAGGCCTAAGAAACTGCGAATATCAAAACTATGCTTAGGTCATTCCCATTTTTGTACCACCTCAATCTTAGAGGAATCTATGGTCACTCCATCCCGGGAAACTACATGGTCCAAAAATTTTACCTCAAAAAGCCAAAAAAAAAAATACTTCTCATACGTACCATATAACTGGTAATCCCTAAGTAATTGAAGAACAATGCGAAGGTGCTTCTCGTGCTCCTCTTTGGAAGGTGAATATATCAGAATGTCATCTACAAATACAATTACAAACTTATCAAGGTACTCGCAAAAGACACAATTCATCAAGTCCATGAAGGTAGCAAGAGAATTGGTCAAACCGAAGAGCATTATGAGAAACTTATAATGGTTGTACTGAGTACGGAAGACTGTCTTGGGGATATCGTCGGAGGTGCTATTGTGCCGCGATTGCTTGAGACGACGCTGGGGTCGCGGCTAGTAGCAAGAGCGAGGGAAGATGTGGTCGACAGTGGTGGTGGGCAGTGATGGTGGTGGATTTAGATCTAGGGGTAGGGTTCCAGGAGAAGAAGAAGAAGAAGAAGAAGAAGAAAAAGAAGAAGAAGATGACTAGGAGGATGGTGATGGCAACGGCGTAGTGGTGGAAAAAATGAGGTGGAAAAGAGAGAGTGTTAAGATGGCGGTGGTTAGGGGTGACGGTGGTGCTGCGATGATGGTGGTGCTGCAATGGTGTTGGTGGTTGGACGGCCAGTGTTAGGGGTAAGGAGAGTGAACGGTGGCTGCCGGACATGATGGAATTAGGGTTAGGGTTTGAAAAATTAGGATTAGAGGGTTAGAGATGAGGGTAAAAATAAAACTTTATCTTTAAAGCAAATTGAAATTAAAAAATAAAATATAAAAGAGAAGGGATAAAAAAAAAAAAAAAAGATAAATAACAACCCCCTTAAAAATATGTTGAAGCACTCGAGTTGAATTCCAGATTCTTAGTGCGAAGTGGATTCGGGAACCAAATGATGTTAAAAACCCACTAATTACTATTTGCCATTGGCTTTTGACCTTTTTTTCAATGAATAAGTTTAGGGATCGAGATTTAAGATTCGAGATTTTAAATCAGAATAGAGTGTGTGGTAGAGATTGAAATTATATATTATGGAACAACAATGCTATAGACCTCTAAAAGTAGAGCTCTAAAAGAGCTCTAATGAGTTGGCATGTCCAAAAAAAAAAAAATTTCAAGCTAAAACATCACATCAGACTGGACCCCACACACTTCCATGTCATTAGTGCATGGTTTAGAGATCTTATTTTAGAGCTCTCAAGCATTTTTCTATTATGGAATCTATGTGTAAAATAAAAATAAATTTGAAGCATATGTTGATATTTCTAGGTAAATTCTAAATATATTATTCTAAGTTTGTAGTATCCTCTTTTCCAATATATTAAGGAATGGAAATTCCAACACTTCAAAGGACAAAAAGAGCATTCAGTCTGGACCGTCCAATTGATGCTACTTTTAAAGTTGAATCCAGTAAAAGATTCTAAGATTTCACCATGTAAACTTTAATTTATTTCTTGATCTTTTTTTTAATAGCAAGTGATTAGCATAAAGCTGTACCTAACTAAGAAAAAAAATTTAATTCTAGATTCTATAACTACGTATATATTTTCTTACTCTGAAGTGGATTCGGGAACCAAAAACCTCACTAATTACTATTTGCCAGTGACTCTTGACCCTTTTTTTTCTAATGAATAAGTTTATGGACACAGATTTGGGGTTTGAAATTTTGAACCAGAATAGAGTGTGTAGTAGAAATTGAAATTGTGTATTATAGAATCTATGTATAAATTGAATTTAAATTCCATACTGATATTTCTGGATAAATTCTTAATATATTATTCTGAGCGTGTAGTATCCTGTTTTCCAACATATTAAAGAATGGAAATTCCAACACTCCAAAGGACAAAAGAGTCTTTCAATCTGGACCGTCCGATTGATGCTACTTTTAGAGTTGAATCCAGTAAAAGATTCTAAGATTTCACCATGTAAACTTTAATTTATTTCTTGATCTTTATTTCAATAGCAAAATGGAGCTTTATCTAATTAAAGAAATTTTTTTCTAACAAAAAATATCCAAAAATTCAGTATGAATGAATATAGCAAGTTTGACCCCATTGTAAGTTGTAACCTTAGTGGTTATGAGGAATTATTTGAGATTTCAAGTTCCAGTCAATGGATTGGTGTCGGCCTATTGTAATAATTTAAATTCTACTAATCTACTATTATCTTACCGTGTGAAGGCAAAAGAAAAAGGTACATCTCTAAAACTTTTGGGTCAACAAGTCCAAGCTTAAATCTTTTTGAGCTAAAAAGACATTGATTTGTCTAAAAAGACATATATCTATCCAAAGCTTACTTATCTGACTATCTATCCAAATGTTATCTATATGTACACGTGTCACCTATTAGTTCACATATCTATTCACCTCACCGTCAGCTACTGATAACTTTTTGACCAATTTTCCAACGACTTTTCAGCATGCGTTCTTATCACAAAAAAATATTAGACCTTGGACCAAATAACATATGGACCTTTGGACTTCTCATCAATTAATATATTTATTATTCAGTCATAAATTCTCTCTTAACATTCCCGAGGTGTTTGTTCGGGGAGATTGGAGGGTAGGATAGGATTCCCTGTCTATTTTATGTAATAATCTGATGTTTGGTTCAAAAAATATAAACCGGACTAATAGTCCAACAGGACAATTAATCCGTTATTTGTGGGATTATTATGTCCCATGGGAGGGGGGGTGTGGGATACAACATAATGGGATAACTCCTCCAAATTAGAGAGTAAAATGACATTTTTAGCCCTCCAAACTATTGTACTTAGTAAAATAAAATAAAATTTAAAAGTCTCAACTAAAAATTAAAATAAATTTACTTAATTTTTATTGATATTCTATTTATTTAATTTTTTATAAAAGTTCTAGCCAAAAAATAAAATATAATTTATAACTGAGATTTAGTATTCCTATTATTTAGTAAACAATTATAATAATTGGTTTAGTTTGTTCAATAAAATAGGTCTAAACCTATGAATAATGTTTGGCTACCTGTTTTCGAACAAATAATAAATGTTCGGTTACCGGTTCCCGAACAAATAAAAAATGTTCGGGTCTGTGTTCCAGAATTTTGGTCATATGTTCGGGAGTTCAATTCCAGAAAAATGACGAATAGATTTTATTATTTTTGCCATTTTTTTTTCCAAGAAACTTACCTTTACAAAACTCGTCTCTTCTGAGCTAAGAACAACATTAAAGCTATGAATCTCCTCTAAGCGTTTATTGTTGTACTCCTCTCGTCTTGTGGAGTTGTAGTTGCTAGAAAAACTTTCACTCATTGTCATTGTCGGAGAAGTGTAGGTAATCAAATGGTTGTTACCATTACTGCCGAAATATTGTCGCCAAAGGGTTTTCAAGATTTTAAGGGTGGGTCGGTTTTGAAGGTGGGATTTGGAGAAGATGGATGGGTGGTAATGGAGGTGGGTGCTCTCATAAACCCTAATTCATGATATAGTGGATGTGTAGGTTTAATTGTGAGATGGGGTGTCCCAAAATTAATGATGTCCTTTGTAATAATTTTATTTGAGGTTATTATTAAAATAAAATAAAAAGCTAAAAATTGGGGGTTTCCAAAATAATTTATAGGGTACTAAGGCCACTTTTGGGAATAGAGAAAAACGCTAGGTTGGCATTTTGGAGCAAAACGCAGGCTGCGTTTTTTTGTTCATTTGGGGAGTGCCAAAATTAGGTTGAAAAATTACGTAATTGCCCTCAAATTTTATATTTTGTATAAATGGCTAAAATGTAATTTTTTAAGTTGAGTGAGGGTATTTTAGTCATTTTAGTGTGATGTGACATCATAAATAAATATTAATCCAAAAAAAAAAGTAACTTTTTACCAACTTTCCAAATCACTCTAAAAAATCTTGGTTAAAAGCAAAAAAGCTGATTTTTACCACCTTCCCAAAATAGCCCTAATAGCAGCACTCTTTTTCATAATATCCCAAACAAGCATATGATTCAATAGAATAACTAAACAAATATCGAATACACATCATTTTCAACTAAATAGTTCAGAGACTATATATCCCAAAATTAACAACCTGATAATTACAATCCTCCATTATCGAATCCGTCCAAACAAATATAACCTCCATGTCATAAGATCTGTTAAGGTTTTAGCTGTGACACTGCATGCTACTGCAAGCTAGAGGACTCTTCATCCATGAATTGAAATTAAAAATTAAGCCATGTCACTAGTCATCTTTTTAAGTGGAACGATGTAGTTTTGATACCAAATATCAATGCCTCTGTTTGGTTGAGATTATAATTCTCCTTTTTTTTTTTTTTCTTTTTTTTCTTTTTTTTCTTCTTCATTTTTTTTTTTTTTTTTTACATGAACAATGTAATTTCTGTTAATGGTTTTAAACATGTTTTTTAAAAGGAATAAAATTTTCTCCAGTCCTCATTTGGACTGGAGGCTCTATCCGAGCTCATGAGACTCACTACGGTTCTATGTCAGTAATTTGAATCGCTTATTTTTTTAGAATTATTCATATATATCATTTATATAAAAATAAAATAAAATAATTAGGTCAATCTAAGAATCACTACATCTTCATTTTATCACATTTTTTTTTTTCCTTCAAAAAATGAACGGTTTGAAAATAGACTATTTATTGTTTTAAAGACAAATGCCGTAAGATGAAAATTCTGTGATTATCCGACTAATTTTTTTATACACCAAAAGAATCCTATAACATGCCACGTTATGGTTAAAACTTTATGGGTAAATCATACTTTGCACTGCTGTACTTTGTACCAAGTCTCACTTTGGCCCTTACATATGAAATTATAACAGTCAACCCCCTTCACTTTTGCTAAATCTCACTTTGATCCCTACACATGAAATTGTGACAGTCAACCCCCTGTACTTTTGGTAAAATCTCACTTTGGTCCCTACATAAGTGTCAATGTCCCCTTTCTGTTACTCAGTTGTTTAAATCTTTAACAGAATCTACTCATGTGATAAGAATGTGGCTATTACATGAGGGTAAGATAGGAAAATCATCTACATTTTCCACCAATATACACTTTATCCCAAAATTTATATCAAAATATGACTATATTACACTAAAACAAAACGTAGATTGTGAACAATTAAGAAAATGAACTAGGATTTTGCATAAATTGGAATTGCGAAACTCTATTTTTTACGGTAACACAGTCTTTTATCTAATCATCTTTTTTTTTCTTTGATTTCTTTGTCGCATTTTTATTTTATTTCAAAAACTCTATTTTTTTTCCTTTTAGACTCAATTTTTACCATATGAGCATATATATATATATATATTGTATTATATAACTCTTATGTGTTTATCACGTAGGACAAAGTATATTGGTGGGAAACATGTATGATTTTCCTCTCTTACCCTCATTTTATAATCACATTTTTGTCACATGATTGGATTTTGTTAAATATTTAAAAATGAAATAATAGAAAAGGGATATTGACACTTGTATAGGGAACAAAGTAGGATTTGAGTAAAAGTGTAGGGGATTGACCGTTACGATTTCATAAATAAGAACCAAAGTGTGATTTGACCAAAAGTGCAGGGAGTTGATTGTCATGATTTCATATGTAAGTGTCAAAATGAGATTTGATATAAAGTGTAGAGGTGCAAAATATAATTTACCCAAACTTTAATAAGATCATAAAAGAGAGCATCTTGGAAGAGGATCAAAATCTGCAATGGATTAGTCATTGAATTGAAGTGAGTCTAGCCTTGAAAATATTGGCGACTTGCAACATCCTCTACTGATTTGGAAACATATATATATATATATATAAGATTTGGATAGAGTACCCCGTATTAATATTATATGATACATCAATCACAAAAACATCATTATATCTCCATATTGTCACTAAAATATTAACATAAAAAATACAAATTTCACTGTGTAGATTAATCACAATGAAGAAAAACACTTCATAACAATGCTCAAAAGATATGTAATAATTGCTAAGTAGCAAGGGGAGAGGATTGCTAAGGATGAGGGAGAGGTTGGGATGTGTTTTTTGAGGGAGGGAGAGGATAGATTGATACGTGTAGGCCATGGTTTATTTGATGTAATTTTTTTTTTTTTTTTAAATCTATGTTTTATCTATTTATCTTTTATATAAGTTCCTATACATGAACTTTAGAAGATATTTTTTTTTCAATAATATGCTTCACTGTAATCAGTTTGTCAATCCCGTACATGAATTTTGGAAGATTTTTTTTTTAAATTTAATTTAAATATGCTTCACTGTAATAAGTTTGGCAATGCTATACATGGATCCATTTAATAGACTTGACTGTAGTAGGTTAACACATTTTAATGAAATTTTAGTCCATAGAAAATAAATAAACTTTTAGAATCTAATAGACACTAAAAATTTGTAAAATTTGTATAAATTTATTATGAGCAACGCATCTTACCTTTGTGTTTTTACCATAATAATTTAGGATAAATTACAAATACACCCCTTGAGATTTTTTTAAAGTATGAATTGCCCCGTGTAATTTGGAAAATTATAAATATCCCTTTGTCAGAATTTTTTAATTAATATAATTAATAGAAAAAATAAAATTTCTAACTGTTCTATTATACAATAATAAAATTACTTGAATTATTAATTAAGATAAATTTTTAACGTCATTGAAAACTGTTAATGGACTTGATGATTTGTGAATAAAAGATGTCATTTATTATTAAATTGGAAATTTTAAGGGACAAAATACAATTTTCAAAATTACAAAAGACAAATTATATTTTAAACAAATCTTATAAAATATATTTGTAATTTACCATTTTATTTATCACATCCTTCTATCATAGATATAATGGGTAACCACATAATAACATTACTAATAAGAGAGGATTCATTGGAGTCCATAATAAAGTCACTAACTGTGGTGCTGATCGGTGCGACTGTTAAAATATATTATAAATTCTAAATTCTAATTTTAGTTAGAAATTATTAATTTGTTTGGTGTAATTGTTAGATTATAGATTTAAATTACTGAATAGTATTTGATAAATAAGTTGTGAAATATCTTTTTGATGTATAAATGTCCTTTTTACCCCATTTAACAATAAATTTAATTAACATTTGTTAGTTGTAAATTGAATTAACCTTTATTTTTTGTTATTAATTAATTTTCAAAAAAAAATCCAATTTCTAAGATTATAATCGTAAATTAACATACTTACCGCAGAAGCTGATAATCAGAAGTAGGGAATGGGAAGATTAATCTATAAGTTGGCAAAATTAATTCATACTAAACATCCCCAGTATAAACTAAACACAGAATGAGACATAAAATGTCTTACAAAGGATATACCTATGTGATGTGACATTCACATGTGGGACTCACTATTTGTAAGATATTTATATCTCATTTTATGTTTGGTCTCTATATTCCTAGCACTATTGAAAAAACAAAAAACAAAAAAGAGAGACAATCATCCACGCATTCGTTATTATTATTAATAAATCTATTTTTTTTTTTTTTTTTCATAGATCACATTAGGATTGGCTATGTGGTGGGTGCCACAAGACCTAACAACACTTCTAATTATCATTGGTGTAACTTGGGCAAATTCAACCTGAGCAACACGAGTTTAGCTTGAATTTTTTAAGAGTTGGACAAAATATTTTTAAATTCGGTATGAGTTTGGGCAAAAATTTAAAAGTCTGAATTAAATTTCAGTGGACTTGGGCAAAGATTTCAAGCAATCTAAGCAACCCAAACTCAAATTATACATATAAATATTGAATATACATATTATTATTCATTAGATGATATTAAAATAATTTACATCATTAAATCATATTGAATATATATTATAGAGGGAATTTCTGATTAGTGGAGATTAGAAAAGTTATTTACAAAAACATGATAAAATTATAAATATTAATAATTAAAATTATAAATTTTTTCACTTTTTTGTAAATAATTTTTCTGATCACTACTAATCGCCAATTCCCCCCTATATTATATATACAAATAACATAATACAAAATTTTACTTATTTATTTTTCTCACTCATAAATTGTAAAGACCATTATAACGACATTTCTCTTACATTATATAAATGATTTGTTTTGATATTATTAATGATTCTATAAAAAAAAAAAAATTATAAATAGTCTAATTTGAACAAATACATTAACTTAGCTGCACTAAAAAAAGAAGAAAAAACTGAAATTTATGTACAATTCGAACAATTCAATCAACTTGGGCAATTTGGATTTTACTGGAGTTGGGTTTGGACAAACAATCTCATGTTACAATTCGGACTTGGGCGGGTTTTGACAACTCTCAACACAACTTGAGATGGGTTTGGACTATCTCTCAACCCGTTTAACTTGCCCGAATTGCATCCCTGCTAATTATACATCAACATTATATTAATTTAATGGATCTCTCCATTTACGTGTACATTTATTATTAATTAATGGTTGGCTTGATAAAAAAAAAATAATTAGTGATTAACACATTCGATACGTGCGTAATTTAAATAAATATAAATAAAATAAAATATTAATTATATATTGTATATAAGGACAAATTACAATAATAAATAGTCCCTGGATTAGAGTGTTGCAATTTATCCCTTTTTTTTTTTTTTTTTGGAATCCCTAGTTCCTTCCTTTTTTTTTTTTAACTCCAATTTTATGCTAATGAAAATTTCATTTTTACCCTTATTACTAACCTTATAATCCTAATTTCCTAAATCCTAACCCTAACCTAATCCTATCCCCATCACCTCCGGCAATCACCACCAGCTCTGGCGGTCACCATTCCCTTTCATTACCACCTCCTGCCAGTCCCCTTCGTTTTTCGATGCCACATTTCCACCCCTCCTCAAACCCTAACCCTACAACCTACCATCACCGGCAAAGAGTGAGATACAGAGAGAGTTCCCGAAGAAGAAGAAGAAAAAGGAAGAGGGTTGCGGTGGTCAGTGGAGAGGATAGAGATACCAAATCTGGGAAGGCGAGTTCACGATCGCGAGTCGCAACTGGCGATGGAGGGCGAGTTGCAGAGGAAGAGTGGATGGTTTGTGATGTTTCACAGCTATGGTAACAGAGCGGGGCAGCGGAAGATAAGGCATTAAGGGTGGTGGTGTTGTCGGTTGTAAAGGGTTGTTAAGGGAAAGTCATCGGAGGAGTTGGTGAGGAAGAGAGGGGCAAGGCAGGTGGGATTGCCGGCGGTGAGAACTATTGGTGATAGAAAAGTTGGGTGTCCAAAAGAAATTGAGTATAGTTGGAACGGTAGTGCTAGGTAGCTCGGGAGTTAAGGCTCGAGAGTTGGCTCGAGGGTCAAAACGACGTCGTTTTGACCCTTTTTTTTTTTTTTTCGTTGACCCTCCTTCACTATATATATATTTTTTTTGACAGAAGAAGAAGAAGACGGGCAGAAGAAGAAGAAGAAGACGCAGGGGGAGGGGGAGGGAGGGAGGGGGAGGGAGGGGGAGGGGGGAGGGGGCCCTAATACAGGGGATGGGGAGGAGGGGGGAGAGGGGGAGGGGGGAGGGGGAGGGGGCCCTAATACAGGGGAGGAGGAAGCGGAGGCGGCGGAGGCGGAGGCCGACGATCTGACGATCTGGAGCTGGGCGACGACGGCGGGCGGCGAGGCCACGACGGCGGTCGGTGAGACGATCGGCGGCTGGGCGACGATCGGGAGCTGGGCATCGGCGTCTTCTCTCTCTCTTCCCGTCTCCCTCTCCCTCTCTCTCTCTTCCTCTCCCTCTCCTCTTTTCTCCTGTCTCGAGCCATTCGAGCCTCGTAGCATTCGAGCTACGAGGCATTTCCGTAGTTGGAATTAAGGTGGGGTTGAAAGAGAACATGAACATGGAGGGGACTCATTTAGCTAGGTAGGGGTTCAAAGAAGTACAGTAGCTAAAATAAAAGGGTAGGACTAAAATAACAACACTCCTAGATTATTTAGTTAGAAATGATACATATTTGATTACAGCAGCAGTTGGGAGCTCGAATTGTGGGGGCCTCGAATCCCCACAATTCCCATTTCAAGTAAAAAAAAAAAAAAAAAAAAAGAAAATAGAAAAAAGAAAAAAAAACAGTTTCCAAAAAAGGAAATTAGGGTATTCGGTGCACTATTTTAGGGACACAAAACATTTTTGATTTGATTATTAGTCTGACCTTCACTAAATTAGCCAAATGATGGATTAGCCTCCGTTTGGGAAGTGGGCTGGCTTTTTGGCTTTTTGACTTTTTGGCTATATGAGCCTGGGCTCAAAAACCTGGTTTGGGAAGAACTTTTTGACTTTTTTGGCTTTTTGGTGAGGTGTCATCCTGTTAAATTACCAAACTGCTCTTTTTTGCTTTTGTTTTTTTTTTAATTTTTATTTTGGGTTTGGATTTCCCATATTTTGCTTAATTAATTAATTAATTTATTTATTTTAATTTTGGGTTTGGATGTGGCGTTTTTTGCTTAATTTTTAAAAAAATTTTTTTTTTTTTGGTTTTGATTTGGCCAATTTACGTTTTTTTTATTTTGTTGAAATTTTATTATTTTATTATTTTATTATTTTGGGTTTTATTTTGGCTTATTTTGATAAAATAATTTATTTATTTATTTATTTTTGGATTTGGCGTATTTTTTAAAATTTATTATTTTATTATTTTGGGTTTTATTTTGGCTTATTTTGGTAAAATAATTTTTTTATTTATTTTGGATTTGGCGTGTTTTGCTTAGCTTTTTTTAAAAAAAAATTTCTGTTTTTGTTTATTTTATTTTTTTATACTTTAATTAGTTCTTGTTCTTTAATTTTATTTTAAGTATTAAAATAATGTAAATAATCTAAATAATTTAATAAGCAAAAATTTAAAAAAATATTCAAAAAATTATTAATTTGCGATTTTACGGTTTTGTCGTTTTTACGGTTTTGTCGTTTTTTTATTTAAAAATTATTTTTTATTTGTAATTTTTTTTATTAATTACTAATTTACGGTTTTGTCGTTTTTTTATTAATTTACGTATTTTGGTCGTTTTTGTCGTTTTTTATTTGTAAAATGTTTAATTTACATTTTTGTTGTTTGTATTTATTTAAAATGTTATTAATTTTTTATTTGTAAATTATTTTAAAATGTTATTAATGTTATTAATTTACGTTTTTTGTATTTTACATAATTTAATTTTAATTTTATTTTAAATATTTATTTTTATTTTTATTTTAATTTGCGTTTTAATTTTTATTTTACTTTTAATTTTATTTTAAGTATTTAAATAATGTAAATAATCTAAAAAATTCTTTCAATAGTAAAAAATTAAAATAAATATTCAAAAATTTTAAATCGTAAAATTTGTAATAATTTAAATATTCAAAAAATTATTTCATCAAAAAATTTTAAATAATTTAAATATTCAATTAATTTAAATTATTAAAAATGTTAATATTTTAAATTTAAAAACAACTCTACACTCAAATCGTTACCAAACACATAAAATAAAACGCAAGTAATAATTTATTTTTAAAACACATGACCAAAAAATTTAATAAGTAAAAAATTAAAATAAATATTCAAAAAATTTAAATCGTAAAATTTTAATAATTTAAATATTCAAAAATTATTTTAACAAAAAAATGTAAATATTCAATTAATTTAAATTATTAAAATGTTAATATTTTAAATTTAAAACAACCTCTACACTCAAATCGTTACCAAATACATAAAATAAAATGCAAGTAATAATTTATTTTTAAACACATAACCAAACACATAACTTGAAACAAATTTAAACTTTTTTTTTTTTTTACTTTTTGTGTGAAAGTTTGTCATGGGGGTAGTATTGTAAATTTTCCTTGTCCAGTGTTGTTTTGGATTTCCTGTACATCTTTTGTCTTTTTTTGGCTCAATGCACCATTTTTGTCATTATGTGGCTCAATGAGTCTGGGAGCCCTTCCCAAACAGCCTCTTAGTAAATTTATTAGACATAGAGTCCAATGCCATATCTCAATCTCATGAAATAAACAATCCTTTGAGATCTTATGTTCAAATCAAACTCGCTTCACTATGTATTTAATTTTATATTTTGAATTGAGAAATTGACCCTTGGCATAAAGAGAGAATGTTTCAAGATCCTAACAAACTTGTTCACTTTATATAATATAATAGTATAGATAACATATATATATATAGATATAGTATTACGCAACACACGAAATGATAAATACAATATGATAACAACATATAATTATGGTAATATTATTGATTATTGTAATCCCTAATATCCAGAGGTCATAAATGAGCCCCATACACACAATATGAAAATTGTAAACGTAGTATTTTGAATTATTATTTGTTTTTCCACTCTATATAAAGAAGGATGGGTGTTCTATCCTTGGACAAACAAACCCATAACAACTACTTCCTAACTGAACACCTCTCTCTCTCTCTCTCTCCCTCTCTCCCTCTCTCAGCAGTTGTGGAGGAGAGAGATGGGCATAAATTGCAACAGAGTAGAACACTTCTCAGACAATCAAGTCGTTCCAACAGAAACAATGCCACCATTGGAATTGCACAGAGTGTGCTTGCCACCCCACAAAACCACCCTTGAGAAACTCAGAGACAGACTGTCTGAGATTTTCTTCCCAGATGATCCTCTTCACAGGTTCAAGAACCAAACATGCTGTCAAAAATTGCTTCTGGGTCTTCAATTTTTCTTCCCTGTTTTTCAGTGGGGACCCAATTATAGTCTAAATCTTCTAAGGTCTGATGCCATCTCTGGTCTCACCATTGCAAGCCTTGCAATCCCCACAGGTATATATGTATATATATATAAGATACCAATTATGAAAACTTTAGTTAGGCCTGTTTCTGTTTTCATTTTCTGTTTTTGTTTTCAGAAAACACATAAAAAGGTTGGTGTTTATTTATTTATTTATTTTCTTTTGAACAAACATAAAAAGGTTTGTTGGTGAACTGTTTTTGATATAATTTTATTTTTTGTAATGAACAAAACCCATTTTTTAGGAATTATTTTTGAATTTCCATAAACCGTTTTTGCTTAGAAATGAAAAGGACCACTTTTTTTTTTTAACATTTCATTGTTCCTTTTTTTTTTTTTCTTTGAAAGCATGAAAAACAAAGTAAACAAAAGCATAACCAAACAGGGCTATGCTAGGAAAATTATCCAGTTTTATGTCACATTTCTGGGTATTTTTCCAAAATGAAAAACAGATAACAAAAATGAAAGCACGACTAAACAAGTACTTATCTTCGAGTATTCATATATATATAATCATAAATATGAAAATGATGGCCATTTTTAGAACTTTTCATTGTCTTTGCTTTTCAAAAACACTAAAACAGAAACACAACTAAACGGCTAGGAAATTATCTTGTTATATAGGACTGTTTGTTACAATTTTTGGGAGTGATTATAGGTTATTTTGATTTGGGAGTCTGTGCTAGACTTTTTAGTGCAGTTTCTGCTTATAATTTATTAGGAAAAAATAACTTAAATAAACTGAATAAAATTGATTATTTAAAAGCTAGAGTAGGAATATTTTTAACTTCTGCTTTTTTATTATCAACTTTTAACTTAAAAAAAAAACTCCACCAAACAGGCCTATGTCACATTTCGACGTCATATACTACTTTCCCAGAAATATATATGGCAAAAAAGAAAATCTATACCTTTTTTCCAGATCTTATGTCGATTTTATCTCACACTGCAGGGAATAAGTTATGCAAAGCTTGCGAATTTACCACCTATAGTCGGCCTCTGTGAGTATTCAACACCCTTACTATGTTTTTCTTGCTAATTAAGTTCAACAAACTATTAAATTCACAAGATTTGATAGTCTTTAATGTATTAATTTTACTTGAATTGGGTTTTTATTGCAGACTCAAGCTTCGTGCCACCACTAATATATTCTGTCCTGGGGAGTTCTAGACATCTCGCGGTCGGTCCAGTCTCAATAGCATCTCTTGTCATGGGCACAATGCTTAGCGAAACAGTTTCTTACACCGAACAACCAATTCTCTATCTTCAGTTGGCTTTTACTGCTACTTTCTTCGCTGGTGTATTTCAAGCTTCTTTGGGGCTACTGAGGTATTCAATTCTGTAGCCATCTAAACGAGTAATGTAATTATGTAGTCTGTTTGTTTCTAAGGAAGATAAAAATGACAGAAAATATCTCACTTATAAGAGTTGATAAAACAAGCCCAGAATCAGAATCATTGAGTATAGGGTGCTATGAAGTATGGGTACTTCGAAAATATGCCGTACTCGTACCGGATACTTACAGCGTATTGTATCTCGTATGGTACTTCTGCATACGTATCGGGTACACAAAACACGTGCCCAAATTTTTTTCTTAATTTTTTGCATACCCAGACGTACGTAGTATATACCCAAGGTGTACCGTATCTCAGTTGAAACAATATTTTCTTCTACTACAGAGATAAAACTCCTTTCATTAGATTTCTTTTTTATTTTTAGTTTTATTTATTCATTTGTTTATTTTTGATAGATACTTATCATGATTTTAAAATTAAGCTATAGTTTGTAAGTTATTTAATATATTGACATTTAATTGTGATTTATACCTTTACTTTTGGCATTAAATGTTAATTATAGGTTGGATCTTAACAAACTAAACCATTTAATTAATTTTTGCATTACTCTAAATTAAAAATAAATATTTTTTTACAAGCGTATCAAGCCGTACCCGTACCCTACTTTTTTTGGATTTTACTACGTATCGTACCAGTACTAGTACTCATACCCGTACCCATGCTTCATAGATAGGATGTGTTCTGAATGAAAACAAATTATTAGTGGCAAAAATTATTATGCACCATTTACGCCAGTATTGTAGTCTGTTTGTTTCTATGGAAAATAAATTTTTTTTTGTTTTTGGATAGAAATATTTCATTTTGAGAGTTTCCTGAAACAGTGGTATTCCACAAAATCATGGACTATTATGTGTATATTTTGAACGCTTTAAAATAAATTATTAGTGTTAGAAATGTTTTCAAGAGTAATAATTGGTACTAAATATTTAAATAGTATCGTGCGTGTTGTTTATTTTAGCGGTTCCTATATTTTGTTGGCATAATCACTTTGTAAAGATAATCAATTATATGACTGTGGTTCTTAACAATAACTCTGGAGAAGCATCATGAAAATTTAGATGAACTTCACAAAGTGAAAAGATTTTAGAAAAAATATTCTATTTCAATTTTCCCGTGTTTTGATTGATTTGGATCGGGTGATTTTACAGGTTAGGATTTATCATTGATTTTCTTTCAAAGGCAACTCTTCTTGGGTTCATGGCCGGTGCAGCGGTGATAGTATCCTTGCAACAACTAAAAGGATTGCTTGGAATTGTTCACTTCACTAGCAAGATGCAAATAATCCCTGTTTTATCCTCTGTTTTCATGCACAAAAATGAGGTAAGAACTTTATTAAAGATTGGAATTTTACCTTGTGAAAAAATATAAAGTATGTTATTGTTTGGTAACAGTTTTTGAAGATTTTTTATTTTTTTATTGTATTTTTTTGTGAGGCAAAAGCAATTTTTGTTCTCAAAAGTAAGAATATGTGCTTTAAATATGCCAACTAACTAAGGGCTGTATTTTTTTGAAGTGAATGATGTCTAGCAAATATTCCTTTCAATTTTAGTCTTTAAGTCATTCAAGTGATACGATGATTCTTGCTAGGAGTAAGCTCCTACTTCTCTTTGGTTGAAGGTTTACAAAGTATTTTTTGAATTTGAAATAGACTGCAGACATCTGGTCCTCTAAGATCTTGTCTGTGATCAATCAAAAACCTGGTTTTGACTAAATTTAAAAAAAAAAAAAAAAAAAAAAAAAAAAAAAAAAAATACACACACAAGCCTATTTGGAAAAAGTTCAAATAAAAAATTAAAAAAAAAAAAATCTAAACAGCAGACGAAAAAAGTCTACTTCCTTACTAAAACAACAACTTTTTTAACAATTCCCAAATACATAAGTTTTTCTAGATATGAAAATGTAAAAAAGCTACTAGCAAATCCAAATATCAAATCCCCTACTGACTTCATAATAGCAGGGAGTCTCGTATATTGAACTGCCCTTTATTTCTCTGACTCTATTTAGTTTCTTTCAGCAGTTTGTTTTGGATTCTCCTGCCAAAAATAAAATAAAATAAAATAAAATAAAAATTGAGAGAGAGAGAGAGAGAGAGAGAGAGGTTATTGTTGTGTATTGACTTGGCATACAACTGATTTGTGCAGTGGTCATGGCACACCATTGTAATGGGCACAAGTTTCCTAGTGTTTCTGTTGACAACAAGGAAAATTGTAAGCCTGTCTGCAAAACCTCCAAAAAATAATTTTAAGTTTCTTACTTAAAACACTTTGGTTTCTTACTTGTAATAGTTCTATCTTTATTTAACCACACAGAGCATGAAGAAACCAAAGTATTTTTGGATATCAGCAGCAGCCCCGTTAACATCGGTCATTTTCTCTACCCTTATCGTCTACCTCCTCCAATCAAAAGTTCATGGGATTGCAACTGTAAGTTATGATCCACTTGAGTTACATCTTTCACCTTAGAATTTAAATTTCAACTGTGATTCTCGCTTTCTACTGTGTTTTTTAAATAGCATTTTTTTTTTTTTTTTTGGGGTAATGTACAGATTGGGCACTTACCAAAGGGCATGAATCCACCTTCATCAAACATGTTATATTTTCATGGACCTTATTTGGGGGTTGCAATCAAAACTGGCATTGTAACTGGAATATTATCTCTTACAGTAAGTTATTAAAAATCTAGCATTTAAATAATCTACACTATAATCTTTTTTGATTTGTCTCCTCTACAAGTAAGCCCTTAATTAGAGGCTTTTGTTTGTCTAGTAACCTGTGTTATATGGACTATTCTATTTGCCACAAAATATTCTTGTCCACTGTATATGCAAGGGTAAGGGTGCGAGATATGCTTACCCAAAAAAAAAGAGTAAGATATGTCCGACACTCGTGCTTAATTTAGACACTTAGGTCCTCTAATTTGTTACAATGCATGAAGAAAAAAAAAATCATATTTGCTAGTAAAGAAACATTTATAGCCTCTCACAAGGATTAGGCATAGAAATTTCATATTTTTCCTAAATCCTATATAATTTCTAGTATATTTCTACACAACTTAATAATTTACATGTTATATGAAAATATTATAGAATATGTAATATATATGTGTCTGTGACGCATCCCTGTACCCATATCCAACTTTTGGATACATATCCCAACTCCTAAGTTTTAAGTTTCTGAATAAGCTTTTTCTGATTTTTCATTTTTCCTAAGTTTTGGTTTAGTTTCTTTCTCAGGGGAATTTTTTCAATTTTTTCAAATTTTTTTTTTAAAAATTTTTTTAGAATCGTCTAGTCTATCTAAAAATTTAAAAATAAATATTATAGAAAACAAAAATAAAATAAAAAAATAAGTCAGCTTATAAGCTGTGCCAAAGGAAGCATATAAAACAAGTGGAAGTGAATCCTAGTTATCTAACATTACGAAGATCTTTTTGTTGCGTCGCAGGAGGGAATCGCAGTGGGAAGGACATTCGCTGCATTAAAAAACTATCAAGTTGATGGTAACAAAGAAATGACAGCTATTGGTCTCATGAACATGGCTGGTTCTTGCTCTTCATGCTTTGTCACTTCCGGTACTAATCATCATCTCCTTATTAATACTCACAAAACCATTAGACTTTTTTGTTTTTGTTTAACAATTTTAAATATTCTCGCAGGATCATTTTCTCGATCTGCTGTCAACTACAATGCCGGAGCACAAACAGTGGTTTCAAACATTATAATGGCATCGACCGTGCTTGTGACTCTGTTGTTTCTCATGCCACTGTTTCATTACACTCCCACTTTCATTTTAGCTGCGATTATCATAACTGCTGTGATTGGGCTAATTGATTATCAAGCTGCATTTCGCTTGTGGAAAGTTGACAAGCTTGATTTCTTAGCTTGCTTGTGTTCTTTTCTTGGTGTTCTTATCATTTCTGTGCCTCTAGGCCTATCCATTGCAGTAAGTTCTCTGTCCAAATACATTGTTTGTGATGATTTCTTGCTTCTGTAGTTCCTTTGCTTACTTCATTTCCAAAATATTCTAAACTTTAAGCCCTGTGTTCTGAGTGTTCCTTTCTTACCTATTGATTACTCAAGATTGGGGAAAAAGTGTTTTTCCTACTAAAGTGAGTAAATCTATTTGCATAGAAACCATTCGTATAGTGGGCCCCTATCCTTTTGTCTGTTAATGGTTTATGTGCATGTAGAACATTTGAAACTAACCTTTGTTAAGGAAAACGATTTACCACCAGAATTTTTATACAGAATTTACCTCAAAAATGATGTGACAGTGACAAATTTGTAATTATGTTCATAATGATGAGTCCTTATGTTTTGAAATAAAACAATCACAACAATAAGACGCATCATTCTATATAATAATTGTGTACAATTCTTTCCGATTGTATAGCACTACTCATTCTTATAATTTGACTGTACCGGACAGTGACAGTTTGTCTGCAAATTCAGGTGGGAGTTTCGGTTTTCAAGATTTTGCTACATGTTACAAGGCCAACTACTGTGGTTCTAGGAAACATTCCTGAAACTCAGATATACCAAAGCCTTAGCAGATATAGAGAAGCTTTGAGAGTTCCCTCATTTCTCATACTCGCGGTTGAGTCTCCCATCTTGTTTGCAAATTCCACATACCTACAAGAAAGGTTAGTGAACTTGCTATAATATTTCACTTCTTCAAGGTATGTGTCGTTTAAGATAAAGAATCAACGGCATGTCCTGATTTTGTAGGATATACTATTTTGAAATTTCTTGTATTTTTACTGTACACTTAGAATTACTGTAAGGTGTCTTGCGGTTGGTCGATACCGTTAGGCCAATACTGTCACTCTCCCGTAGTGAATTTAATCTCCTTCTCTCCATGGATATAGGCTCATTGCTGAATCATTTTTTTTCTTGTGTTTTGTGTGTTTAATTTGTCTCTCTTAGTTGTTTTGTGATTGGAACCATTGATTCGTTCCTGCAAACAGATACTATTGTATTGTACTGAAGAAATGGAACAAACATAACAATTCACCATGATTTGAGCGTAGTGTAATTGTGTGGGATGTTGTAGTGATCTGATCTGTCTGATGCGATATGATCCTAAAATTGCAGAATACTAAGATGGGTTCAGGAGGAGGAAGAGCGCATTGAATCAAATGACGAAAGTACGATGAAATGCATCATTTTGGACATGACAGGTGAGAGCCCCTTAGTAAACCATGATTTGTGCTAAACTTGTGATAATGACACTGCTGCATTTGATTGCTCTAAGTTAATTAGTACTATTGGAGAATTACTCAAGCTCTCAACTTTTCAAACAAATTTTGGGATAAACTTGTGAATATGCTTCCATGGATTTTTATCCTCTCCATCTCATAAATGAAATGAATTTTTTTTATTTCATTTCACATTGCAGAAACATGTCATCAAAATCTAAATCTAAGCATGTATAACTATCAAATCAAATCATCATAAGTTTTTTTAAAATTTCTTTAAATCATTTTTGGACTTGAATTGAATATTGTCAATGTTGATTTTTCACATCCATTTATTATGGAAATGGAGAGGATTTGAATCCATGCTTCCACCACGTGCATTATGCTTGCTTTGTTTTTTGAAAAATATTTTACACATCTTTTGGCATTTAGTATGACAAAAAATAAATGTCAACAAAAATATTTGTAAATGGAAAATGAGTTGCTTCAGGCAATTATCTTCTTTTTAGAAGTTAAAGAATATTTGTCATACTAGAGTCTTACAACGCCACTACCAGTGCTCCTATTGCCGCTATCTTACCACAACCACCGCCACTACCACCGCGAGTATCACCATTGTCATCACTCCACAACCACCCAACACCATCACTATCACAAACCACTAGCACATATCATTTTCAGGGTGACAACCAAAAACAAGAAATGTTTTCACATAAAGCATTTTTCCTATGCTTCAAAAAATGAACAAGGCGTTAATTAGCTTGTCTTTTGTACATTTTTGTTCCAACAGCTGTAACAGCCATAGACACCAGCGGAATTGACACTATATGTGAACTTAGAAAGATGTTGGAGAAAAGATCACTTCAGGTAATTAACAAATCGATGTCAGCTAACCGATTTCATATATTAGAGACCTTATTTGTCTGATGATTTTCTACCTATCATTTTATGAATCTTGGTAGTGTTTCTAATGGCCATTTTTCTGTTTAAAAATGTAGTTTGTGTTGTCAAATCCTGTGGGAAATGTGATGGAAAAGCTTCACCAATCCAATATCTTGGAGTCTTTTGGATCACTCTATCTAACAGTTGGCGAAGCAGTGACTGACATATCATCATCACTATGGAAGGCTCAACCATGAATGAAATGAGAAAAGGAGACATAGCTTCAAAGAAAGGATATATATCATTATCACTTATCTTATTCCTTTGCATAGCACTATTACTTCCTAGTCTAGGTTGATCAGTTATTAGTTAAAAGGAGAGGAGATAAGGGGAATTTTCCATTGTTTTCTATTTGCGAAAAGTTTAACGCAACAGGATATGTAAGTTATTGTTTTTGGAGACGGCAGTGCTAACCTCTTCCTAGGGAGGATTTTGAAATATTTTGAAGATGACAAATTTGGATGTGTTGGGACTTCCTAATTCAACTTTATTTGTGATTTCTTATTTGTCATCGACACAACAGGAAAGAAGATTGATGTCTCATTTATTCGTCTTTTTTGTGTTTTCAAAAATGAAAACAATGAAAAGATTCAAAAACCAAACAAACCATTTTTCTCATATTGTTTTTATTTTTGTGCGCAAAACAGTCTTTGAAATATTGAAAATAACTTTTTGATGTTTCTGAGAAAGTGGGTTGCTTTCAAAAACATAAGTTTGGAAAATGAGCCAAGTTTGGTTAATTGTTTTGGAAAAAAATTTCTACAAACAACTCATTTTTTATGTAACTCTGAAAAGTTATTTTCTAATTTTTGAAAACGGTTTTCACAAATAAATAAACAATACGAAACAATGGATGTTTACAACTTTCTATTATTTTTGTTTCTGAGAACTAGAAAATAGAAATATGAATACTGAAAATAACAAAAACAAAAATGATACGAAACATGGAAGTGTTTGAAAAAAATGTAAATTTTGGAGACTTTCAGCGAGTAAAAAAGGCCCTTTTCTTTTGAATTTAAGAGTTTATGTCTTGTTGTCTTCATCAACGATCTGGGTTATTGCTTAAAATGGTTTCATAGTAATATAAAGTTGAGTCAAATTGACTCAGTCATCGCCATGAACTAAGATAAGCCTAAGTAGAGACTAAAGAATTTGAAGAAGATCATTTTTATTTTTCTTATTTTTCAATTAATACAAACTGTGTCTCTTATACAATCACTGTAACTGCCTAACTCAATACATCAACTAACTAACCATGGTTATGTTTATATAACTTCCTAACAGATTCTTCTAACCACCACAAGTGGATTGTAACCTCCTCAACTTCATACACGTGCTCATCCCATGAGCATTAGCCTCAGATGGCTTAACCAACTCCTTGAGCTGGAGCAGTGGCTTGGTCTGCAACTGGTGTAGCTCTGTTCTTGACTTAGGCTTGGACTGCAACTGAGACTTTGCTTGTGAATTGAGTTCTGCCTTAAGTTCTGCCTTGAGCTCTGTCTTGAGCTCGAAGAAACCACAGCTTTTCTGGATATCAGCAGCCTCTTCGTTAATTGCCATTACTGTCTCAACATGTATATCTTATATCCTTGACTTACAACACTATGAAGTTTCCACGGTCTGAACTTAAATTCTTCAAGGATTTATGCAAAGTAAAATGCTTTTTTGTTTTTCAAAAATATTTCCATCATCCTTCATTGCTGTGCATAAGAGAAATTTCTAATATTGTTAACAGATAGGGCAGTTGCCAAAAGGTCTGAACCAATTGTCAGTGAAACTTCTGTATCTTCATGGCCCAAAGTTAATCAATGTTTTGAAAACTGGTATTACAATTGGGTTAATCTCTCTAGTTGTAAGTCATCTCTTCTAACTTATTCTTTTACTTAGATTGCTTAAAAATTCCAATGCTACTATGCTACCACCGCCACCATCGCCTCCACCATCCCACCATTATCATCTATGCTGCCACCTCCACTACCACTACCACTACCACCTTGAACCTGCCGTTACCACCCCACCACCACTAATAAACCATTAGTATATTAGTTTCATTACAAGAATTTAAACTTTTGGCGACTAAATTTTTAGTCGCCAAAAGTCATCTTTTAGTCACCGAAACTTTTTAGCGACTAAATTTTTTGGTCACAAGAGCAGTCGCTAAAGGATTGTCGAGAAAGGTAATTGGCGACTAAAATTATTTTAGTCGCCAAATGTACTGGACTAATTTTTTAGTCGCCAAAAGTATTGAAAAAAAATTAAATATCACATTTTCAGCGACTAAAAATATTTTGACTCAAAAAACCTTACTTATATCTAGCTACTAAAGATTTAGTTGCCAAAATTTTTTTTCGGTTCCTCCTATTATTTTTTTAGTTACTATATATTAGTCGCCTAAAGTGTGATTGTGTTTTAGCTACTAAAAGTTTAGTCGCCTAAAGTCTCACTTTTTCCGCTACTAAACTTGTAATCGGCAAGAGTGTTGTTCATCAAAAAAATTTTGGCTACAAAATATTTTAATTGCCAAATGTCAGGTTGTTTTTGGCTACTAAGGTTTTAGTTGCCTAAAGTCTGGTTTTGTTTTTGGCTACTAATTTTTTAGTCACTAAAAGGTTGACTTTTCTGGCTACAAAGCTTTTAGTAGGCAAATATTGTGTTTTGCCTACTAAACATTTAGTCGGCAAAAGTCTCACATTTTTCGGTACTAAACTTGTAGTCGGTAAATGTTTTTTGTTTTTCGGCAGGTTGTTTTTGGCTACTAAGGTTTTAGTTGCCTAAAATCTGATTTTGTTTTTGGCTACTAATTTTTTAGTCACTAAAAGGTTGACTTTTCTGGCTACGAAGCTTTTAGTAGGCAAATATTGTGTTTTGCCTACTAAACATTTAGTCGGCAAAAGTCTCACATTTTTCGGTACTAAACTTGTAGTCGGTAAATGTTTTTTGTTTTTCGGCTAAAAAATATTTTAGTCGCTAAATGTTTGATTATTTTTTAAGTTTCAGTCGCCTAACGTCTACTTTTTGTTGGCACTAAGCTTTGTAGTCGCCACAATTGTTTTCCGAAATTTTTTATTTGGTTTTAGCTACTAACATTTTAGTCACTGCAATATGTACTTCCTTTTTTACTACAAATTGTTTAGTCGCCAAAAAAATGCTCTTATGTTTTATTGCAAAATTTTAATTTCTCCACAACCTGTCTATATTCCGTATAATCTATAGTATGTATATAAACAAAACAATACATATTTTATCAATCATTCCATAATCCATATTACTTCCAACCATCCAAAAATGATAACTTTAAATGTATATATTCCATACAAATCTACTATCGTCCAAACTAAAATTATGTTTCCATACAAAAACCTAACCCTCCATATACAAAAAATATATTTACCACCATGCGATATGACCATTTGGCGTCGTAATCTGTATCACGACAAAAGGTGATCTACATGCCACGCCAGCAACTATCAATTGGATTACAAAAGTTATATGTATCAGTAATACTAATCTACACAAAAGCAGAGGATGACATAGTTAACAAGATTATACAAAAGTATCAAGTGTCCTCCATATACAAAAATATAGACTATCCACAAGTCCAAGCCAAAAGCCATCTGCAAAAAATTTAAAAAAAAATTACATCCATTACAAAATATCAATTGATTCAGGCATAGGAAAAATGTTGTAATAACATGCATTTAACATACAGCAATCTATAAAAGCCTTTTTTCGAAATACAATCATATTTATGTATCATGAAAAATTTATTCCAAACTTGACTTCAATTTTAAAAAAATACAATTTTTAGGAGCATACCTCTTCATAAAATAAATGCTTATTACTAGAATGTTTTGGTTGTAAATTTATTTTAACTCTTCTTCATTCCCATTTTCCTAGTCAAAGTAAAATAAATAAGTAATCTATGGGGTTATCTCCATAACCATATCATGTTTTCTTAATACGTTTACCACCCAAATGACCACCGTATATGATGAAACAATGACATCATTTACAATCAAAATATTGAACATTTATTGGATGTCAAACTCTCCCCTTTTCGAATAAGTTTAAGGCGTTTTCGGCAATAACTCCCAACCTATCCATGCTACTTACATTTCGCCTGTTGTCACAGGTCCTATTTGTCACAGGGAAGCTAGCCATGACATTCTTACAGTGGTTCTGGGGTTGTTTTGCATTTCCGTCCCCTTAACGCCCTTTTTCGGTTAAGTTTTAGACGTTTTTGAATAACTCCCAACTTACGTGTGCTAATGGCATTCCGACCGTCATCACAGGTCCTATATGTTACGCGGAAGCTGGCCGTGACATCCATATGGTGGTTATGGAGCTGTTTCGCTTTTTCGCACCCTTAACGCCGTTTTTCGATTAAATTTAAGACATTTTCGACTCTAACTCCCAATCTACACATGCTAATTATATTCCGTCTGTTGTCACAGGTCCTATTTGTCACTGGAAAGCTGGCCGTGACATCCGTACGGTGGTTCGGGGCTGTTTCACATTTTCGGCCCCTTAATGCCATTTTTTGGTTAAGTTTAATGCGTTTTCGGCTCTAACTCTCAACCTACGCGTGCTAATTACATTCCGTCTGTTGTCACAGGTCCTATATGTCACGGGGAAGCTGGCCGTGAAATCCATGCAGTGGTTCTGGGGTTGTTTCGCTTTTTCGCACCCTTAACGCCTTTTTTCAATTAAGTTTAAGGCGTTTTCGACTCTAACTCCCAACCTACACGTGTTAATTACATTCTATCTATTGTCACAGGTCCTATATGTCATGGGGAAGCTGGCCGTGAAATCCGTACGGTAGTTCGGGAGCTGTTTCACATTTTCGCCCCATTAATGCCCCTTTTCAATTAAGTTTAATGCGTTTTTGGCTCTAACTCCCAACATACACTTGCTAATTACATTCCGTCTATTGTCACAGGTCCTATTTGTCACGGGGGAACTGGCCGTGACATCCGTACAGTGATTTGGGGGTTGTTTTGCATTTTCACCCCCTTAACGCCCTTTTTCGGTTAAGTTTAATGCGTTTTCGGCTCTAACTCCCAACCTACACGTGCTAATTACATTCCGTCTATTGTCACAGGTCCTATTTGTCACGGGGAAGCTAGCCGTGACATCTGTACGGTGGTTCGGGGGCTGTTTCACATTTTCGCCCCCTTAATGCCCTTTTTCGGTTAAATTTAAGGCGTTTTCGGCTCTAACTCCCAACCTACATGTGCTAATTACATTCCGTTTGTTGTCACAGGTCCTATTTGTCACGGGAAAGCTAGCCGTGACATCCATACGGTGGTTCTGGGGCTGTTTTGCATTTTCGCCCCCTTAACGCCCTTTTTCGATTAGGTTTAAGCTTTTTCGGTTCTAACTCCCAACCTGTGTGTGCTAATGACATTCCATCTGTTGTGACAGGTTCTATTTGTCATGGGGAAGCTGGCCGTGACATCCATACGGTGGTTCTGGGGCTGTTTCGCTTTTTTGCACACTTAACGCCCTTTTTTGGTTAAGTTTAATGCATTTTCGGCTCTACCTCCCAATCTACACGTGCTAATTACATTTTGTCTGTTGTCACAGGTTCTATTTGTCACAAGAAAGCTGGCCGTGACATCCGTACGGTAGTTCTGGGGCTGTTTTGCTTTTTCACACCCTTAACACCTTTTTTCGGTTAAGTTTAATGCGTTTTCGGCTCTAACTCCCAACCTACACGTATTAATTACATTCCGTCTGTTGTTACAAGTCCTATTTGTCATGAGGAAGCTGGCCGTGACATCTGTACGGTGGTTCGAGGGCTGTTTCGCATTTTCACCCTCTTAACGCCTTTTTTCGGTTAAGTTTAAGGCACGCTAATTAAGGGGTTTTGCCACAGGTCCTATGTGTTTTTTTTTTTAGGTTTATCATTTAATAGAATTCCATCGTTGTGATAACATGGGAAATTTGCATCATTAAATATTCTCTCCGCTCCTCTCCTTTTTTTACATAATTAATGACTTAGTTAACAAATTAATGTCACATTTTTTTTCTCCTCTCATTTGTATAATGTCAAAACAATTCCAAGTTCTCCAAAACAATATTGTCAATATGTGAAGTATTTTTGTAGAACTTTTACTATCATATGAATGAAATTCTTCTTACCAAATAGGACGATGACCATCTGAACCTTGCAACAGAGTTGTGAGTTGTAAAACCACATTGTTTAGATAATTAAGTTGTTCTTGTTGCGCCTCCCTTGCTTTTTTTCCTTCTTCTACTTGTTTCATCATCTCCTCTCTTTCCCTTATCATCTCTTCACGATCTCTCTGGCGCTCTTCTTTCTCCTTCATCAACTCTTTGTGATATTTTTCACATTCCTCACGAAGAACCTCCATCTCAACTCTTATTGCCTCCATATGTTTGTCACAAGCTCGTGCCGCACTATCATATGGCGAAGAGGGTCGTGGGCCAATGCCAAATCCACGCAAGCAATTCTTTTTCTGGCCAAGCACTTGCTGTGAGAGTTCCTCCTGTGTGAATGGCGTCCCCGCTTCCGTGGCTGCCACTTGTAGATTCACCATCTCATCCTATCATTACAAAAAAAAGTAGACTATTCAATAAACGCACGAGGAATAACATGCAATTTTGTGCCAAGATACTAATTAATATTAAATACAATTGCGCAAAGAGTTTAATACTTACATGTGGCTCATCACATTTGGGATGAATCCATTCGTTAGTCCTTTTCAACTTCTGTGACCCACTCGGCTGATCATGACACATGAGAACACGTTCCCCATGATGCACCCAAGTTCTATAAGAACACGCAATTCCTCTTCGAATCAAGTGCAGCCATACAACTTTTCGACTATGTTTTGTGCCATTCAAGCAATCGACACACGGACAACGAATGTCATCCTGTGGGCCTAAATTCTTTGTAGCAAAGTCAATAAATGACTTAACACCTTGTTGATACTCTTTACTTTTCAACCTATCTTTTATCATCATCCAACTCTTATCCATCTTTTGAAACCTACAAATCAAGCAAAGATTAATGTACGAATAGACACCAAATAAAAAAAAATACTCAACAATGGAATTGAGGTCTTTTATCATCATCCAACTCTTGTCCATCTTTTCAACCTATCTTTTAGTTTCCACTTATTTGCAACATATATTACAATTTGAAAACACATGCTTTAGGAATTGTATTCAAAAGTTAAGGTGAAACAACTAACTATTAGGACTATACAAGTAGAACATAAACAAGGAGGGCTAAAAAATAATGAGAAAATTCACCAAACACAACCATCGTAAGTTGAAGAAACAACAAAGCTATCATCAAAGGTTACAAACCCATGAACCCTTAGTTGCAATGGAGTAACCTCACCATTGTGCCAAGGCCCGTCTCAAGCTAGAGGGTACACTTTGATTGAAATGTTCTTTTGGCAATGACTCTTAACCTTTCCCTTCAACAGGTTCCCAACCGCCCCATCCCTTTTCCGTCAAAAGTTGTTTCTTTTCCTTAACTTTCTTCTTTGGAGATGGTTATTTAATAGAATGGTTGTTGATGAATTTAAGGATTTGATTTACACTGTCTAACAACTTAACCTTTTTGAGTAGTATATTGTGTATTAATATCTTACTAACCACCTCATAATTATAATCATCCACCTTTTGGCCAAGTCATGGATGAAGTATGACAACACATGATAGACAGCAGCAATTAACAAAAGGAATAAACATTTAGGGCCAATTTATTATTACTTTTCCTAAAAGACATCTTGAGTTGAGAATCTCTAATAAAATTGCAAACAAGGGGCCTTCAAAGTTTCTAAAAGCATCATAACAGTTCCATTTTTCTTCTTTTTCTCAACAAACGTATGATGCTGAAGAGAAACAAAAATACACACATACATATATATATATATATGAAATCTGGCCCAAACTTAATTACAAAGCATATAACTTAATTAAATGTTTCTTCAAGTAGATCCAATTAGCTAAACAAAAAGGACATGAATATAGGTTCAATATAGTTCAAGAGAACAATCAAATGAGATATTGATATTAATAAAGCGAACAGGTCAAACCAATTCGAACCTAATTTCACTCCCAGACATCTATTTGATACTAATTATCAGAACACAGCGCAAAGAGAGATGGTATATGTATATTTCACAACATAATATCACGGATTGATGGATCTGAAACACGAATGCAAAGCAAATGACACAATTCATAAGTACAGAAATGCAATAGAGCTCCCAGCTAGGGATCGAATTACAGAAAAGCAAATTGAATGCCAAAGTTCTACATTTGGTTTAAAGTTCGTAATCCATCTGGGTTTCCCACATTTGCTTCAGTTTTCTCATCATCTTGACTGAAAGTGGACAATACACCCTCTACAAGTTAATTATGTTACTAAATAGTTTAGAATTAGAATACCCCCAGTCATGTCCCAAATTCTTGCTCACGAGCTTGAATTTGGCATTTCTGTCTAAAAATCAACAAAAACCCTATAGCAAGTGTGGGAAATCAACACAACATGAACTCAAAATGTTAAGAAATCAACACAAAATTAAACAACAAAAATCATATAAAACCCTAGGGCAAGTGTGAGAAATGGGGAAATAGAGGAAGAGAGAGAGAGAGAGAGAGAGAGATGGACAGAGAGGGAGAGGGAGAGGGAGAGCGAGCGAGATCGACAGAGAGAGATACTGACTGAGAGCGACAGAGGCAGAGAAAAAAAACCTGTGATTAAGTGGCGCTGGTGATTTGCAGGTGGTGGTGGAGGTGTGCGACGGTGGAGAGCGCTGGTGGCCAGCGACGATGGTTAGCAGGGGTGAGGCTTGGTAGTGTCAACACAGCGAAAAGTGTTTGAGACAGAACAGTGTATATCGTGGGTGTGTGTTTCAGAGATAGAATAGACATATATAGGCGCCAAATTAATTGGTTTCCCTCTGAAAAAAAAAAATTCAACTTTTAGTGACTAAATTATTTTTTTGTCGCCAAATAGTAATAAATAACCAGAAACTGTTTTGCAGCCAAAAGAATAAGTAATAGCGACTAATATATTAGTAGCTAAAAGTATCATTTGGCTACTATTTTTTTTTTTCATCAGCAAAAATTAAATATACGCAGGCTAAATTGTTTAGTCACCAAAAAGTGTTAAAAATGTCCATAATATTTGGCAACTAAACTATATTTTTGTCGGCAAATATGCTTATTCGGCAACTAAGCCTAAAATAAGCAGTGTAAAATATAGACTTTTGGTGACTAATTTTTTTTGTCGCCTATAACTATATATTCAGTGACTAAATTTTTTTTTTAGTCGCCAAAAAACAATATATCTCGACTAAATTAAAATGGTAGCTAAAATGTGAACCTTTGGTGACTGTAAAAAAAATTAGTCGCCAAAAGGAATATTTTTGGCAACTAAATTTGTTTTGGTCGCCAATTTTGGTCGCCAAATCTGTAATTTGTTGTAGTGGCATTTGGTGCAATGAACATCGTTGGTTCTTGCTTTTCGTGTTACATTGCCACAGGTTATATCGCATTTCTATATGTTTAACTCACATGTTATTTTATTTATTTATTTTCATAACTAACAATGACAAGTCCTTTGTGTTTAAAATCCTTTAGGATCATTTTCTAGATCTGCTGTCAATCGCAACGTCGGAGCAAAAACAATAGTTTCAAATATAGTAATGGCAGTTTCTGTGCTCATGACTCTATTGTTTCTTACACCACTACTTCATTGGACTCCCAACACCATCTTAGCAGCAATAATCATATCTGTGGTGATAAGTTTAAATGATTTAAAAGCTATTTTCCGACTTTGTAAAGTTGACAAGTTTGATTTCTTGTCGTGTTTATGCTCTTTCTTTACCGTTGTTTTCATGTCTATATCACGTGGTCTTGTTATTACTGTAAGATTTTTATCCCTCACAATCAAATAGAAGTACTTGAAATATGACTGTATTATTGTTAGAAGAGAGGGGATATTGGAAGAACAAACTCAATTTGAATGTGAATTCCAGAGAAGATGAGAACTTACCAGAGAATTCAAAAGTCAAGAAAAGAAGTTCAAAATAAAGAAGAAAATGGAAGCAGCTAGAAGGAAAATGAACCTTCAAGGAAGCTCCATCGATAAAGCTTAAGGAGGAAGACACATTGTAGCACACATGGTTTACACGTTTGTTAAATATATAAATAGATAGATTGTTAGGTTGTTATTATAGATATCAATCAATCAATAAATCAAGAAACCTATAAGAAGTTTGAGAGATAAAGAGGTAGGAGATAAAAACCCACAAATTGTATTTGTTACATAGTTTGAAATAAAATTCATTCATTTGTTTGTGTGCGAGACATCATAAATTCCATACAAAATATATAAAAGCCCACCATTAATGATAGAAAAGTGGAAGAGGGGTGTATACTGGTTGTGTAGATATACAAAGAGAGGAATTAATTGAATAAACACTCTTGTTATTCAATCACAAACAAATTATACAAAATAGAGTTATCTCTCTGTTAACTCTCAAATTCTACTTTCTTAGAATTCTCCTTATCTGCAGATGTTGTGTTTCTCCTTGGAGATTAAATTTTTCTCCCACTCTATCTAAAACAACCACACAACGTATCTATTTATAGATTTCACAAACGTATGTAAACCGTGTGTGCCACGGTGTGTCTTCCTCCTTAAGCTTTATCAATGGAGCTTCCTTGAAGCTTCATTTTCCTTCTAGCTGCTTCCATTTTCTTCTTCATTTTGAACTTCTCTTCTTAACTATTGAATTCTCCAACAGCTTTTCATTTTCTCTGGAATTCACCATCTTCAAACTCAAATTGAGTTTGTTCTTCCAACATCTCCCCTCAAACTCAATTTGTTGGATTTTCTACATGATGCTTCATATCTACTCGTAGATGACCTCTTGTCTAGTGTTTGTAGTCAACCCTTTATTGACTTGTATCTCTCTCAGAACAACCTCATGTTATTTGGTGCTATCAACCATCTGTTGACGTATGTCTCTTGGAACAACTACTTATTGTTCAGTGCTTATGAAATAATCACAGTTGTTCTCTGTTGTGTGGAACAAACAACTATTGTCTTTTGTTGCTGAAAACAACCATCTGTTGTTTATCTCGTCTATGATATCTGGAACGTCTTCTATCACCTTATCTGTGATATTTTCTTTGTTGTATTCTTCGACTCCCTCTTTGAAGAATATTTTCGTCACTTTATAAAATCTGTAAATTACTTGTATGAAATTTGCAAAATTTGACCTTATGGATGTGTCTAGAATAGTCTAAATAGTTGGAAAGCACTATTGGATCATCCAAAACGGACCTCAAATGGCTTAATTCTGGCCAAAACAATCTAGATAGTTCAAATTGACGATTGTAGCTTAATCGCAAAACATTGGATAATTTCTTTTATTTTGCTGCCACCCTGGTTTGTCTTCTTTGGCACATCTTTTTTTCTAGCAAACTTTGATCTAACAATTGCGGCTTCATTTTAGCTTTGATTTCGACGTGATTTTTTGCGTTAGAATCCTCTCGGCGAATGCTTTAATATTCTATTCTCAAAAATGGATTTTGACAACTTCAAAAAGTTTTGTTTTCGGATGTCGTGTTTATCAGCAAACTCCAGATACTTCTTGGCTCTTCTAGTTAATGATTCTAGACTCCTCTAGTCAACATGAACCCTTTGGTATATTCAGAAATTGATTTCGACACCTTTGAAATCTGGACAAATTTTGAAAACCCTCTGTTTCTTCTCTATTTCTTCGAAATTTTGGTATAAACTGGCTCTTCTAACTCTAATACCACTGATAAAAAAGTGGAAGATAGGTGTATGCCGGTTGTGTAGATATACAAATAGAGGAATTAATTGAATAAACACTTATTTTATTCAGTCACAAACAAATTATACAAAATAGAGCTATCTCTTTGTCAACTCTCAAATTCTCTACTCTCTTAGAATTCTCCTTATTTGCAGACATTGTGTTTCTCCCTAGAGATCATATTTTTCTACCTAGAGATTATATTTTTCTCCCACTCTATCTAAAACAACCACATAACCTATTTATTTATAGATTTCACAAACATGTGTAAACTGTGTGTGCTATAGTGTGTCTTCCTCCTTAAGCTTTATCAATGGAGCTTCCTTGAAGCTTCATTTTCCTTCTAGCTGCTTCCATTTTCTTCTTCATTTTGAACTTCTCTTCTTGACTCTAGAATTCTCTGGCAGCTACTCATCTTCTCTGAAATTCACCATCTTCAAACTCAAATTGAGTTTGTTCTTCCAACAATTATTGCTCGGTGTCTAAAGCCTTGGTTGCATCCTTCAAGTTGGAATTTCAATTTTGAAGATTCTGCTACGTGTCGCTAGGCTTCACACTATCATATTAGGCAATCTCCCTAGCACAAAAGTATACCAAAATCTCAACAGATATAGAGAAACTTCGAGGGTTCGCTCTTTTCTTATTCTTGCTGTTGAGTCTTCTATCTACTTTGTGAATTCCAGATACATACAAGAAATGCAAGTTTAATGCTGCAGAATTTTTAAGTTTTAACCCATGCATCCATTCATATGATTATTCTAATTAATGGTATGCTTATTTCATTTACATAAAAAAAAGAAAAACATGTTTGTTATACACGTATTTTAGATTTTTGGTTTGAGAACAAGTCAAAGGATTGGTAGGAGACGGTTGCTAGTTAGAGGTGTTAGTTGAAAGTGGTTGACAATCAGAAGTGATGGCTAGCCACCGAAGTTGGTGGCTGAAGGTGATTGTTGTTGGTGGGAGGTAGTTTGTGGTGATTGGAGGTAGTTGGTGGTTGCTAATGACGGTGGCCGGAGGAAGTCACCAGCAATGAATGGAGGTGGAAGTAGTTGGGTGTGAGCAGTAGGTGGTAGCAAGAAGGGGTGGGAGAGAGAGAAAAAATTAGAACTTATTTTTTAGACAAATGAAATCAAAATTTTAATTTACAAGAATTTAGTAAATTTTATATTTATAATTTTTTGAAAACGAGACACCAAACATGTTTTCATTTCCAGTTTTCAAAAGTTTTGTAACTTAATATATATATATATTTAAAAATATTATTAAACAGACCCTAACGGTAGCATACGATTGTGTAAGGTCTTTGTCTCATTATCTTGCTATCCTGCTAGAGTTTTCTCACTATGGAACTATGCTTAGGCGTCGTGACTATATCACCATAATTTCAGCAGAATGGCTATGTATGCTAGTAAAGATATCATAAGCATCTCCTTGAACTAGAAGGAATGACAGAGAGAGCGAGAGAGAGAGAGAAATGTCCTATTATTTCAGGATAATGAGGTGGATTTGCGAGGAAGAAGAGCAAATAGATGGAAATTGTGGAAGTAAACTAAAATGCGTAATTTTGGACATGATCGGTAAGTTAGTCTCAAACCCTTTTTATCTTTAACCTATTTTCCACTGAAATCAGAGTTACTAGTACAATATCACATTACTCTCACTCATCCAAGGTTTTGAAAAGCGGTTGCAGTCGCCATAGCGGTTGCTGTAACTGAAACCGTGAATTTTTTTATTTTTCGCACAATTTGAAAAAAACTTATCGATGAGCATTTTTTTTTTTTCCATAATCATATTTATTGGGTTTTAAAATAAATATTGATAAACTTTTGTAAATTGTTAAGTATGATCCAATATATTTTATATTTTTAAATCACTATAAATTGAGTTTTTTACATTTTATTTTAATAATTAATGACTTTATATGTCATAAATCCATATTACGCTTGTGGCAAAAAAAAAAAAAAAATTATTGGACTTAGATGTGTAAAATTATTTTTTTAATTATTATACTTGTGGAAGTATATGCAAATTTTAACTTGAATAATTTTAAAAAATAAATTATACATGCTAATGTAATTATATAAAAATTAAAAAAATAAATTATAAACAATTTTCTTTTCTTTTCTTTTCTTTTTTTTTTTTTTTGGGAGGGGGGGGGGACTTGAATCACTTGAATATTCATTCTCTTTTTGGATAACTTGTAAATAAAAATAAAATAAACTAATAAAAAAAAATTGACACGTATAAAATATGCATTAATATATAATTATAGGTGTTTTGTTTTCTAGATATTTTACAAAAAAATCAATCACTAACTATTATATATAAGATAAATAATGAAAAAAAATATGAGAATAAATAAGAGCCTATATATATATATATTTTTAATCAAGCCAAATAAATAATGACTACACTTATTATTATTATTTTCAAACAAAATATAGATAGATACACACAAACAAAATGGTTGAGTGATAGCAGCTAAATAGAATAGCATAGGTCTTACAGTTTTAACAAATCAATAACATGTTCTTCATCTTCCCTTTTCTCTCTCTCTCTCTCTCTCCTCCATCTTCCCTCTTCTCCCATTTTCAGCTCTTTTTTTTTTTTTCTCGAAAGAAGCAGTTCAAAACTATTACGTAACGGAGCATAACAGGCCGTTACGGCACCGTTACGACCGCTACGACGGCCGCAATGGCCGACACACCTATGAATCTCAATCACACCACAAAAGCGGCCGTAACGGGTGGGGGTAACCACCACAACCGGTACGTAGTGGCGTTACATAACGGTTGCGGCCACTTTTTAAAACCTTGCACTTATCTAAACATTCTCATAGAGTGTGGAAAAATTAAAAAGTTAAAAAATAAAAATAAAATAAAAAGAAGAAGAAGAAGAGGAGAAAGCATAGTGGGGTTGATCATTATTTGAGGCTTAAAACCTAGCATTTTTCTCAGCTGTCACGGCAATAGACACAAGTGGAATCGACACAATATGTGAACTGAGAAGGATACTGGAACAAAGATCACTGCAGGTAATAAAAACATTTTATAAAGCTAGTCTTGTCTTGATGAAAACATTTTATTAATTTTAGGTTTGTGAAGCTTGCTTTGGTGAACCCTGTTGGAAAATGTGATGGAAAAGCTACACCAGTCGGAAACATTGGAGTCCTTGGGCTCATACGGACTCTATCCTAACAGTCGGGGAAGCAGTGGCCGATATTTCAGCATTGTGGAAAGCTCAGCAATTAATCACTAAAGGACTACTCGACAGTGATCTGTGTTTTAGCATATTGGAAAGCTCAACCAGTTAAATGCTAAAGAACCAATTAAATGCTAAAGGACTTTAGCACGACAACATTGGGAAAGAAATTCCTTGTGCTTATGCTTATGCTTGCATACTTCAGCATTTAAATGAAGAAATGAAAGTTTCTTCATTCTTTTTATTTATTTTTATTTTTGCAGAATAATTTTTAACATAGTAGAATCTGAATTTCTTCATTATAGGAAATGATAAATGCTGCTACTCTTTTCAAATCCTTTTACACTTAACCAACTTGATGTAATGGATGTTTCTATCAAGAATAAGGAAGTCCATGAATTTTTGTTTTCTTTTCTAAATGTGATGTAGACCAAATTAGCAATTATATATTTTATTTTTATTATTTTAGAATGAATTATTGATTAGGAACTTTTTAATTTAATATAGAATAGTCTAGGTTTCTTATTTTGTTGGATACTTGTTTTTTGAGAATTACAATTACTTGATTTATAAAAATTATAACTAGCTTCCTAATATTTTATTTTTCCTTTTTAGATATTCTGGACTAGCAACAATTATTTATTTATTTTATTATATATATATCTATATATGTAAGAATAGCTTGGGAAATTCTATTTCCACCACCCTGATAAACTCAGTGAACACACTTAATGAAAAATTAGATTAATGACAATTATATCCTAATTAAAAATTACTATAATAGCCATTGATCAACACTCCTAATATTATATATACAAATTTTTTATACACATCTTTTAGAAATAAAAATATCTCAATATACACTTTTTCTTTTGTAGTCACTTTGCTGGGGTGCTCTAACGTGAAATTGCAATCTGGGTGTCGTCCAACTAGCAAGGTTTCCTCGAATTCTTGAACTTGGTCGCTATTTTTAAGGGGATTGAAGGGTTTGGGATCAGGAACTGAAGGTGGGTTGTCGAGGAGGAAGATGTTCTTGAGGATGGTGTTGTTCTTGAGGACAGTGAATACAGGGATTGTCTTCTCTTGTTCTTGTGCTTCTTCTCTCTTATCAGAAGCAGCCATGGTGGGGCCAAAAGTTGCACAGAGAGAGAGAGGGAGAGAGAGAGAGAGAGAGAATTGATTCGGAGGTTAAACTACGAAGTTATGAATTTTTTTCAGAATTTAATGGACGGAATTATGCATAATATTCGGAAATCAAGTTCTGAATGAAACACATATATTCGGAAACCCAGTGCCGAGCACTTCCAGCTACAAAACAAACATACTTTCATGCCAATGGAGTGAAGAGAGATCCGAAAATTGTCAATCTAATAACAAAATGATAAATGTAATAATAAAATTGAAAGATTTCTTACCTTAAACAAGGTTTTCAACAGTGTTTAGTAGATGTTCAATGGAGCTCTTGAAATCTTCAATGGAGGTGAGGAAAGTGCAGATACTTTTTTTTTTTTTGGTTTCCTGTTTGAACTTCTTCTTCTTCCTTCCTGTTTGAAGTACAAATGTAAATTGGGGTCACTTTGGTCTTCACGAGAGTGGGTGGAAATTAAAGTGTGTGTATTTTGAGGGTAAAGTGTGTGTATATGAGTGAAGGATTTATTTGTAATTTTAAGGATGTGGGTTGAGATAATTACTTAATAATTAAATTAATAGGGATGTGTATTGAGAAAAGATTTGCCCTGAGTTTATTAGGGGGGTGGAAATAGAATTACCTGAATAGCTTTGGTCAAAGAGGCTTGTACTTTTTTCTTCTCATTTTGCCCTCTTGTTTTGGTAATATTTACCAATATTGCTAGTACTAATTTAGATGAAGGCTTTTTCGTGATTATGCAGAAAAACTTAGTCAGTTATGAAACATGAATATTTCATTTTTTGAAAATAGCTTTGGTCAAAAGAGGCTTGTATTTTATTTTATTTTTGCTTGTACTTTTTTATATGTATGTGTGTAAGCCTTATGGCTAGAGGTGGTGTTTTGATTACATCTCTAAGTCAAATTGCTTGTAATTCTTCTTGAGATATTGTAGACACCCCATTTTTGACCGTCCTCAAGACTTGAACGTCATCGCTTGTGCACTCGATGATCATGATTGCATGTGCTCGTTTTAGTGCCTAAAGTCCTTGGCGGAATGCCCTGTCGTCCTTGGCGGAATGCCCTGTCTTTGAGCCTTCAAACCCTGTCCATTCTATGCCTTTTTTTGGACCAAAACCTTAGTGCTTCAAACCTCAAGACCCTGGGACTTGCAGGCCTCCTCTGGTGGACTGTCGGCCACCAATTGTGCCTTGTTGGCCACCCTTGTGCCTTGCCGGCCAATGGTGTGGCCTGCTGGCCATCATTGGTGGCCTGCCGGCCACATTAGTGGCCTGCTAGCCATCAGTGTCTTTTTTCAGATATTCTGTTAACAACTGTGCCAGCTGTTACCACAATTGGCTGCATCTCCCTATACGTGTATGGAAGGATATATCTCATCCAAATGCATGTTTTTCTATATATAGGGGGTCTCCTCCCCCATTTTTGAGGGTTAGAATTTTTGGAACAAAAATCTCTCTCTTTTGCAATTTTGTGCACATTAGCCTACATACACTACATTATTGCCTACACCTTCTTAATCAAAGTTGTTCATCTTTGACTTGAGGTTCCTTGAGGTCTTCTTGGAGCTCTTGAAGTTGGTTTTGGCTTGAATTATCACCTAGAATTGGTCTTTGCTTCAAGAGGTATAATATGTGCCTTTTTACCTTACTTTGTATACTTGTTTTTCTACCTTTTCCCCACTGATTTTGGATTGTTTTTTGGCTATAAAAACTCTGTTTTTGTGGGCTGAAATTGGTGGTTTTAGGCTATTTAAGGTTAGGGGGTGGCTCACCCTTTTTTATTCCTTGTTTGTAAAGCCTTTCCACCTTTGTTTCCCATTTTCAAACTATATTTTTTTGGGCCTTTGAACACTGAATTTCAGAGTAATTTCAGTGGTGAAAATCATGTTTCGAAGTCCAAATTTGGAGGGGTTAGCCTTCCCTTCTTGTGTCTTGTTTGCTAGCCTAGTTAGCTCTATGTGTTAGCTAATTTTTCTAGCCTTTTATAGCTTAATTCCAGCATGTTTTAGGCTCTATTTTAGATTGTTATACCTCTGTTTTTGGTTCGTTGTTGCATTTGGGTCTTGTTTTGCATACTTCTAGTGCAAGTGTCCTCATAAGCTTGGTGTTTTAGGCCTTTATACACCACTTGTTTGAGTTGATTGCATTGTTTTGGTGTTTTTCTCACTTAATTTCAGCAAGCATAATCTCTCCAACCTCCCTCATTTCTTCATTATTTGTTTGTTTTGAGGGTTGTTTCAACCTTGAGATTGTTTAAGCTTGAGATTGAGGTTCGTGCTAAATGGTTTAACCCTCTTTTGGGGGGTTCATTATCAACGGCATGACACTTCTCTCTTGCCTTAAGCTATCCCTGGTTTGACACTTCCTTCTCTTTTAGAGGACTTACTCATCAATGGACTTAATTGGTTAAAGAATGGAAGGGTAATTAAAATGGATAAACAAAAATGGAAACTAAAATTGTGCAAAGATAAGAATTTGATTGTGTTTTGGTGTGTTCAATCGGATGTTAATTGAAACACAAGGAAAATTAGGGCATTTCATACTCAAAGTGATGAAATGTGCCAAGTTTCCTAGGTCTTCATTGCCCTTGATCATGCATGATAGGGTGATGGTTTTTGGTTTTGTTAGTGCATTTATTAAACTTGTACATCTTGGTTTCTTAGCCATCATGCAATAAAATTGCTTGAATTGATGGTTTGAGGACCAAGTGTATCACTCCTTTGAGATGTTTTCATGATAAGGAGGGATACACAGTACAAACAACCTGTGAGAATAGCCTCTCTTTGCTCTGTTTTCTCTTTGTTGCAGCAAGAAATTGTGCATTATCAGTGGCCGGCCGGCTACTGTTACTAGCCGACAGACCATTAGTGTTGGACGGCAACCCCCTACTGGTGGCCGGCCGGCCACCACTTCTGGCCTGCCAGCCACCAGTGAATTTTGAGCAGAATATTTTTGAAGCAGAGCAGATTTGACCTGGAAGTGGAAAACCCATGCAAGGATTGTGCAACAGAGGCTTTCGGGGGTAGACAACGGACGTTCTTTGGGTGGAAACCGAGCATGTATGGGTCTTCCTCGCTTCTCGGGACTACTTGATTAGTTTAATTAGCAATTAGTCATTTATTTTCTGTACTTAATTAGTTGTAGCTAATTAGTTTGTTTTGTACTTATTTAATTAGCTTAGATTGATTAATTAAATTAGTTTGTGTTGTACTTATTTAATTAGCTTAGCCTAGTTAAATTATTTAATTGTTGTAATATTTAATTAGCTTAGATAGCTAGTTTATTTATTCAAGTTTTGTAATAATTAGTTAAGTAATTTAGCTTAACTAGTTTATTTATTTGGACCCTCCTGCGCGAGGGCATCAATGTTGTAATAATGTGTATGTCTTCCAACCCCATGTCTTTCTCCTTTTTATTTATCCACTTACGATGGTTAGATTAGGAGCATCACGTTTCATTTAGCATACCTTATGCTTGCATCCATTCATTTTGTATTGCATGCACCAAAGCTTGGCACATCATTCTAACTGCATTATTGTTTAAATACTTCTTTGAATACGTGTTTAAACGCATGCTATGAAATTGTTGCAAATAACATGTTAAGTAGCCAAACCTATTTTAGTTGCATTATTTCATGTGTTGCATTAGTCATCTTGTATAGTTAGAAATCATGCATATTTTTCTAACTCTTTTGTTTTATCTTAGCTTGGAGTACTAGGTGAGTTTTTAGTGCTTTAGCATACTTGCATGAGTGTGAATGACTGCCATGACTAGCACGCTTTCCATGAGGCTAAGTGCTTACTTGTTAAATGGTTTGAATGCTTGTGGATGAAGGCTTGTTGTTTGAATTGGAATGATTCAATGAATGTACGTTTAATCCCACATCGTCAAGTGGCAAATTCACAAGTTTTAAGCCCACTTTGTTAAGTGGCAAAGTCAATCCCTTTTCAAAAAACAAACATGAAATTGAAGTGTTTCAATTCAGGCAAACTAGTCTATATTTGCTTGTGCGCGCATCACATAGTAATGCTAGCCTAATAAACCGGAACAAGAGCATATAATGTTGATAAAAATCATATCAGGGGTGCTCAATTCATGACCTTCCCCTCTCGTACCTAAGTTCCCGAGCTAAGACAATCTTGGTGATGACGGACACGTGGCCTTTGGCGCGAGTCATGGGTTTCCTAAATTTACCCAAAATAAAATATTTAGGTGGCGACTCTATATTTGGCAAAGCAGTCCAATTTTTGCATTTTTTATTCAAAATCAATTTTTCAAACGATTTGTCGGATTTGGACTCTTTGGTGTTTATCAATTTCACATTGCACTTGTGAGATTAGATTCAGAACCACGGGAGTCCGAACTGTAGGGCTTCTTCTAAACTTCTGAAAGGGGGTGCGAAAAAGTCGAGCTACAGTTTCTGGCGACTCTGCCGGGGATTTAGAAAACTTGACTTGAACTTCATGATATGAAATTTTATCTACACTTATATGTTTCTTTGCATTACATTTGCATTGGTGCACCTAAGTCATTGTGTTTGCCATCTGCTATTCCTGGATTGTTTGCCGGAGGCTTGCCTAAAAGCTTGCCAAAAGGTTGATCGGTCGCGGGCTCTACCACGATGGGAACACAACCCTTGGATCTGGATTACTGCTGTACTGTTTGATCCTCCTTTCACTTCTCGGTGTTACGTGTGAGAGGTATATTAGGTAGTCTTGCTGAGGTACCCATTTGACCATTTGGCCTAGTTGCATATCAAAAGCTATAGAGACTGTTCCAAACTAGGACAGGTTGCTCACCCGAATACAAGATTGTGCAAAATCGCATTGTTTGAGTAGTGAACCCTAGTTCCTGATGAAACTAGGATAGGGTAACCCTACCCCCACATAGAGATGTTTTGGCTCTCACACTTAACTGGTATGTGCTTTTAGAGTGAAACTTTACAGGAATACGCGTATCAGTTGCAAGTTTGGGTATCAGATTTGGGGGCAGAAATCAGTGTTCAATGCAGTTTTGCAGCTTTTGATTACAACTGTGTGTTATTAATATCTGAGCTAAGGTGCTGTGTGGTTTTTGATTATTGCTTTCCTTTTCGCTTTATTTCTTTTTGCAAGGTAGTTTATCACAATTGCTTCAGATAGTTCCGATACCCCCCAAGCACTTTGGACCCGTGTACGGAGACTTTACAGAACCTGTGTTTGCTTCACTCCCACCGGTTACTAGATGGAGGAGAGTTAGGCACAATTCACTAGTTTAGCAATCACCTGCATCTAGTCAGGCTTAATCTTTTACATCTAGGCTAGCAAGAGATCACTCGCTAATTCAGATGACTCAGTACCCTGCAGTCGGCATGGAGGACTTGATTCGTCATCTCTAGCAAATAGTAGAAACCATACAGCAAGATGCTACTCGCCAAGCTGAAGTTATAGCCCACCAAGCCGAAGTGATAAACAAGCTGCAGCAACAGCAACCACAGCCAGCAGCGGCTTCTGCTTCCCATGCACCTCCTGCAGGTATCCCAGTACCCAGAATCACTGCCAATGTCCAAGAGAACTGGGCAATCCAGTAGACCCCATCCCACCGCAAGCCTTGAAGGCACCAGTGTACCAAACCGAGCCTCTGTTTGAATTCAAAGTTGACTCGACTGTACTTAAGGTCAACAAGCTGGAGAAGCTTTTCAAGCGGGCAAAGGGCGTGAACTCTATTCCCGACATCGAAGATGGATATACTAACTCTGTAGTAACTTTGCCAGATCGGTTTAAAATGCCATACATAGACCAATTCGATGGCTCTGGGGATCCCATGGTTCATCTGCTGTTGTTCTCCGATATCTTGTTGCCAATGGGCCTTACCAAACTTCAAAAGCTGTCACTTTTCGGCCTGTCCTTGTCGGAATAGCGACTATCTAGTATGCGAAGTTGGAGGATTCAGTAAAGCGGAGCTAGGAGGAAATGGCTGAGGCCTTTATCGCATAATACTCATACAACGCGCAGATCGAGGTCACCACCCGTGATCTTGAGGCAACCCATTAGGAGCCAAAGGAGGGCTTCTCAGACTTTGTAACAAGGTGGAGGGCCAAGGCTTCGATGATGACTACTAGGCCATCCGAGAAGGATCAAATCAGAATGGTGGTTCACAATTCGCAAGGGAAATTATTACAGAAGATGATTGCCTTACCGTTGTTCACATTCATTGAGCTGCATGAGATAAGGGTTCAGATTGGAGATGCAATGAAACAGGGGTTGATAACCGATGAAAAAGAGCAGGCCAAGAGGTCTTTTACGCACAGTTCCAATGCAACCACTAGTGGAAGCACAATTGCGCAGCCATCTGATTTGAATGTCATCACCACTACAGCCAAGACCACCAACCCTTTCGCCAGCACAACTCCACAAACCTCAAACAACCAAGCCTGATCCCAAAGGGTCTTTACCTCACTTTACATGCCTTTAATGTGGTTAGAGAGGATGGCCCAAGTCAGGGACTAGCCGATCTAGCAGAGCTAGAGGAGGACTTAGACAATCTGCAATTCTACGATGAACAGGATCAGGGAGACGTGCAGATTGACTGGTTTGATCTGAATGGGTTGACAGATAACTCCGGGTGGCTTAGTGATGAACCTGACAGGGAGGAAGGAATTGAAACAAAACCAAAAGAAAATGAAGCAAGAATAGCTGCAGTGGCCAAAATGGCTGAGGAAAAGGGGAAATTGCCGGAGAGCACCAGTATCCAGAATTTAGCTCAGGAACTGGGTGCCGTGAGTACCATGGATACAAAACAAGAAGCTATGTTGAAGTAGTTTGTGCAAGAAGTAGTTTGTGCAAGAAAGGGATCAAGACAAACAGGAAGTTGGAAAAGCCCAACGCCCTACAGGGGATGTTTCTGATGTGAGAGTGATTAGAATGGAGCCGAAAAATTGTTTGTCGGTTGTCGGAGGTGTATGGTGGGAAGATGATGATCTACATCTGGCCCACACTGACGAGGATTGGGATGAGTCCCTGCCAGACAACACCTGGTACTCTGAAGAGGTGGACCACATAACAAGGAATGGATGGTATTTCAAACCCCCACATTTAGACCAAACCAAGGCCTCTAGGAAAGATAAGAATGTTGAAAAATAGAAGGAAAAATAGTAGAAGAAGAAGCGGTGCTGAAACAGCTGAAGAAAATTCAAGCCGATATTTCAATCTGGGGCCTGCTCATGGCTTCTCGCGTACATCAACAGGCTGTACTATCAACGATGGACATAGCAAAATTGTTCATTAACATGACTCCTGAATAGCTTGTGGAATTAGTCTTCCCCGGAGGCGCTGCGCCAATTTTAACTTTCTCAGACAAAGAACTGTTGCCAGAACGCTTAGCACACAATAAACCTCTGTACATATCAGTGGAGTGCAGAGAAAAGTGGGTGCCAGTGGTATTGATTGACACCGGGTCAGCTATCAACGTCTGTCCATCTCGTACAACTTATGTTATCGGCCTGAAACTAGCAGATTCTATGCTTATAGCTTAGGTGATTCGGGCATATGACAATACCAGCAGAGAGGTTATGGGCACGGTACAGATTCGAGTCCAGGTCGGCCTAGCTCAACAGGACGTCGAGTTTCATGTCCTAGACATTCTGGCCACCTTCAACTTACTGCTAGGAAGACCCTAGCTGCACCTTGTCAAAGCAGTCTGTTCTATCCTCCACCAAATGTTGAAATACCCCCACAGGAAAGGAGTGACGATTGTCTTTGGGAATTCATCCATACATCCTTTGCCAGAGGTAACTACACATGTGCTGGAAATTGTTCATGGCGAGGAGGATGTATTCCTTTCAGGGTATACCCTGGTCAAGGCCTGGGTGGTGCAAAACATCTTGGCAGCAGACGAGGGCTTGTATGTCAGCACCCAATTAATCTATTTCATGAACAAGCTACAACATGTACTTGGAATGGGCTTGGAAGAAGTGGCCGGAAGGACGTCACAACATTGGCCGATGTGCCACATAATCCACATGCCTTTGGTCTTGGCTATACGCCCACCAAAGAAGATTGGGTCAAGAAAAGAGAAGAGATGGCAGGCAGAGCCAGAGTTAAGTAGATCAGGAAGCGCTATGAACTTTTTCACATGCCGATCTGGGGAACAATGAACGGCCATTTTGTTCGGGAGGGAGAAGACTTCCCATTTTGTGGCTTTCCTGAGCCCTGGACGAATTCTGAGAAGCAACGTGTTCCTGGTTTTGAAATTTTCTTCGACTTGCAGCTGCAAGATAGTGATATAGAGGAAAGGGCTGATCTAATTACTACTAAAGCTCAACAGAGCATAGAAAGTGACTCGGACAACAGCGAACTCGGAGTAGGGATAGCACTGGCATGTCTCCTTTCAGATCCTCCGGTAGACTCAAAGAGCTTGAGAGATAACCTGACTGTCTTCATGATCGACCAATCAGGTGTGAACCCATCTAGCAGCATTTTGTATGCATTTGAAACACCATCTCTCATTTGGCAGTTGGAGGAGGGCTACCTGTCTAGTAGTTCTGTATCGAGTAGTGAGCCAGAATCTAATTCCATAGAGTTTGTGGAGTCGGAATCAGATTCCGGTTCTTCTGAGTCTGAGTCCAATATTCCTGGGGGTGATAACTCGGATGCCAAGGTCTTGTCCCGGTCGTCCTTTTCTTTTGCTTTTGTGTCAGTTGTAACTGAAGAGCTGGATGAGTTGGACTTTATGAATGAGAATGCCGCTGTAGATTCTAAGTATTTCTCTGTGCCGCTTGTTTATTGCATTGATCAGGACTTTCAAAATTTTAATAAAAACGAAGAGGAAGGAATTCCTTTGGTTTTGAAAATTTTGATTAACGGGGAGGAGGAGAGGTTTGCAAAACCCCTCGCTAATGAAATCATTGCTTTTAATGTGGGCACTGAGAAGGATTCGCGTCTGGTTCTGATCGAGTCCATGTTGTCTTCGAAGGAGTGTGAGCTTTTAGTCATTTTATTAAAAGATTTCAAAGATATTTTCACGTGGTCTTAAGAAGACATGCGTGGAATTGATCCTGAGATTGTACAGCATCGGATCCCTCTTGACCCCGAGGCCCGACCCGTCAAACAGAAGTTGTGAAGAATACTTTCGGATTGGGCTCTGAAGATTAAGGAAGAAGTTACAAAACAGATTGAGGCAGGGTTCTGGCTTGCGTTTGAATATCCAACGTGGTTGGCCAACATTGTTCCAGTCTTGAAGAAGGATGGCAAGATCAGAGTCTATGTTGACTTCAGGTATTTGAACAGAGCCAGTCCAAATGACAACTTCCCTTTGCCGCACATTGAAGAATTAGTGGATTTCACTGCGGGCCACGCATTGCTCTCCTTCATGGATGAGTTTTCCGAATATAACCAGATTTTGATAGAGCCCTAGGACAGAAAGAAAACCGCTTTCACTACACCGTAGGGAACCTACTACTACAGAGTGTTGCCGTTTGGGTTGAAGAACGTTGGAGCTACAACCACAATTCTACATGATATGACCCATAAAGAGGTTGAGATGTATGTGGACGACATGATCGTTAAGTCCAAAGAAAGAGAGGGGCCACTATACCGTCTTGAAAAAATTCTTTTAACGGATCAGAGAATACAGATTGAGGTTGAATCTGTAGAAGTGTACTTTTGGCGTAACAACAGGGAAAATGCTGGGTTTCTTGATCACACAGAGGGGCATCGAGGTAGATCCTTCCAAAATCAAGGCCATCCTAGGAATGCCACCACCAAGGACTGAAAAGGAGGTGCGAGGCTTTCTGGGTGAAGTGCAATTCATAAGACGGTTTATCTCCAAATTAACCTTGACTTGTGAACTACTATTTGGTCTCTTGAAGAAAGGGAAGAAGTTCCGATGGGATGATCGATGTCAGTTCACTTTTGAGCAGATCAAATAGTATCTTCAGAATCCGCTCGTGTTATCGCCGCCAGAGTCGGGGAAGCCCTTGATTCTGTATCTATCAATGTCGGACACAACGATGGGGTGCATGCTTGCTCAGGAATCTGAGTATAGAGTGGAGAAAGCCATCTATTATTTGAGCAAGAAAATGCTGGACTACGAGACCCATTACACCCCACTGGAGAAAGCTTGCCTAACCTTGGTATGGGCTACCAGGAAGTTGAGGCACTACTTGTTAGCTCACTCCGTAATTCTAGTTTCGAGATTAGATCCCATCAAATATTTATTTGAGAAACCAGTGCTTATGGGTAGGCTAGCTCATTGGTTGCTTCTTCTCTCTAAATTTGACCTGAAGTATGTCACTCGCAAGTCGGTCAAGGAGAGAGCAATAGCAGAATTCTTGGCAGATCATTCGGTAGAAGGGGATGAAGCGGTAGAATACCTGTTCCCAGATGAAGCCATTCTACAAGTCGAGGAAGAGATTTGGACAATGTACTTTGACGGAGAGTCTAATCAGTATGGTTATGGGGTAGGTGTATTGCTGATAGCACCTGACAATTCCCAAATACCTTTAGCCCTCAAACTCCGGTTCAAAGTGTCTAATAACGAAGCAGAATAGGAGGTGTGTATCCCTGGTTTGGAAGTTGCCCTAGAACTAGGGGCAAAAAGGTTGGACGTGATCGGGGACTCTAACCTAGTTATTTCTCAAGCAAATGGAGACCGGAAAGTCAAAGAAGAAAAGATGAAGATCTATCACCAGACCTTGGACGTTCTGATCCCTAGGTTTGAAAAGTTAACTTTCACGCATCTACTGAGAGAGAACAATAGGTTCGCTGATGCCTTATCAACTTTATTTTCCATGATAGACATCCCGTTTGGAGTCCAGATGCGTCCGATCATCATTGAGCAGAAGTACACGCCAACCTATGAAACTATCACCGCAATAGATGAATTGCAAGACAAGAACCCTTGGTACTACGATATTTGGAACTTCTTAGAAAAGGAGGTTCATCCACCTAGGGCAAATGCCAAGGACAAGAGGGTAATACAGCGGATGGCCATTCAATTTATCATTTGTGGAGGTCATCTGGAAATGCACAAGCTGTGTGTTGAAGGAGAGAAGTCAAAGCGCCTGATGGAGGCCATCCACGGGGGAGAGTGCGGAGCGCACATGAACAAAGTAATGTTAGCCCGGAACAATCTCAGGCAAGGTTACTATTGGTCTACTATGGAAGAGGATTGTATTGGTTTTGTTCAGCGATTTCACAAATGCCAAATTCATGCTAATCGCGTGAACATCTTGTTGTTGAAGCTGTACAATATAACTTCACCATGGCATTTCTCAATCTGGGGAATTGACGTCATCGGCGCAGTTACACTGAAAGGGTTGAATGGGCATGAATACATTCTGGTGGCAATTGACTATACAAAGTGGGTGGAAGCTCAGTCTTACGCAGTGCTGAAAGCATCACATGTGGCTAAGTTCATTAGAAATAACATCATTTGCCGATATGGAGTCCCAAACGAGATCATTTCAGATAATGGCTCCCACTTCAAGAAGGTGATAGACTTGTTGGAGAAATACAATGTGGCTTTCTATAAGTCATCTACATATAGGTCGCAAACCAATGGAGCTGTTGAGGTTGCCAACAAGAACATCAAAAATATTTTGCAGAAGGTGGTTGAGACCTACAGGGACTGGCCAGATAAATTACCATTCGCACTTTGGGGTTATAGAACTTCAATCCAGATGTTTACAGGGGTATGGGATGGAAGCTATCCTGCCAATCGAAATAGAAGTCCCGTCACTATGAGTTATGGCTGAGTGTTAAATAACAGAGGTGGACTGGCAACAGAGCAGATTGGAAGAACTGATGCTATTTGATGAGAGATGGCTGAAAGCATTGTACTATGTTCGAGGCTATCAACGCAGGATTGCTAGGGCTTTTAACAAGAAGGTTAAGCCCCGAAATCTCAAAGAAGGGGCTTTGGTGCTGAAAGGCAACTGAGCTCTCATCCATGACCCTAGGGGCAAGTTCAGACCCAATTGGATTGGTCCTTACATCATCAAAACTATCTGGTCAGGTGGAGCTATTATTCTCTTGGACTTGGATGGCCTAGAATTTTCCCAATCGATCAACATGGACAAGTTGAAGAAATATTATCCCTGAGAGGCTCGCTAGGCTGAAAACCTAGAAGGGCAACCTAGGCAAAAGTTAGAGCATGAAAAAATTGAAAATAAAGAAAAACTAAGCTCTCAAGGTTGAAAACTCTAAAGGGCGGCCTTAGCAAAAGTTAGAGCATAAAAGGAGAGAGTTAATACTCGAGTGAACCCAAACCGAACTACATAAGGCATGATTCCCATCTTCGGGATACATAGGCAACTTCATCCTGAAGTCCAGCCATAAACACCTCCAAATCAACTGTCCTGTCCATGTGTTTGATCAGGTCATCTTTGTCTTTTCTTTACCTAAGAGTTCAGTTGTGATCTTTACTCTGAGAAAAGAGCTGGTTACAATGCTGAGCAGTGTGGTATTTAGTCAAGGGGTAATTTGTGATCTTTGGATTCGGGGTTGTACATCTTGAGGATAGATTCCGTGTGTGTCAAGTGGTGATCCTTTTCGAAAATGGTTTTGAAAATTTTTAATAAAAGTTGATTTTGTTCAAATTTTACCTTTTACAACTTAGACCATTTTTGGACCAAAAGGAAAATTTTTAGTGCTCACAACTTTAATTTCATTGATTTCAGTACAAAGTCCTCCAACTCTTAATACAAATCAAAGTTGCTTTTATAACATCATAAAAACTTGAAAACAAAGATCAAAGCAATAAACTAGGGGCATAAATGAATCAGGTGTTCCTGCATCCCCCGTTTGTGCTTGTGGAAGCTCCTGATGCCAAAGTAGGCCCGGTCTGTGCTTCATCCTTGAGCCAGGCTAAACACTCGCCAAAAAGGGCACAGCTGAATCTAGGGACAGGGGCCAGAAACTCTTTCGTCCTCCAAGCAGTGAGGTATCTAGCCAAGTGTGAATCTCGGATGGGGAATGAAACCGGGTACTCTACCCCCTCCTCTGGGTGGGTCTGGTCGCGCCTGAACTGACGTCTGAACCAGAACGGAAAGTAGAATACACAGTGTGTAAGGCCGATCAGCTGAATGTCAGGTTGCTGAGTCATGCTGTAGCTCATTTCGGTTAGGTTAAGCCAGGGGCAATGCCAAGCAATGTCAACAGCAGACTTGTTGTACATCCAGTGGCACCACCACCCCTCGTTCAGGAAATCCACTAGCTGGTGGTGGAAGAAATAGCCTCGAGTTGAGTATACAGCACAAGAGTCCACTACCTTCAGCTTGTCCATGAGTCACACCTAGGAAGGGATGAAAGAAACGAGAGATTAAAGAATAAAGAGATGTACGTTGAGAGAAAAGTAAGAAAAGGGCTTTGAGAGAAAAACAAAGCATGAGTGCCAAGTGATGTGAGAAACACATATGAGAAAGAGCGGGAATCAATACCTGCAGAAGTAGTGGACTTCTTGCGAATTTGGTAGTCTCTCGCCGATAGAAGGTGTCTAAGCCCATCAAAGTCTCGGCCAACACCAAGCCAATGCAACTCTTGCCCTCTTTCAAACCTTGGGCCACTTCAATCAACAGATGCTAGACTCGCTGGAATTTGGGATAAGAAGAAAATGTGCCAGCATACACAAGCAAAGGGTGTGTTGCCTAAAACCCTACCAGAAAAGCTTGCCTCGGTCACCGATGTCAAAAAAGCAATGAATCAAACTGGGAAATGTCCATCTTTAAGTTGTGGACCAAAGATCTAGCCTCATGTAGAGTGAGCCCACACATCCGTCCCAAAGCTTGGATGTGGCCGAAACGGGGATGAGGTATGATTTCCTCATCACGCCGGGATTCCATTAGCTCCTGAAATTCTTCAATTGTCGGACATATCTCTTGTCCCCTGAAACTAAAGATGTGTGTAATTTGGTTCCAGCATCTAGCCGCAGCATGAAAGAACGGAAAACAAAGTGGAGTCTGACTTAATGGGAAAAGTGCATTTATGCCAAAACCCCCAAAATTTACCTTTTCTGAGCCGTCCAAAGTCACAATCCAATCCTCGAGGTTTTGGGCAAGAAAAGGCTCCATTTGTGGCAAAAAAATAGTAGCTAGAATGAGTTTTGGAGAAGAAATGATGAAGGAGAAGCTTTTGTAAAAGATAAGGCAATGAGTGGAAGCCAGCTATCAACAATCTAGAGGTTTTGCACTTTGGTGGCCGGCAGGCCATTTCTTCTGGTCGGCGCCCTTCCTTTCAGGTCTACTATTCACCTTTGTGCTGAACAATGTTGAAAACATGTGTCTTGTTCTGCTCTTTACGTATTTTAAGGTCTTGTTTTGAGTCCTTTTGATTTTTTTTAACAAATTTGTTGAGTTGTATTTAAGTTGTTTTGTTTATCGAGTTGTTGTTATGTTGATTATTGAGTTGTATATTGCATTTTGTATTTTGGTTGTTGGTTGGTTCATTACTTGATTAAGCATTTTGTTTTAATCAAGCGCTCGTGGCCACTTCAATTCAATTCTGTGTCTATTTCATGCAAATATGGTGCTCATGATGCAAAAATAACAACACTTCTCATGAAAATTATGCTGGTTTTATTTCGATCATGGCTTTTTACAAAAGAGGAGTACAAGTTTTTGAGCAAAATAGAACTTCCTAAAGCTATACATGTGCTAATACTACCCAAAAAAAAAAAAAGAAACTAAGCAAAAATACAAATAAATCAGTGCCAGTTATCTTAGGCTTGAGAGGCCCTCTTCGTCCTCTTCCTGGGTGGAGACTCAGAGCTGTCTCCATCAGCGCCGCTGTCTGACTCAGATACCGAACCGGAATCAAAATCATTGCCGCTCTCTGCCTCAGAGCCTGACTCAACATCGCCTCCACTCTTAGATCTCGAGTCACCGTCATCTGCACTCTTGGAGGACTCAAACTATGGACTCGCTGCCTTCCCGGAGCCACTGGTCTCGGCATTGTCGTCACTCAACACTGGCTCTAGAGGGCTCCTCCGGCCTCGACCACAACGCTCCTCTCGGCTGCGTGCTGGGGCCCGTCCCTCCCTCCTCTCTGCTGCTAGAGGAGGTGGTGATGGAGCGGGCGTAGTTGTCGTCGCTGGTGCTCTCGGTATGACTAGAACTTGAAAAGGTATAGTATTGGCATATCAGATGTAATGTATAGTTGCAAATGTAGTATAATAAAAGTGGTGGAATGCAATGAGCCAGATACAATACAAATACAGTACAGTGTGTCAGTACAGCACATCAGTGCGATGTGACAAGAGGCAAAATGCATCCACGGTATGAATATCAATTGCTTCAGTGAGAATGATGTGCACAATAGTATGGAAAATGTTGAAATGAGGGTGGAAAATAGGAGAAAATACCTGGATGCCGTGGAGACTAAGCAATGCCTCCCTCTTCAGTATCATGCTCTCGAACGAAGCTAGTAGCTCGAGCAGTTCCTCAGTGTACTCCGGGGGTGCCTGTAAATGTATTACGAATAATCAGTATCTGGAAAGAACAAATATCAGAAAGAAAATGAAAAGCTGGAGAAAATATGGTACATACCGGAGGTGCGTCACGAGCTTAGACGTATTTATGCCCAGCCTCTGCCGACTCGATAGGAATCTGGTAGGACGTCCCGGCCGACCTCCAGCATGTCAGCAAGGTTAGAATCTCTGGCCAACCGGTAAACTGTCTAATGGGAGGGGCCCCTCCAGTCCTGGCCCTCGTCGCCCGAGTCCTGCTTGCCATAGGGGCATCTGCTGCTTTGCCTACATGAGCACCCGTTAAGAGAGGCATAAGGTGTGTCTGAATGAATGTAGAATAATCTCCCTCCCCGGGGAAGTAGTCAGCATCTAAACCGCTTGCCTAGAAACCAAGCTCAGCAAACTGGGCCCTCTAGCAGAAGCAGAAAATGGGAGGCCCCCCAGGCTCCAGCGTACTGATCCTTAACTCCGGCCAGCATCCTCACCCAAGGCTACCAAGCGATCTACAAACAAGGAATATACAGATTGTTAGTCGTCATTAGTTGTTAATAAAGAAAAAATAACTGTGAGTTTTGGGTTACCTCCTCTGTAGTCATGTCAAAGTACCGGCAGAAGATTGAGAAGATCTCCCGGGTCCTATGTAGGCATCTGCCATCATACTGATGAGAGTACGGTACAACGGAGGGCATCTCCACCTCTACCTTCGAAGCAAGGGTCGGGAAATATGCATATACCCAGAGCTGCAAGGAGAAGGCAACGGTGAGCGTACAGAAAGTACAGATACAGAGAATACAAAATGCAGAATGCAAAATGCAATGTATAGTATAGTGTACAAAAAGTACAGATACCAAAAAGGCAGAATACAAAAAGCAAAAGGCAACAGCGAGTGTTCAGAAAGTACAAATACCAAGAATGCAGAGTGTAGAATGCATAAATACAGTGTATAGATACAAAGGATTCAAAAAGTGCAAAGCAGAAAGCACAGAAACAAAAAATAAAAAATGTAAAGCAGAAATATAAAGCATTCCTCCTAGGCTCTCCAATAGCCTCCAACCTTGTCTCCCCTCATGCGGGATGTCGAGCTCATGTAGCCATATAGTGTGGCGAGGCCAACTCCTCCTCAGTCATAGAGCCGGACCTGAGGTAGGGTCACCAGAGCGCTCAGTAGATACAACCCTACGGTGTTCCATTTGTTCGCAAACAAGGTGGTATTGAAGAGAAACATCAAAAAGCCCGGGCATAATGCTCAGTCTCCTCTAGGGTCCCTGGCTCTCTCCTGCGGAAGTGCTCGGCGAACCAGCTACATCAGACCATGGCCGATCTGAAGAGAAGAGGGCGTGCTCTAGGCAAGTACAGCCAGGCGTCCTCCTACTCGCCCATGTCCATGTCATAAGGGATCGAATCACCCCCTACTCCTACGCCTGTGAGCATGGAGAAGTCATAGGGAGTCATGGTCATCTCCTCGGCGGTGGAGAAGTGGAAGGAGTTGATGGTATCCCACCATCGCTCTACCAGTGCATCAAGAAGTGGTCGGCTCGCAATATGGCGTGATAGCCCAGTGTAGAACAAGTCGAAGCTAGCCTCGTCGATGATGTAGCGCACACTAGCTGGGAGCTCTAGATACCAGTCCCTCACTGACGTGGCTCTGTAGCCCCTGATGGAGTGAGAGTCCTGTGATCAGAACAATGATATGTAGTGATATGAGAACAGGCAGATGAAAGGCAGTGTAAGAAATACAGTGCAAGAGTGTGATTAAGGCAAGAAATGTAGTGTAAGCATACAGTTGAAGCAAGGAATACAGTGAAAGCAAGAAATGCAATGTAAAGTGAAGAAAGCATGAGAATACAGTGTATATCTCGGTAGCGCCGTGGGACAAATGGGAGTCCGGCTTAGCAAGAGGTCATCTAGCGCGCATCGCGTGAACTCTCTGAAATGTCTAATACCCCTAGGTGGCAGTACATGTGTCCGAGGATGATATGTCGTCGGATCGAAGGGGCGTACTCCTGGCAGTAATATCTCGGGCTCAGGCTCGGCCTCCACCTCTGCCAGAGGTGATAACTGGGGTGGAATCTCGAGGAGAGCTCCATCATGTGGAATGTTGTCTGCCATCTGGAAAGAAGATGAGAAAGTGGTCAAAAAATGAAGAAAAATGAGAAAAAAGGGAAAACATAGAAAAAGTCAACCCTAGGAAAGAGAAAATGGAAGGAAAAGTCAAAGCTCAGGAAAAGGCACAAAACCCGAGAAAAACTCGAGGGGAACAAGACTCAAGTTGTGAAACTCCAAGAAAAAGCACCGAAATCAAATTTCAATCAGTTCAAAACGAAAGAAACAAAAAGGGTTTAGTAAATAAACTTTGTGTGGGGCGTTAGGAAATGCGTAGAAAGCCCGGATCTAGAGAGAAAAAGTGTCTAGAGAGAGAGATGGAGGAATTTCAGACATGAGGAAGTGAGGAAATGATCCCTTGTGTCCTATATTTAAAGACCAGAGCCGAAAAGACCCAAATACCCCGAATCTGTCATCGGTGGCTGGCAGGCCACTTTTGTGGCCGACAATGCTTTTTCGTGGCCAGCGGCCTCCTCCTGTGGCCGGCCAGTGGCCTTCTTTAGAGTCTTGATGCTGTTTTGTGTCCTTGGTTTCCAAGAAGTGTAGGGATAGTTCATTGTTGGGTTCGGATTGTCTCTGCGGAAGCTCAAAACTGTGTTTTCGATGCACGATGTTCGTCACTTGTCAACATGAACAAGGTGTATCTTTAAACATATTGTAACTCTTCTGAGAGCTAAATCAGAAGTTGCTACTGAATTTTTTTTTGGGTCAAATTATGCTTTTGTACCTTGCATAGAATATGCATTTCACTTTGTTGCGTAGAATATGCATTTCACATATGTTGTTACATAAGATATGCATTTCACATATATGTTGCACGTGCGTCTAGCATCTATTATGAATCATGCATAGAATATGCTTCCGCTCTTGTTTCATGCATAGAATCCGCTTTTGTTTCTCGCATGGAACATGCTATTAACATTGTATCTCGGTTTTTTGTCTTGCATAGAGCATGCATTCTTATTGTATTGCACTTGTTAAGTTTCTTTCTTACACAGACAAACGATATTTTATGTACGGTTCATTCATTCACTTTGTGCATCTATCGCACACATTCACTTTGTGCATTTATCACACTCATTCACTTTGTGCATCTATCGCACTTGTTCACTTTGTGCATCTATCGCACTCGTTCACCTTTGTGCATCTATCGCACTCATTCACTTTGTGCAACTATCACACTTGTTCGCTTTCGTGCATCTATCGCACTTGTTTCCCTCGTGCATCTATTGCACACCCCTCTTTTACCTCAGGATGTACAAAGTACGCACCCGAGTGGTTGTTTCTCAGGACGAGCGAAACGCAGCCCTGGGCGGGTTTTACCTGGGGACGTACGAAGTACGCGCCCGAGCAGTTTTTCAACCTTAAGATTGTTTAAGCTTGAGATTGAGGTCCATGCTTAATGGTTTAACCCTCTTTTGGGGGGTTCATTATCAACGACATGACACTTCTCTCTTGCCTTAAGCTATCCCTAGTTTGACACTTCCTTCTCTTTTAGAGGACTTACTCACCAATGGACTTAATTGGTTAAAGAATGGAAGGGTAATTAAAATGGGTAAACAAAAATGGAAACTAAAATTGTGCAAAGATAAGAATTTGATTGTGTTTTGGTGTGTTCAATCGGATGTTAATTGAACACAAGGAAAATTAGGGCATTTCATACTCAAAGTGATGAAATGTGCCAAGTTTCCTAGGTCTTCATTGTCCTTGATCATGCATGATAGGGTGATGGTTTTTGGTCTTGTTAGTGCATTTATTAAACTTGTACATCTTGGTTCCTTAGCCATCATGCAATGAAATTGATTGAATTGATGGTTTGAGGACCAAGTGTATCACTCTTTTGAGATGTTTTGATGATAAAGAGGGATACACAGTACAAACAACCTGTGAGAATATCCTCTCTTTGCTTTGTTTGCTCTCTGTTGCAGCAAGAAATGGTGCATCATCAGTGGCCGGCCATTGTTACTAGCCGACAGGCCATCAGTGTTGGACGGCAACCTCCTACTGGTGGCTGGCCAGCCACCACTTCTGGCCTGCCAACCACCAGTGAATTTTGAGCAGAATGTTTGTGAAGCAGAGCAGATTTGACTTGGAAGTGGAAAATTCGTGCAAGGGTTGTGCAACAGAGGCTTTTGGGGGTAGACAGCAGACGTTCTTCGGGTGGAAACTGAGCATGCATGGGCCTCCCTCGCTTCCCGGGACTACTTGACTAGTTTAATTAGCAATTAGTCATTTATTTGCTGTACTTAATTAGTTGTAGCTAATTAGCTTGTTTTGTACTTATTTAATTAGCTTAGCCTAGTTAAATTATTTAATTGTTGTAATATTTAATTAGCTTAGATAGCTAGCTTATTTATTCAAGTTTTGTAATAATTAGGTAAGTAGTTTAGCTTAGCTAGTTTCTTCATTCGGACCCTCCTGCGCGAGGGCATCAATGTTGTAATAACGTGTATGTCTTCCAACCCTACGTCTTTCTTCTTTTTATTTATCCACTTACGATGGTTAGATTAGGAGCATCACGTTTCATTTAGCATACCTTATGCTTGCATCCATTCATTTTGTATTCCATGCACCAAAGTTTGGCACATCATTCTAACTACATTATTGTTTAAATACTTCTTTGAATACGTGTTTAAACACATGCTATGAAATTGTTGCAAATAACATGTTAAGTAGCCAAACCTATTTTAGTTGCATTATTGCATATGTTACATTAGTTATCTTGTATAGTTAGAAATCATGCTTTTTTTTTTCTAACTCTTTTGTTTTATCTTAGCTTGGAGTACTAGGTGAGTTTTTAGTGCTTTAGCATACTTGCATGAGTGTGAGTGACTGCCATGACTAGCATGCTTGCCATGAGGCTAAGTGCTTACTTGTTAAATTATTTGAATGCTTGTGGATGAAGGCTTGTTGCTTGAATTGGAATGATTCAATGAATGTACATTTAAGCCCACTTCGTCAAGTGGCAATTTCACAAGTTTTAAGCCCACTTTGTTAAGTGGCAAAGTCAATCCCTTTTCAACAAACAAACATGAAATTGAATTGTTCCAATTCGGGCAAACTAGTCAATACTTACTTATGCGCATATCACATAGTAATGCTAGCCTAATAAACCAGAACAAGAGCATATAATGTTGATAAAAATCATGTCGTGATTAGTAGAGGCCGATCTTTGATCGGGCGAGCAGGGGTGCTCAATTCATGACCCTCCCTTCTCGTACCTAAGTTCCTGAGCCAAGACAATCTTGGTGATGACGGACACGTGGCCTTTGGCGCAAGTCATGAGTTTCCTAAATTTTTCCAAAATAAAATATTTAGGTAGCGACTTTGTATCTGGCAAAGCAGTCTAATTTTGGCATTTTTGATTCAAAATCAATTTTCCAAACGATTTGCTGAATTTGGACTCTTTGGTGTTTATCAATTTCACATTGCACTTGTGAGATTAGATTCAGAATCACGGGAGTCCGAATTGTAGGGCTTCTTTCAAACTTCCGAAGGGGGGGCATGAAAAAAGTTGAGCTACAGATATATCTTAACTATCTGCTTCTAGAGATATTTCTTGACTATCTGTATTAGTCATCATAAAGATTAGTTCTTCATTTGAACTTTCTTCATCGCTAGAAATTTCATACAAGATTTCTTTTTCATCAGAAATTTATTTGCCATATATTTTTTCAAAGTATTGTTCTTCAAGAATGTTGGTAATTTTCTTTGCAATTTTTCCCCCTTTTTGGACATTCGGGTGCATAGTGACCTTCTTCATTACAAATGTAACATCTGCAAGTTTTCTTTTATGAAACACTTGTTGGATTCTTTTTTTGAACATATTTTTTTCTTTTTTGAAATAGTTTTTTTCTTTTTCCATGGTTTCCATTTTTATTTTCTGCGTTTTTTAGAAAATCTTTTTCGCTTGGTAAATGTATTACAACCAATTTTTCAATTTTCTTTCAAAATTTTATCACAATATTTTTGACCATATTTTGAGTTGGAAATTTGATTTTTTATTTGTTTTTTCGTCTTTGCTTCTAAACACCGATTTGTTATTAGTCTTAGAATATATTTAATGTGAAAACCAAGATTATCATATTTTGCCTTCCCTATTTTTTTGAGAAAATCAGGGTAAGTTTTAATGCATAACTCATGCCATGGATTAGGGAGTTTATGAAAAAATTGATCTAAGCAGGGTTGATTTGCTGGTGGATCCATAAGATAATAATATTTTTTAAAAGTTTGAACATAGTCTTCAAAAAGACAAATGTTACACAATTCTAATTTAGTCAAAAATATAATTTGCACCTGCTTACAAATTAGTGTCTCCTACAAAACCACATAAATTTTCTTTTATGATTTTTGCAAACTCAACTAATATTGTGTCAAGTGTGAGAAAATTGTCTAACAAAGCTGTTTTTTGATTTCTTCCAATTTCAGATTTTTCCCACTGTCATAACCATTGCAAAACATCTCCATGGAGAGTTGCTGCAGCATAATCACGGAACTTTTCCTTTGACCAACTATTTTTATAATTGGTAATAATGATGGACAATGATTGTGCCTAATCATCAATTACTTGTAGCTGGTTCTTAAATGGGACATGAGAGAAGTCTAAATAAGTACCATTTTGAGCTATTGGATACATGTGATTGTTATCTTTTCTAGATATTATTGGCTTAGGTGTAAGATTAGAGGTACTTCTAGTGTTAGTATCATCTTCAACTTCATTTGTTTGAATAAAGTCAAAATTTTTTCCATCTCCCCATGTGTCAAACAACTCGGGATCAATCGGCTCTTCTGCCTTTCTTTTTCATTTATTTATATCTAGTGAAACATCTTGATCTATTGTTTCTTCAGATGAACATGATCGGTTATCATCATCATTAGTTGTCATAAAACACTTTTATACATATGTACACAAAAGTCCAAGTCATAAAACTTATGCACAAAAACAAAAACATGATTAGGGAATAAATCCCAACAGCAAAACTAAACTAGTCATAGCCACACTCAGAACCAATCTCTTTAACATTAAAAACACTTAATTTTAGATGCAAAAAGGTGAACTCTACACCACTCATGAAGCCTGGAAGCTTGACTGTTTGGAACCTCGCAGTGAGGCACATGATTATCAAAGTGTTTTCATGAGTTTGGAATGGCCATGAAAGCTTTTACATGTTAAAATTCATTTTTGGAACTTAAATTTTCTGTCTAGAAACCCAGAAAATTCACAAATGGCTTGAGCGACCAAGTGGTGGCTCAAGCCAACATTTCGAGCTCTTAGTATTTTTCACTCAGCAAAAGTTGGCCCGAGTGACCAAATGGTGGCTCGAGCGAAGATGGCTCTAGTGACCAAAATATGTCTCTAGCCGTTTTCAAAAGGCATTTTGAGTTCATATCTTCGTTCCTGTCTCTTTTCGAGCATTCTTAAGCATGAATTATGACCTATTAAGGATTAATAAGCTACAAAACAACATAAGTAAACGATTAGAAAAGACTCATTCGGTTTGAACATTGAGTTTCAACATGTGTACCGTTATGTGTAATGTGTAAGTTCGAACGTTATGGAAGGACATCGAGCTAGTCAAGGTGAGTAATGTCTTTATAAAGATATTTTCGTATAAATCATTTTGAAATGGCTATGCTATACGATGTTTTATAAAATCTATGTTTTGTTTACAATAAGGAGGTGGTTGTCACATTCTCTCCCCCTTAGCACGTTTGGTTCTCCAAACTCAATTACCTTCCTCCGGGAAGAACATAGGATCAAGTGGGAAGAGGTCCAAATATCTTTTCTTCATATCATCTTCTTTTTCCCAAGTCGCATAAATCCCATCGTGATTTTTCAAATCCACCTTCACTAATGGAATATATTTATTTCTTAACTTTTTAATTCGTCGTTTTACAATCTGAATGGGCCTTTCCTCATAAGTATAATCGTTACTCAAAAGTACATGGATAGGCTCAATGACATGAAAAGGATCCCAGAGATAATCCCGCAACATTGAAACATGAAACACATTTTGCATATGCTCCATATCGGGAGGGAGAGCTACCTGATATGCCACTGGATTAATCTTCTCAACGATCTCATATGGCGTAATGTACCGCGGTGCTAACTTACCCCTGGTTCCAACGAGTCTACCCTTTCATTGGTGTCACTTTAATGAACACATGATTGCCCACTTCATATTCACTATCTCGTCTCTGAACATCCGCGTAACTTTGGCTTTGTTCAGTTTTCAATCGTTGCTAAATTAGCTTCACTTTTCCATTGTTTCTTGCACAATTTCGGGCCAAGTAAAGGTCTATCTCCAACCTCAGCCCAACAAATTGGTGATCAACACTTTTTGCCATATACGCCTCATAAGGTGCCATGCCAATGGTTGAATGGAAACTATTGTTGCAGGCAAATTCGGCTAAAGGCAAATGATTTTCTCAATTTCCTTGAAAGTCTAGCACACATATATGTAATATATTGATGGGTCATTTCACACACCAAAAATAAATACTAAACTATGCCAAATTCCTTAGAATAACGGTAAGTCCAAGTATTGATCCACAAGGACAAACAGGAAATTAAACTTATTTAATTGTTAAATTCCTAAATTAATTTTGATGAAAGAGATAGTTGTTCATCACCTACTGATAATTAAATTAAACAAAGCGAATAAACTAGCAATTAGAAGTAAAGATGAAGTTATTGATTTTGAGAAAAACATAGGCTAATGAATTCACCACTAGTTACATAAATAAGGCTTCAATTTGACACTCAATTATGTTACGATTCGAACTAAATAATATTTCGCAACTACAAGCTCGAAGCATTGATCAAGAGAATTATAACGTTCAATGTATAGGCATGAACCATCTCAAGCAGTACAAGTCATTCGCTCTAAACTAGGATAGCAACACAACTCCTCCCTTGTAGTATGGCTGGTCTCATACCTTGAACATGAAAAAATAGAAAATTATTGCATGGAAAGCATTCAACAATCATAAAAAGCAAAAAACTTGAAGGAATAATGGAAAATTATATTTGAAAACTTCTTGAAACTATATAGTTGTTCAAACCATTACAAAAAAGAAAACCAAAAAGAAAACCTATTTACTTAGCTAGGGTTTCATCAAAACCCTAGAAATAGGAGCCTAGCCACTCATAGAGGCGTGAGAAGAAGTAGAAGAAGAAGAAGCCTCCATGAAAATTGTCCTTGAAGATTGAGAAATATCTTTCCAAACCCTAACCCCTCATTTTCTCTGAAATATTTTTGAACCCTAATTACAGCCTCTTTTCTTCTTTTTATTCTCAGTAGAATAGGCTTGAATTTCCGCACAAACATCCCTAGATGGGCCGCTCGAGTGCCCCTAATTTTCGCTCGAGCGGTGGTGGGCCGCACGTGCAGTGGAGCTTGGCCACACGATGAGGTGGCAGATCGGGAATTTTCACTACTCGCACGAAAAATCTGCTTTTGCGCCACTTTTTGCTTGAATTTGCGTGTTGCTTGCCAAATCTATACAAGTGCACAAAACACATCATCTTTACCAAATAAACAAAATTCAAAGACTATAAATGTAACTTAAACGGCCTCAATGTGTTACCTTTCGGCCTACATCACATCCCCTAACTTACATTTTGCTAGTCCTCAAGCAAAACAATAGAAATAAGAAAAGTAAAATACTCGAAGCCACTTTCGTAGGGATTATGATTGCATTTAGCATATGCAACAAGCCTTTAAACCACAAAGTTACCCCAAGTGAACGAGTATAGTCTCGTGAGGGTTTTCAGAAATGATACCCACAAACACTAACATATTCACATCTGCCCAAGAACAATAAGTAATCACACTACTCCAATTATCAATTAACTTTTGTGCCAACTACAATGTGATATTAAGATATGATCATTGAAGGCACAGTGGACAAGCATGAAGAAATCTATTGAGCAAGAACCATAATTCAGTTATTACAAAAGTTAAGTCCCATGTAATTGCGAATGCTAGTAAACACATCATTAGTGCCATTTGTGTAAAGTGCAGTCCCTATAACTAGTTAACTGTCTACTATGATAGCCCAGTGTAACTCATAATAACACCCAACATATACAGAAAAACTAAGCATTTGCAACTAGGATTCTCAAATTTTTCTCTCTCTCTCTTTTTTTTTTTTTTAGACTATGCAATGTCCTAATCCATTAAGCTTTCTAATCAACTCATGCAGCAAGCATTGGGCCAATGACTCCCTAACCAGACGGGTGTTAGGGCACTAGGTATGAAGACACCCCTATGGGCTTAATAACTCGAGCTAAAAAGGCTATGTATCCGAACAATTCATTATTTTTCCTTAACTGTGCAATGTCTAGGTCCTTTAAGCTTTCTAATTAACCCATGTAGCAAGTATTGGACCAATGACTCTCAAACCAGACGGTTTTAGGGCACTAGGTGTAGAGATACCCCTACGGGCTTAATAACTCGAGTCAAAGAGGCTACGAACCCAAACAAGTCAAGTTTATTTTTTTTAAATTTTTTTTTTTGTGAGAATCAAGGCTACTCATTTATTCTTTTCTGCAACACTAGCAATTATCAGTGATGTACACCAGGGATTAAAATAGATAGGTCACTATTATAAAAGTATGTTCATGTGAATCAAGGCATACTCATAACAAGTGTACTAATACCACAAACACAAACAACTCTCCTAGTGCAAACATCACATGCGAGTATTTACCTAATAAACCCTTTTTCATACAAGTCCACTATGTTCCCCAATTAACTTATGCTTATATCACCACCATATTGACAAAAAGTGAACATCAAGTGAAGTGGTACAATCAAGTGCAACAAGTACAAACATGAATTGTAAGTATAAATACCCTCACCCCCCAACTGGAATACAATATTGTCCTCAATTTAAGCAACTGTAAAGTAGATAGTAAAATGAGAGAGAGAGAGAGAGAGAGGATATTACCATAAGGCATAGGCGTACATCCAATGAGGTAAGGACGAACCAAACACACACACACACACACTATTTTTTTTTTTTTTTTGACTGTACAGTAGAAAAGGAAAAGAAAAAGAAAAAGAAAATAAATATATCACTGATTTGGATCCTTCGGTGTTGGGGAAGTACTGCTCAAATAAGACATGCATCATTGTCCGAGTCTCAAATGCCTTATCATGAACCCTAGCGCCAAGCTGATCAAAACACTGCTGGCTCGACTCCCGATATGTATAGAAGTCAGTTTGCAGAGATGCAACTGAATGCTGATACTCAAGCTGATGGGCATTAACTTGGTCAAATGTCATCTTCAAGTAATCTCGATATGCCTGATAGTTTGTTTGGAGATCAACCATAGATTGCTAAATGGCTGCTTGATTATCCAATATAACTTGATATTGCGCGCACATCATACGGAATGGTGCTGGTGCGACGGCGGGCTCTATCGGAACATCATTAGGATTGGCTGGGGCATCGGGGAGGACTAGTGGAGATGGTAGGCGAGCAACGGTCTGGCACCATTGGGTTTTAGCATAGAGCGTTGGCGGCTAAAGCTGAACCTCATTGGGGTCAAGTGGGTAAGTCCCTTGGCCTTTGATAAGTGTTGTAATGAGGTTGGCAAAGGGGAGGGCCCATGTAGAACCGCCTCGGGTGTTAGGCAATTTGACTTAGTTCAGTATACGGGCCATTTGGTTGAAGATCAATAAAGAGATGTCGACCTAAAAACCCAAAATCAAATCGATGCAAGGAGCAAAGGAAGTCCCCTTTCCGCTCTTCCTTGTGGCCTAAAGGTGTGACATTATTTTTGAGAACCATATCAAGAAAGAGAAGGCGGCGTAGTAAGTTAGCCTGATTGATGCTGGTGCAGTTGTCATCATCCTGTCGCCCTTCATAGACTTCGATCACTAATGTCGGGACTATGTGTTCCCGAGTGAACACCAGGAACTGCTCTACATTGATAGTGAGCAGTTTAGAACCTCAACAATGGAAGCTGGTGTGACCGCTAACTCCACTCCATCAACTTTGGAAAGAAGGGCTCCCAGGGCCTCGTCACTAATATGCAAGTTCTGATAAAATACTCACACAATGCGAGGATATGCTGGTTCAGTGATGTTGTAGATGCCCAGTAGACCCCGGTCTTTAAGTTGTTGCACACTCCATGTAGTGGGTTGGTGGCACCGGAAGAAGGCCACATCAAAGGGTGTGTCAGAGGCAACTTGTTTGTTAGCCCAGATGGCGGTTGGCATATCCCTAGTTGCTATGTTGGTATTGCAAGGCTGTTTGGGTGCTCAGCGGGACGATAAAGCCATACCTACACAAAGTAAAACAACCAACACAACCAAAAACATAGAACTATTATATTAGAACTCATCAAATATCGCATGCATGCACGAATCACTCAAAACCTCATTGTCATCACATCACTAGATTTTTGTTTCTTTTTGTTTTTTTTTTTTAATACTACCCTAAATTAACTTAGACCAAGTTAGCACAAAAAAAATTGACAAGCGAAAAGATGAAATACAAAGAATAAATAAATAAGTTAGTAGAGGAAAAGAGAAGAAAATAAAATAAAAAAAAATAAAAATACATAAAATAAAAACAAAAAAAAAATTAAACCACAAACCAATTAAACTAACAATTAGATTAAAGTTAAAGAAATTAGAACCACTAACTAAACAACTAAACTAAAATAGGCAACCACAAGCTATATTATTATTATCTAATTTTGTTTTTTTTTTTTGTTTTTTTTTTTGAGCTGCACATGTGCCGGAGATGGCCGTACGTGCGGTTGTCGGTTTCTTTGATGCCTAGAAATGTTTCCTTTTTTAAATTTTTTTTTAATTTTAGGGTGGGCCGCACATGTGCCGAAGTTGGCCACATGTGCGGTGGTCTGTTTCTAGGTTCCAACAAAAAATTTTTTTTTCTTCTTTCATATGTAAGGATGATGATGATGAACAATGCTCAAAAACTACCCTTAAACTACCAATGTACTAATATTACAAGTGAAAACTAAAAAATCTAAACAAAATAGGCAGTGATTACCTTGAAAAAGTTTGAAGAAAAATGATGAAGAAGAGAAGATGTAAGATCCGCCGAAAGGTTGCCGGTCGGAGGAGATGGTAATGCTCCGGTGGGAAGGTGGTGGTGAGAAAGGTTGGGTAAAGGTTGAAGGAAGAAGAGTTGGTGATGGTGGGGTTTAATTTGTGGGTTTGTGGAGTTTGGAGAGAGAGAGAGAGAGAGAGAGAGAGAGAGCAAAGAAGATGATAAGGTAGAGAGAGAGTGTGTGTTGGGAAAGTGATGGGAGTGGGTCTAGGGTTTGACTAAAGAAATCAATTTTTTTTTTTTTTTTTAGAAGAGAAATAAAATAAGTAAATAAAAATAAATAAATAAAAAAAGCTGCATGATTTTTTTTTTGAAGAAACATAAAATTAGTAAATAAAAATAAATAAATAAATAAATAATTTGCATGAATTTCTCTTCTTCTTCTTTTTTTGAACAAATCGCTCGTGCATCCATGTGGGCCACACGTGCGGTGAATTATGAGCCGGACCAACAGCGAAATTGGGCCGTTCCAGCAGCTGTGAAGCAGAACGATTTGGGGCCTCCACTCGTGGCCCCATTTTTTTTATTCTATTTTTTGGATGGACCGCTTGTGCGCCCATTTAGGCTTCGTGTATAGTGAATATCAGGCCACTCCAGCGATGGAATTGGGTTGCTCCAGCAACGCTTAAGCAGATACTTTTGGGCTTGGGCCGCAAGTGCTCCCTGGGCCTCCGCTCGAGCGCCTAATGCTTGGACCTTCTGCTTATGCGCTCATTTGGGCCGCACGTGCGGTCTGCTTTTTCTTTTATTTATTTTAGTTTACACAGCTACAACCATTTAATCCCCAGCTCAACTTGTACCTTTATTTCAAATTCAAAATAAAAATAACACTTTGAAAACATTTAAAAGCTCAATAAAGGTATAACCTTCACGCAAAAACCATGGTTACTACTTTTCTCCCTAAGAATGTTTGTAACTTTCCCTATTCTCCAATAGGGTGACAGACTAAGTTGATCCAATATCTAGAATCTAGGTGCATAAAGCTAAGTCGACCTATGGGGCTGCCATACAAAGTTCAAGCCGAGGTGGTTTTGATGCAATCTCCACACTATTTAAGCCAGACTTTAGTCTAGGAAATTCCAAACCTTTGCGTTCTAGGCTTTACCATTCAAACTCTAGTTTCCACCATCTCAGTTGGTCTCCTAAGAACTCACTACAAACACAGTTAGGTAGCTATACCAGACCATCAAATGCTGTTAGGACACGACTAACACCAAAGGAATTACATCTTTAGAGGATTTAAAGTCTCCTAGACTCAAAACAATTACGATGGAAAATATATTAGGTCCGTCAAGTGGACAACCTCAATCATCTCCTCTCTCTCAATACCATCCACATAATGTTTCAATCTTTGGCCATTTACCTTGAAGGTCGTACCATCTTGTCGATTTTTAATCTCAACCGCCCCATGCGGAAATAATTCGATAACCTCATATAGGCCATCCTACCGAGACCGGAGTTTACTAGAAAACAACCGCAATTTGGCATTGACACACTTTTTGGTGAGGCTCGAAGGACTTACGAGAAATGTGTTTATCATGAAATGCCTTAGTCCCAGCCTTGTAAATTTTGGAGCTCTCATATGCATCATTGCAGAGCTCCTCTAACTCATTGAGTTGAAGTTTTCGATGGTCACTGACTTAGGCCATATCAAAATTGAACTTCTTAATGGCCCACAAAACCTGATGTTCTAACTCAACAGGGAGATGGCACGCTTTCCTGAACACAATCCTATATGGAGACATCCCGATGCATGTCTTATATGCAATGCGATAGGCCAAAAGTTCATCAACCAACCTAGTGGACCAATCTTTCCTATTGGGCCTCACAGTTTTCTCGAGGATGTGTTTGATTTTCCTATTAGAAACCGCTACTTGACCACTAGTCTGGGGGTGATACAGAGTGCCAACTTTGTGAGTGATCATGTATTTGCGAACCAATGCCTCGAAGAATCGGTTGCAATAATGTTTTCCACCGTCACTAATTATGGCACATGGGAACCCAAAATGACAGAAATGGTTTCATGGAGGAATTTAACCACAATTTTGTGGTCATTCATTTTGGTGGCCACTGCCTCAACCCACTTGGAGACATAGTCCATAGCCACCAAAATGTATTCAAATCCAAAAGATGGTGGAAAGGGACCTATGAAGTCGATGCCCCAAACATCAAAAATCTCAACAATCAAAATAGGGGACATTAGCATCATATCTTGTCATGACATAGAGCCCATTCGTTGACAATGCACACAAGCTCTACGGAAGTTATGGGCATCTTTGAAGATAGAGGGCCAGTAGAACCCGCATTGTGAGTCCTTGGCGGCTATTTTCTGCGCACTGAAATGGTCGCCACATGCATGAGAGTGACAAAAGATAAGAATGCTACGGGTTTCAATCTCAGGCACACAATGTCAAATCACTTGATCTGGACAATACTCGAACAATTCTGGGTATTCCCAAAAATAGTGCTTGACTTGAAAGAAAAATCAGTTTTTGTCTTGCTTAGACCAAGTTTTAGTAATTTGCCTAACTGCCAAGTAATTCACTATGTGAGCAAACCACGGGAGGGTCACTTGTGATGCCACAAAAAGTTGCTCGTCTGGACATGAGTCGTGCAAGGCTAAGGGATCACTCATGTGCTCAATAAGGATTCTGGAAAGATGATTCACAACGACATTCTTGGATCTCTTCTTGTCCCGAATTTCTAGGTCAAACTTCTGAAGAAGTAGAATCAACCTAATCAACCTAGGTTTGGTCTCTTTTTTGGACAATAAGTACCGCAAAGCAATGTGATCAGTGAACACAGTGACTTTAGACCCTAGGAGGTAGGACCATAACTTATCAAGTGCAAAGACAACAGCTAATAACTCTTTCTCAGTGGTAGTGTAGTTTAATTGAGCATCAAAAAGAGTACAACTAGCATAGTATATAACACAGGGAACTTTATTCACCCTTTGGCTCAAGATGGCACCGAGGGCATAATTAGATGCATCACACATAATCTTGAAAGAAAGAGACCACTCAGGGGATTGCATGATGGGGGCAGTAGAAAGTGCAGCTCAAAGTGTTTCAAATGCCACCAAATATGCTTTGTCAAAGACAAACGGGGCATCCTTGGCCAATAGAGTGCACAAGAGGTGTGAGATCTTACTATAGTCTTTGATCAGTCGGCGGTAAAAGCCCATGTGCCCGAAGAATGAGCGCACTTGGTGCACAGAAGTAGGTGGGAAGCTAGAGATCAAGTCAACCTTGGCCTTATCGACCTTTATACCATGAGGAGACACAATGTAACCCAACACAATACCCTCCCGAACCATAAAATAGCTCTTCTCCCAACTCAAAACAAGGTTTGTCTCCACATAACGAGTAAGGACTTTAAGTTAAGTTCTGAAGACATTCCTCAAAAGACGGCCCAAACACAGAGAAGTTATCCATGAAGACCTCTAAGAACTTTTCCACCATGTTAGACAAGATAACCATTATGTAGCATTGAAAGGTTGCTAGTGCATTGCAAAGTCCAAAGGGCATTCGGCGATAGGCAAAAATGCCAAAAGGACATGTGAATGTGGTCTTTTAATGGTCATCAAGATACACAGGAACTTGATTATAACCAGAATAGCCATCAAGGAAACAATAGTAGCTTTGCCCTGCTAACCGCTCCAGGATCTGATCAATAAAAGGCAAGCGAAAGTGATCCTTCCTAGTTATGTAATTGAGCCTACGATAATCAATGCATACTCGTCATCCAATGGTGGCTCGTGTGGGGACTAAGTCTCCTTGCTCATTCTCAACAACAGTGATGCCCTATTTTTTGGGCACCATTTGCGTGGGGTTCACCCACTTGCTATCTGAGATAGGGTATATAATACCTGCATCCAACAACTTCAACACCTCTTTTTTTACTACCTCTTTCATGTTAGGATTAAGCCTTCGTTGCATTTCACGAGAATGTTTGGTGTTCTCCTCTAAGTGTATATGATGCATGCACACGGAGGGATCTATCCCTCTCAAATCAGCCACTGATCACCCTATAGCACTCCGATGCGCCATGAGAACACTCATTAATCGACTCTTCTACTCTGCAGTTAAGTCAGATGAAATAATGACTGGTGAAGTATCCCGAGGCCCTAAAAAGGCATACTTGAGTGTGGCCAGGAGTGGCTTCAACTCAAGTGTAGGTGGTGTGACTAAGGAATGTATGGCAAGCTCTCTAGACAGAGGAGAAAGGGACTCAAATCGAGCTTTCCACAAAGGAAAATCCGGTGTAGGAGAATAATCAAGTAAAGCATTCACTTTTCCAACTGACCTGTTAATATCAAAATCCTTAAACCCAAAATGAGCTAAACAAGCCTTTAAAAGGTCCTCTACAAGAAAGGAGGGTAAAGCTTCCTCTACTATCTCACCCATAACATCCACAAATAAGCACTCCTCTCTTTCATGCGGTTATTGGGATGCTTGGAAAACATTAAGTTTCACTTGCATATTCCCAAATGAAACATCCATAACCCCAGTACAACAATTAATACATGCATTAGCCGTAGCCAAGAAAGGTCGACCTAAGATCACCGGGATTTTCTTCCTAGAGCTGGCCACCGGTTCCATATCTAAAACTAAAAAATCAATAGGAAAATGAAACCTATCGACCTTTACTAGCACATCCTCAATCATGCCACATGGCACTTTGAGGGACCGGTCAGCCAACTAGAGTGTGACAGTAGCAGGCTTCAACTCACCAACCTCGAATTTCTCGTACACAGAGTACAGCAACAAATTGACACTAGCCCCTAAATCTAACAAGGCCCTATCAATGAAATGGTCCCCTATAATACATGTAATGGTTGAGGCACCTGGGTCTTTAAGCTTAGGAGGTGTGTCACTCAATAAGATTGAGCTTACTTATTCCGTGAGTATGACATTGTGGGACACGTGTGTCCTAGATTTACACTTTTGCTTATAAAGGTCCTTCAAAAATTTAGCATAGGAGGATACTTGATTAATCACCTCCAACAGAGGGAGGTTGATTTTAACTTGTTTAAAAGCCTCCATCATTGCTTCCATGGATGCCTCCTTCTTATTAAAAGGGGACGGTGTATCAAGGCATTGGGGAAAAGGTGCCTTAGGCACATATGGTGCCTTAGACTCATGTGAAGTACTAGGGACTAAGTCATCCCCTTTATGTGTTTCTCCCGCACCTTTGCTCTCATTGATTTTACCACCGTAGTTACTATTCTTAGCCCTAGTTGCATCAGACGCAATTGGCCAAGGCTCTAACTCCCTTCCACTCCTCAAAGTAATCACCGCTTGCACCTGTTCGTGGTGTTTTCCATTCCTACTCGACCCTTTTGCCCCATATTGACCCTTAGGGTTGGCCACAGTTTAACTTGGTAATTTTTCCTCCTCTCTTCTATTCATATTATTATCCATTTGACCTAATTGGGCCTCTAACTTGGCAATGGAGTGAGTATGGGAGTGAACTATTGGTACTGACCCCTTAAGTTCTGAGAGAACTTCCAACACCTGAGACTCAAAGGTCGAGTTTCCTTGAGGAACAAGCGGGGGTTGTGGTTGTCGGTAAGAAGATTAGTTGGCAAAATTATTAAAATTCTGCCTTGGTGGTGGATGGTTGTAAGAAGTACCTTGTGAAGGAGGTCTCCATGAAAAATTAGGGTGATTTCTCCATCCCAGGTTATATGTGTTGGACTATAGGTCATTACCCGGTTTGGAGAATCCTTGAGCCGCATTTACATGCTCTTGGACTAATTTCAAAAATTGTGATGCCGAAGGGCACTCACTCAAGTCATAAGTAGGGCTCGCACAAATAATACATGTCTTGTGAAATTGAGGTTGTGGTTGCTGTGTAGGGGCATGTCCCGAAGCTAATAATTGGTCCATTTTGTGGGACAATGCCTCTATTTGTTAGGCTAACTCTAGGTTTTACCCTACCTCATAAATGCCCCCTTTTTTCGGGGCTCCAACTACCGGTTGCTGGACTTGCCGGGCTGCGGAGGCATGGTGAAGGGAATTATCACTTAGGTTCTCAAATAATTGCTATGCCTCGGCATCATTTTTGGATATGAGTGTCCCACCATAAGAAAAATCCACCATTTGGCGGTGAGGCTCAATTAAGCCATAGTAAAAGGCTTGAAGAAGTTGCCAATCAGGCACTTGGTGTTAGGGAAATTATTGTTGAAGGTCACGACGTCTTTCCCATGTTTCATGAAATTGCTCGCCATCAATTTGAGCAAAATTGGTGATGGCTCGCCTGAGTTAGTTAGTCTTACCAATGGGAAAGTACTTCTCCAAAAACTTCTGTTGTAATTGGTCCCATGTTATGATAGAATTAGCAGGTAAGGAGTTCAGCCAATGTTTGGCTTTGTCCTTCAGTGAAAATGGGAACAGTCACAACATTAAGGCCTCATTAGTGAAATTCTGGATCCTCACTGTAGAACAAATTTCCAAAAATTCATACAGATGTTTGTAAGGATCATCATGAGCTAGTCCATGGAATGATGGGAGCATTTAGATGGTGCTGGACTAAATCTCATAATGAGTAGCGATGGTGTCGAGTAACTGAATACATGATGGTGATGTATATGTAGTGGGTGTGAAGTAATCCTTAAGGGTCTAGTTGAGCCCATTTAGGACATTCGGGTTCGCCATCTCTAACGGTATGAAGTATGGATATGGATATTCAAGCCTAGGAACACGGGAAGCAGCTCTAAGGTTCCTAAGAGTCCTTTCTAGTTCAAGGTCCAAACTCCACAATTCAGGGCAACAAGAACGGCACCCATGCATATACCACTCACACACGCACACTAAGTTCCAACTCTGGTGCACTAATTTATGAAAGAAAAATACCAAAGGAGAAAATACTCACAACAGTTTAACGAAAATGTTTTACTCATCTTGTGGGTGCTTGACGTGTAGACCGTTGTCTCCAACCTCCACTTGAGTTCTCTATTTTTAGCACTCTGGTGCTTTGCTTGCAAGTATTTGGTCTTTTTTTTTTTTTTTAGCACTTTAGCGCTGCGGTTTGTTTTTAAAGCTCAGTTACGCTCCACTTGCACTTCAATGATAGCACCACTTGCAGAAACTCTACACACTTAGCAACACGAAAGCATAAAATCAAAAACTAAAAATTAAAATAAGAATGTAACTACAAATTAATTAGTTTCGCCAGAAGTCCCCGGCAACGGCGCCAAAATTTGATAGGTCGTTTCACACACCAAAACTAAATACTAAACCATACCAAAGTCCTTAGAATAACGATAAGTCCAAGTATCAATCCATAAGGACAAACGGAGAATTAAACTAATTTAATTGTTAAATTCCTAAATTAATTTTGATAAAAGAGATAGTTGTTCATAACCTAATGATAATTAAGTTAAACAAAGAGAATAAACTATCAATTAGAAGTAAAGATGAAGTTATTGATTTTGAGAAAAACCTAGGGTGATGAATTCATCACTATAAATAAGGCTTCAATTTGTGACTCAATTATGTTATGGTTCAAACTAAATAATACTTCGCAACTACAAGCTCGAAACAATGATCAAAAGAATTAACACGTTCAATATATAGGCACAAGTCATCTCAAGTAGTATGAGTCGTTCACTCTAAACTAGGGTAGCAACATGACTCGTCCATCATAGTATGGCTCGTCTCATACCTTGAATATGAAAGAATAGAAAATCATTGCATGGAAAGCATTCAACAATCACAGAAAGTAGAATACTTGAAGAAATAATGAAAAACTATATTTAAAAACTTCTTGAAACCATACAACTATTCAAACCATTACATAAAAGAAAATCAAAAAGAAATCCAATTTACTTTGCTAGGGTTTCATCAAAACCCTAGAAATAGGAGCCTAGCCACTCATGGAGGCATGGGAAGAAGTAGAAAAAGAAGAAACCTCCACGAAATTGCCCTTGAAGCTTGAGAAATCTCTTTCCAAACCCTAGCCACTCATTTTCTCTGAAATATTTTCGAACCCTAATTGCAGCCTCTTTTTTCTTTTTATTCCCAGCAGAATTGGCTTGAATTTCTGCGCAAGCAACCCTAGGTGGGTGTAGATGTCCTCGAACGCCCCGGGAGGATGAATCCCATCTTGTTCGTCTGTGGGTCTACTACAGTTCGGACTCAAATTGTCACGGTTCTTAATCTGAACTAAAGAGTCCAAATCCGGCAAATCGTTTTGAGAAAACAGATTTTTTGAAAGAAGTGCCAAACATGGACTGCTTTACCAGATATAGAGTCGCCACCTAAATATTTTTTTAATGGGGGAATTTAGGAAACCCTGACTCGTTTGCCTAAGGCCATGTGTCCGTCATTACCAAAGTTGCCTCGGCTCGAGAACTTGAGTACGATTGGGGAAGGTCAGCTATGAGCACCCCCTCTCGCCCGATCCGAAAATCGGCCTCTACTAACCATGATATCCGATTTTGAAAACGTTATGTGTTCTTATTCCGGTTAATTAGCTAGAATTACTATGTAATGCGTACAACACAAAAGTATAGACTAGATCGCCTAATTTGGAACGAAGCATTGCATATCCGTTTGTCTGAAAAACGTTTGAAATTTGCTACTCGCAAGTAGGCTAAAACACGGATTTCAATGAGTTGTTCCAACTCAAACAATCCAACCTTCACCCACAGGTATTCAGGCAGTTTATATCACATAAGCATCTAGCCACATGGTAAGCATGTTGTCATGGCAAACACTCACACTCATGCAAGGTGCTAAAGCATAAAAGCTTACCGAGTACTCCGAGCCAAAACAAGGAACATGTTAGTAATCATGCATGATCCAAGTCCATGTTAAGTGGCTAATGCAACGCATACAGAATGTTGCTAGAATAGACTCGGCTAGTCCTAGGATGGCATGTGGGATGCAACAAGTAGCACGTATTCAAGTTAGATTTGAAATACTATGCAGTTAGCGTGATGCGCCGAGCCCGGTGCATGCAATATTGATGAATGATGCACGCATGCATAGCATAAGGTATGCTAAAGTAAATATGCCCTAATACTAACCATCAAAAGCAGGTAAGTAAAAGGGAAAAAGAAGTGGGGGTTGGAAGACATGCACACACGCACCCACACTTCTTACAAATTCGCCCTCACTCGGAGGGACCATAAGAATAATACAATTAATTAACCTACAAGCTAATTAATTACTACAGACCAATTAAACTAGTTAAGCAAATAACTAATCTAATTTAAGCTATAAACAGCCTCGGGAAGAGAGCCCAATGCAATGCGTGCTCAGCTCCGCTCGGAAGTCCACTGCCATGCACAAGTTGCCTCTGCTTTCCCTGCTCTGCTCCTCTGATCATTGAACAACTCCCAAGGTGCACTCTATGGACCTTGTGGGATACCACCGGCCAAGGTAAATGGTCACCGGCCAAATGGAATGATCACCGGCCACTGGAAATGATCATCGGCCACCAATTGTTGGTCGGTCGGCACTAAAGATGGCCGGCCGGCCAAGTCTTCCGACAGAATCCTATTTTGACAGCAGCAGAAGGCAAAACAAGGCATAGCAATGCATTTCAAGCAAATGTGTGCACCAACACATCCCTTATCATGTTTATGACTCAAAGGGACATGGTTCTTGGTTCTCGGACCAACAATCGCGCATTTCCATGCATGATGGCCCAAGAAACCAAGTTATGCACTTTGATTTCAAATGAAATGCACATAAACAAACAAGGAGCTCAACCTCTACCATACTCAATTCAAGAGGCTAAGCATGCATGTCGATGCGATGCAACCTAGACATATGAGCTAGTATGCAACATGGCAATGCAAACAAGCAAGCAATCAACAATTATGCAAGTTAGTGGACATGCAAGACATGATGCAATCAAAGCATGCAAGGCGTAAGTAAGTCCAAAACAATGGCTAAGTGCTATGGAAATGAAGGCAAAATGACATGCAAACATGCATGCACACAAGGACCAACACTTAGGCATATAGCAACAACTCTCAAGCACACTTAAGAGGATACAAACATGGACAAATAGCATGCATTATAAGCTCTGAAAATCAAGTCATGAAAGGTGCCAAACCAACTAGACAAGACAAACAAGGCATGCAAGCAAAGCCAAAATTCAAGGCAAGCCAAAGGTGTATTGAACTACACTTAGCAAAATCGAACATGGCATGAATTAAGCGACCAAAATCAGAGTTTTAGCATATTAAAACAAAGCCAATAACACATCTAGATGGCATCTAAATGGCTTAAACATGCAAGCATGCACAAGGGCCTAAACAAGGGGCGTAAGACAACAACCTTTTAACACATTAAAGGGGCATCAAATGCAAGCATGCAAGCATGTCATGAGGACTGAAATGACATGTTAAATGGTTCCAAACCACTGGAATAATGCAAGTAATGCATGCTCATGGTTCATACACTTGAGGCATACAAGCCAAGAATGTAAAGAGGCTAAACAAAGCATGGCAAGCATGGCTAAGACAACCTACATCAGACCTTAAGCATGGCAAAACAAGCCTAAACTTCACAAAGCTTGGCCAAAACAAGCAAGCATGGTAATCTACATGCTAAGTACATGTTAAGGCAAATGATGGCATTACAAGACATGTATGCTAAACAAGCATGGTGTGTCTAAACCAAGTAAAAACAGAGCTATATTATGACATAATAAGCACAAAAAACAGCTAAGGCATGGTCATCATACACTTAAACAAGATGCTCCCTCAAGAGGCTAAAATGGCCCTTTTCAAGGACAACAAGGAGAGGGGGTGGCCCTCTCCTTCTTAGGACCTCAAGGCACCATCCTCACCACTGAAATTCCTCAAGATTTCAGTGGTGAGGAGGCCCAAACAAGGTGGTCCCAGAGCTCACCAAAATGGCACAAAAATAGGGCCTAACAAGGCCTAAGAGGGGTCAAACAACCCCAAACAACAAAACACTCTTAAGCAACTATTTAGAGCAGACAAAAACAAGACTTTTATTAGTTATATACAAAGTCTAAAAATAGTTGCCAGATAGGTTAAAAAGCTATGCAAAAATGGGGAATAAAAGGGTGAAGTTCTTACCCTTGATGACCCTCTTCAAAAATGGAAGACCAGCAGCTTCCTTAGGTTCAAACCAGTCCAAAACCTCCAAGAACAAGCCCCTTATGCCTCAGCAACTAAGGTATGGTGTAATGGTAGGTGTTTGTGTGTAAAACTAAGACTAAACACACACAAAACACTCAAAAGAGGGAGAGATATAGAGATAGAGTATGAACAAACCCTAACCCTAAAACTCAAAGCTCTAAAAAATTGTTCAACCCTAAAGGAGGGAGAGGAGGCTCCCTCTTATAGACAATCCCTCTTGTAAAGCTTTCCAAACAAGCTAGTCAAGAGGGAGATCCCTCCATACACGTGTATGGAGGGGAGCAAAGTGTATGCCAGCTAGCACAGCTGGCATAAAAATATCTGCAAAAGCAGATGAACGGTGGTCGGCCAGCCAAAAGTGCAATTTGACCAAAATAGATGGTCGGCCGGCCACAAAGAGTGCCGACCGGCCAAACATTTGGCTGGTGGCAAGAAACCAATGGCCGGTGGCCTCAAACCATGGTCGGTGATGTGTGGGGATGGCCAACAAGTCATTCCCTACCCCTCAAAGGCAAAACACAAGTGTTTGGTGCAAAACCAGACACAAAATAGTCGAGTCGAGAGATCTTGAGGCAAGGCGCGTAGCCGAGACCTCCGGGAACTCAAGACGAACACAAACATGGATGATCACCGAGTGTTCAAACGGTGACGTCCAAGTCTTGAGGACGGTCAAAAATGGGGTGTCTACAGTTGCCCCTCTTTGACAGAACTCAGAAGTCATAGGAATGACGGGAGTGAATGTCAAAGCCCAGAGACAACCCATTTTTGACAAGGCCGAAGACTTAGACAAAGCATACAAGCTGCAGACAAGATATGCGCCCGAAAGCAGGGGCAAAATGCAAATGATAATGCAAGAAGCCGAGCATAACTTATGATCATGCAAAGAAAGCTGTAACGAAGCATAACATGCGACAGTTTTACGCTAGCATACACCAAACTACACTACAATGCAGAAAGGATGTAAGAGAATTATGCAATTCTCGATACGTCTCACTCGGAGGATACAATACCTGTGCGGTTCGTCTGGTTGCACCAGCTTCAAATGAGCCGTACATACAATATCGTGCCTGCAAAAGAAAGCAACTTAACAGGTATGATATTGTTAGCAACATGCATAACATGCAAAATGAATGCAAAATGATATGCAATATATACAAAACTATGCATAATAATGCAAATGAAAATGCAATGCTTACAAAACTATGTATAAACAATGCAAATGATATGCAATGCAATTGAATCATGATCAAATCATGAGTGGTTCAAAACCACACAAATGTCAAATAGATGGTAGAGGTGACAAGTCCGTCTACCATAGAAAAGGTCATACAGAACTATGAGTAATGTAGACGGACACAAGAACAAGTAATTGGGTGGAATGACATAAGTGGGGAAATAACCCGCTAATGAAAGAACAATGATCCTAATGCTGGATGCAAAAATTACACTACAATGTAATATGTACAATGGATATGGCTCGTGGGCCAAAACACATCTTGCCTAGGAAAGGCATGGACACAAACAAACCACATCTAACACGGAAAATGGCGCCGTCACCCTCAAACCAACATACCAGCGTGGAATAGGCGGCGTACACCAAATCTCATAACCGTGTTTCAACATGAAAAGTATGGGCACATACCAGACCAAGCTCAACATGGAAAGGCGCAAGCCATAGATGGAAGTGATGCAGTGAATGCATGCAAGCTACAATGCAATATATACAAATATGCAATGGAATGGATAGGATACAATGGATAAGGCCTGCGACCAAACCGTGTCTTGCCTAGGAAAGGCATGGACACACACAAACCGCGTCTAACATAGAAAAGGTCATACAGAACTATGATGGTATAGACGTGAAGAGTATGGGCACATACCAGACCAAGCTCAACATGGAAAGGCGCAAGCCATAGATGGAAGTGATGCAGTGAATGCATGCAAGCTACTATGCAATATATACAAATATGCAATGGAATGGATAGGATACAATAGATAAGGCCTGCGGCCAAACCGTGTCTTGCCTAGGAAAGGCATGGACACACACAAACCGCGTCTAACATAGAAAAGGTCATACAAAACTATGAGTGTATAGACGTGAAGAGTACAGGCACATACCAGACCAAGCTCAACATGGAAAGGCGCAAGCCATAGATGGAAGTGATGCAGTGAATGCATGCAAGCTACAATGCAATATATACACAATATGCAATGGAATGGACTATATATAGTGGCATTAGGCACGCGGGCCAAACCAAATCTTGCCTAGGGAAGGCATGTACACAAACGAACCGCGTCTAACATAGAAAAGGTGCCGCAACCCTCAAACCAAGTTCAACATGGAATAGGCGCGTACACATGTAGAACTGTGTTTTAACGTGAAAAGTATGGGCACATACCAGACCAAGCTCAACATGGAAAGGCGCAAGCCATAAATGGAGGTGATGCAATGGATGCATGCAAGCTACAATGCAATATATACAGTGCATTGGAATGTAATATGCAGTAAAATGCATGACATATGCACTATTCACAATGATGCATGACATATGCACTATTTACAATGATGCATGACATATGCACTATTTACAATGGCGCATGACATATGCAATTTTTTGTTTTGTTTTTTTTGAATGCATAAAAAAATACATGATTTTGAAATGCGCGACAACACGCGGCTTAAGATGCAAGACAATGTAGATAAACTGGAAATGCACGACAATGCGCGTCGTTTGAAATGCATGAAAATGCGTGCTGATTTTTGAAGTGCATGAAAATGCATGAGTTCGAAATGCGCGACAACGCACGGCTTTTGAGATGCATGACAATACAGATAAACTGTGCATATCAATGTGTGCATGGCGTGCGTTACGATGCATGTCGACATGCAAACACTAACCGAGCGTGTTTAAGGTCTCGCCAGACCGTGCGTGTTTAAGGTCTCGCCAGACCATGATATGCATAACAATGCAAGTAAGATAATGCAAATGAAAGGTGCATATCAATGTGAATGAAATGACGCATAACCAATGCATGTTCACGACAAAGCATTGCGAAGCAACGCATGTGGGGCAACTTTCGAATCTTGAAAGAGACAAAAGGATACAAAAGGGATACACCGCACCCGTATTCAAGTGCCACGCACAGAAGATACGGTTTGGAGTCAAAATGGAGACCGGTTGAGCTTCGGAAATGCACTTTCCTTGCACTGTCTTGAGCAATGAAGGCCCCAAACTACACATCTGACCCAAACAAGGTTGTAGGAGGCTCACCGGCCATCAGGGGAGGTCACCGGCCATCCACCGGCCATCAAAACATTACACCGGCCAAATATTTGGCCGACCGGCCAAACATGCCTGAATCGGGGCAGCTTGGACTTTTGGCCTTGGGTCTTTTAAAATAGGGTTTCAAACCCTATTTTTCTCACTTTGCCTTGGCCGAAATTTCTTCCTCTCTCTCTCTCTAGAGTATTTCCCGAGCCTTATTCTCTGTTTTCCTTGATTTTCGTGTCTTTTCCGCACCCCGGCTTTTCCAGCCAATTTCCGCCCTCTCGGGGTTGACTTTTCGTTGACCTTTTGTATTCTAGCCCGGTTTTCCCTCTTCCGGTCATTTTCTCATCACTTTTGACATGGAGGATGATATTCCACGGGGCGGGACTCCCATGGAGCACGAGATGGATCCCGGGGCCGAGCTCCTCCCCTTGAGCGTCTGCCCGTTTTACCCGGCGACCTATCGGCCGGCGATTCACATACTGCCTCCCGATGGACTTCGCCAGTTCAGGAGCTTCGATAGGACGGTGCCTCCAGAGCTTCTCCTACGCGAGCCGGAGTCGCATTTGTCATTTGGCGCTTCTGAGGTACATTCTTCCCCGTTTCGTTTTCCGCAATGTAGAACATTTTAACTGCCATAGTTGATTTTGTTCTTTAACTGCTTAGCCCGGATACACCGATACACTGTATATTGTAATTGACTGTGAACACATTTGTACTTGATATCTGTTTGAATTGGAACACGCACACACACTGTATTTGCCCTGAACCACTCAAACACACTGACACAACATACACTGTAGTTCACTGCGAGCACACCGGCACTCGATATCTGTTTGAACTTGAAAACGTGCACACACGCTGTATTGTCACTGAACCACCCAAACACGCTGTCACATCGTATGTTGTAGTTCACTGTAAGCACACCGGCACCCGATGTCTGTTTGAACTTGAAAACGTGCACACACGTTGTATTGGCCTCAATTTTAACTGTTCTTCAAAACTGTACATTTTATATTGCTTCGCTATTGTTTTGTTTTTGAATACAGGGAGATTCCCATGCCTTCCGAGGGTATGAGAACATTGCCGCCCAAGACTGGTACATGGAGCTGCTCGATGCGGTCCGCCAGATCATGGACCAGGCCAGCTTCGGCGCATTCTGCAGGGGACTTTCCAAACTCACCGCGAGCAGGCCTCTCCTCGCCGCTCTGGTGGAGAGGTGGTGGGACACCACCGACTCCTTCCACTTCTCTGCTACGGGCGACATGACGATGACTCCCTATGACTTTTCGATGCTCACTGGCATCGGGGTAGGGGGTGATCTGATCCCCTTCGACACCGACATGGATGAGTGGGAGGCCGCTCAGATCTACTTGCTTGGTGAGGTGCTGCCTCTCGCGCGTCCCGGCTTTGTCAGATATTCATGGTTCGAGGTCCAGTTCAGGGTTCAGCCAGCCTTAGTTGAGGAGGCACCGATGACCCAGGAGGCAGTGGAGCGGTATGCGCGCAGTTTCCTGATGTTTCTGCTGGGGACGACCATTTTCGCCGATCGGGCGAACACCGTGCCCCTCTGTCTGCTCAACGCTCTCGTGGACGTCAGCAGGATCTTGCGCTTCGACTGGGGTGGCGCTGCCTTGGCCACTCTGTACGGATATATGAGCTCAGCCTCCCGTTGTAGCGGATAGTTGCTCGGGGGCTACTGGCGAGCTTGGGAGGTACATTTTCTTCTTCTGTTTTTTTTATTTCTGCTCTACATTTTCTGTACTCTGTACACGGCACACACTGTGCACTCTGCTTCACACTGACTGTATACTGCACACACGGCACACACATACTCTGCTTTACACTGACTGTACACTGCACACACTGTACACTCTGCACAATACACTGCACAATACGCGGCTCTGTGATTTCTTTTTTATTCTGTGTTCTGCCTTATCTGATAAGCATACTGATATTTGCTCTGCAGTTGTGGGTCTACGCCTATCTTCCGAGACTTGTGCCCGTGCCAGACGTAGAGACCCCTCTCGGTGTTCCCTTCTCCCGCCGTTTCGACGTCAGGTGTGTGCGGAGACCCCGGGAGATGTTCATCTTCTTCTGCCGCTACTTTGACACCACCACCCCCGCAGAGGTATGTTTAGAACTCGCAGTTCATTTAAGCTTCACTTTACACTGTATTTTCTGATGACAGTAGATAACAAACTATATGTCATTCACAAATCACCTGGCAGCCTTGGGCTCCATTGCCCGCGACGATTCGGGAGAGGTTTGCCGGTGCTGAGGAGACGGCCCGGTTCAGGATCTTGCTAGAGAGCCCAGTCTGTCGGGCTTGGTACCTAGGTGAGCGTTTCCTATGCCAGACCCTAGGCTTACTGGAGCAGATAGTCCCGGTCCATCCTCCTAAGCATATGAGGGATACGGAGAGGTTCACTAGCCGACTACACGATCGGCTGGGATGCGATCTGCTTCAGAGGCATCGGCGACTACTCAGAGTACGTTCGGACGTACATTATGCGGCCTCTGAGCGGTGGCCGTCTAGTTGAGCGAGAGAGGCCCGCGGCGCCAGTGGCTAGGACAGGAGGCGAGGTAGGGACATCAAGGATGGCTCGAGTCCGTGCCAGGAGTGGAGCTCGGAGAGGACGGAGGGGTAGTTGGCTAGCACTACCCACTACGATGACATGCCGAGGGCAGGGTGGGGAGACTTATCAGATCCCCATTGCTTCCCCTCCGGCTGATCATGAGTTAGTCGGGTTCCACGACTTACCTCCGGTATGTAGTGCTTCATCTTGCATCTTGCATTGCCATTTCATTTCAGTTTATTTGATATTCCGGAGAATACTGATGCATCTAATACTTTTGCAGGCTTCCTCCGAGTACACCCACCAGTCTCTGGAGCTGACCGCCTCTGTGATGGGGATGTTCCAGCGGAGCCTCGATCTTCTGGCCATCTATGGCATTCCGGTATGTTTTTCAACCGCAGTCCCAAACTTTACACAACCAGATGCATCATACTACCAACACAACACCCAATACACGACCTTCACGGCATCTGATATACTGTAGCCCACAAACTGTTCACAGCATTGCTCACGGCATTCATACACTGCACTCAAACACTGCATTCTGTACTGATACTCTGTTCGTAGTATTCACATACTGTACTCATACACTGCATTCTGTACTGATACTCTGTTCATAGTATTCACACACTGTACTCGTACACTGCATTCTATACTGATACTCTGTTTTGCGTATACTAATGCGTTTGTGTTTTGTACTTTTCAGCCTCCCTTCCAGATCCCTGCTGTAGGAGGTGCTCCTGCTAGACCTTCTGCCCCTACTCAAGACAGCAGAGTACACCCCCGCACCAAAGCAGGGCGCACTCACATTGGGAGTAGCTCACAGGTGCCAGTCCCTGACGACGATGAGTCCGAGGCGGAGGAGGAGGCAGAGTCATCTAAGGAGGAGACCGGAGATGGCACTGATTCGAGCTCAGATGACGATGCTGATGACGATGCTCCTGGACCTTCGTCCAGGAAGAGGACGAGGATGGACCCCTAGACCTGAGGCCGCTTGACATTGATCCAGATTTTTGCTATTTTTCTTCCTTTTCTTTTGCTTTTCTTTTTTTGTTTTTGCTGGTAGCTAGAGTACCTTGTACTGCCGCAGGCAGGTTTTGTTTTCTCCAAAACTTTGTACTTGAAAAAGATGATGAAATGAAACAAAGCTTTTTATCTAAAAAAGTGTTACCTTTTAGTACATTTTCATGTTTCGCATTGCATTACATCACATCACATCACATCACAATGTAGATGGAATTGATCTCCTGTCTGAAAGTCAAACATTTGTATTGCAATAACCAAGTAACGAGCCGGCCAACGGCAAAACAACTCATACAACCCACTGCTCAGTTCGAACACTAGGCCCATACTCTACTGGGGATTAATCTGCATACAGCGAATCCCAAACAAATAGTTCGATCTGACAAGACAGAATACAAAGGTAGAATCGGCAGAAGTTGAAACACATTCAGATGCCCCAAATCTTTCCTTCTCCTCTTTTGCTCCGCATAAATGTGGAGAATGGCATAGCACTCTGAGCACAGCACGATTAAAATTTTGAAATTGAAAGGTATTAAGCCTACAACTGAACACAGAAAAAAAAGACTCAAATAGAAAGTACACAACCTAATCACAACGAGACACGCTCGGAAAAGACTCAAAACAAAAGTTGAGGTAAACAAAACAAAAGACACGACATACAGACGTGTTTACAAAAAATGAGAAACCTTAAATCACGAGGAGCTAGTTCCTTCAGGCATTATTTCCCACCCTTTCTCATTTGTGATTCTCACATCACTCGGCCCTCAGGCTCGGTTTTTCTCTCAAAACCCTTTTCTCACATCGTACATCTCTCTATTCTTTATTCTCTCATTTTTCATCCCTTCCCAGGTATGGTTGATGGACAAATTGCAGGTTGTGGACTCTTGCCCAGCATACTTAGCTTGCGGTTATTTCCTCCTGGGACGTCTAGTCGATGTTCCAGATGGGGGATGGAGTATCTCGATCCATTCCAATTTGTGCTTCGCACTTGGCTTGATACCTCGTTATTTGGAGGATGTGAGAGCTTTCAGCCCTTTTGTTGTTAACCTCAGTTGTGCCTTCTTCTGGCAAATAGAGTGCCCTTCTGGCAAGTATGTTGATGATGGAGGGGAAAGACAGAACACCTGACTCAACTGTGCCCCTAGTTCATCCCTTTGACCATTTTTTTGTTTTGGTTTTCTACTAAAACAGTTTTGATCAATATGAGAGTTAGGTTAACATACTTGTTCGATTTTGATTTGAAAATCATGCAAGTCAGGCTATGAGCACTGAAAATTTTCCTTTTTTGGGTCCAAGAAAATGGTCCAATTTTGGAAAAGATAGAATAATTTTTGAGAAAATAGTCAACCTCAGTAAAAATTCTCAAAAACTATTTTTGCAAACGGTCAATGCTCAACGAGCACAGAACTTACTCTTGAGATGTGCAACCTCGGATCGGAGGCAATGGAAAATTGCCCCTTGCTTGAAAGAGCTGCACGGCAACGGAAAGTTGCCCCTGGTTTGAATGGCGACTCATGGCAACGGAAAGTTGCCCCTTGTCTGGACGATGCCGCAGCATTTTGTGAACAATCCTTAGTAGTGATGGTCACGACCGAACTCTCGGACACGGAGAAGACAAAGATGATCAGAACCAATATATGGACACAGTCACGTTGAGAGCGTTGGTGGCTTGACTTCAGGATGAAATCAAAACCATTACATGGACAGAGTCGCTATGAAAGCGTTGGGGGCTGGACTTCAGGATGAAGTTGCCTACGTATCCCAAACATGGGAATCAAGCCTTACGTAGTTCCGGTTAAGGTACACTCGGGTATTTTAACCTTCACTTTTTTTAGGCTCTAACTTTTGCCAAGGTGCCCGTTGCGGGTTTTCGACCTTGCGAGCTTCTGCCTTTCTTCTTTTCTTTTTTCTTTTTTCTCTTTTTTGCATTTTTTCATTTTGTATATATATTTTTGCTTCTTTTTTTTTTTGTATATCTTTTTTTTTCTTTTTTCTTTTGCTCTAACTTTTGCCTGGGTCGCCCTTTTGGGTTTTCGGCCCAACGAGCCTCTCAAAGGGTAAAAGTGTAACAAGTCCATGCCAAATGGTTTTGAGATTGAAGCCCTCTGTATCCAGGAGAGTGGCTATGGTATTGATTTGTAGGAGGACCCATCTTCGGCTCTCCAAGCACATCGGACATTTTTGCCCCTAGTTCGAGAGGTGCTTCCATTCTAGCTTCGCAAGCTTCTGTTGACGACGTCTGACCTCTTGATCTGACTTTGGTGCCTCTTATTCGAGGGCTGCTTCAAACCTGGCCACACAGGCCTCACATTGTGGTTGACCGTTAAACATTCTGAATGGGTTCAAGGTTCGAAACAAATGGATTGAATCTTGAGGCTGAGAGTGATCCTAGGTTGCACAATCTTAAGAGCGATTCCACACAGGTCTTCACAGGACCACGCAAAACATTTTGTTTTTGAAAGTTTTTAAGAAAGCGACAAATCGCTCGCGCTGAAGATAGTGTGGAACCAATCTGGATCAAGCCAGGGTCCTTCTCAGTACTCACGTTAACAAACACGATTTCATTCATTTAAAAGGCTTAGCATGCCTCACTTTCTCTCAAATTGATCAAAGTTTGCAAAACCCGAGGAATTCATTCCTCTTCGTTTTCATCACCACAGTGTTCAAAAGGTTTTGTTCAAAAGGTTTTGAAAAACTAAAGGTCAATGCCACGATTCTCAGGGCACAAGAGAGCATGTGGCATGTACTGTCGTTCCATTCGAATCCTCTGGCACAACTAGCTCAATAACAGCAATAAGCACAGAAACATGATAGCCTCAGCTTGTTTCATTCAGATTTCCTGGTTGCAACTGGCTCCATAGCAGAGACAGACTCAAAAGAAGACAACAACGGTGTTCGAGGCAACAACCCCGGAGTCACCTTCTATACAAGGGGACTGACTCGCTACAACAAGACAGACCTTTAAGCAAAAAGGGCTGACTCAAGATGATGAGATAGACTCAAAACAAAACAAAAGACTGACTCGACACCCAAGCCAGAAGTTACAAAACTAGCATTTGCAGATGCTCAAAAATACGTGCCAAACGCCACATCCAAAATACCGAGGGTGGCCCGCAGGTGGTTCACTCCCCGATCACGTAGTCATAGTATCCTCAAAATCCAACAACCTAGCAGTGACAGACTTCATTGAGGTGGGTGGGAGGATAACCTCATTGTCGATCAAATCTTGCACTTCATGACGAAGGCGAAAACAGTTATCGGTAGCGTGACCGGTTTGCTGGTGGTACGCGCAGCATAAAGCAGCATCATATGTGGGAGGGAGATTCTTTGGGAGAGGCCTAGGCTCGAGGGGTTTAAGGTGCCCCATTTTAGCAAGGATCTGGAGTGCCCTAGACAAAGGCATGTAGAGAGCGTGGAAGACTCTGCGCCTTCGGGGCAGATACTTTGAAGTCTAAGAATTTTTGCTAGACGCACTAGCTAAAGGGTCGGCAGGCACTGCCTTGGCTTTCTGATCTTTCCCAGGTGCGGAGTTGGGAGTGGAGGGAACTGTTCTGGCATGACGGGGCCTATCCCGGTTTTCTGACTGGCTTGTACTGCCTTCGGTTGGAGTGGGGAAAACATCATCCACAATCTTGGCCACGACTGCGAATACCTGTTGCTTACTCATCCCCCCGACTTTCAAAGCCTCGACTGCCCACAGCAGTTGTTCAATAGGATCAGCATCTGTTCCCACTTTGTTCTTGCCTCTAGCCTCAGCCTGATCGAGAGTTTAGGTTGATGTTGACACGTCATTGCCATAGCTGGAGGCAACCTCAGGTTGGCTAAGCTCGATCACAATTCGCCCCAATAGCGGGGGCTCTTGCGGTACAAAATTCCCGGCATATGGTGCGGCTGATGGCGAAGCCGACATTCCGTAAGCAAGATCCACCACAGACCTCTGGAGGTCACCAATCATCCCCATCAATTCGAATGTGGTGGGCTCACAAGCCTGATACAACTGGGGTTCCTAGATCGGGCGCGCGGCAGGCGACCTGGGTGGATACGGCACATCAACATTGGTCTCACTTTGTAAGGGGATTCCTTGATCTAACGCGGCTATCATAACCATGATTTCCTTTGAATTCTGTGTCATGATAAGTCCACTGATCTTTGAACAGTGACTAACGGATCAGATATCTGCCTTGCCTTAGCGAGGGAAAACACTAGCTATTCTGTATCCACTCTCTGAACTGAAAGGAAAAACAAGCAGCATTTCAGCCCAAACGGAACAAACACAGGTGTAGCCGAACAACTGCACTCTACTACTGATCACTGTTCCCCAAAATCACTGCCTCAAAACACTGAATCGGATACCCGCAGATATAACTGATTCTCACAAATACTGATACTGGTGCCCTCAGGCCTGATACTCAAACTTGCAAACTGATATGTGCGTTCTTGTAGAGATACACTCTAAAAGCACATAGCAAGTAAAAAAGAGCCAAAACACCCCTATGTTGGGGTAGGGTTTCCCTATCCTATTTTGTCAGGAGCTAGGGTTTCACTACACACGCAGCGGTTTCAAACAACCTAACATCGGGTAAGCAACCTGTCCTAGCTTGGAATGGTCACTACGGATTCCGAATATGTACTAGGTCGAATGGTCAAAAGGGTGCCCCGATAAAATCGGGGTTTGTGTTCCCATACTGGCAGAGCCCGCAACCGGTCAGCCTTATGGCATGCTTTGACAAAGTCAAGCCTCCGGCAAACCGCTCAGGAATAGCAGATGGCCAACACGATGTCCTAGGCGCATCAATGCACATGCAATGCAAAGAAACACATAAGTGTAGTCAAAACAAGATATCACGAGTTCGAGTCAAGCTCTCTAACTCCCCAGCAGAGTCGCCAGAAACTGTAGACGTCCCCAAACGCCCCGGGAGGATGAATCCCATCTTGTTCATCTGTGGGTCTACTACAGTTCGGACTCATATTGTCACGGTTCTTAATCTGAACCAAAGAGTCCAAATCCAGCAAATCGTTTTGAGAAAACAGATTTTTTGAAAGAAGTGCCAAACATGGACTGCTTTGCCAGATACAGAGTCGCCACCTAAATATTTTTTTAATGGGGGAATTTAGGAAACCCTGACTCGTTTGCCTAAGGCCACGTGTCCGTCATTACCAAAGTTGCCTCGGCTCGGGAACTTCGGTACGATTGGGGAAGGTCAGCTATGAGCACCCCCTCTCGCCCGATCCGAAGATCGGCCTCTACTAACCATGATATCCGATTTTGAAAACATTATGTGTTCTTATTTCGGTTAATTAGCTAGAATTACTATGTGATGCGCACAACACAAAAGTATAGACTAGATCGCCTAATTTGGAACGAAGCATTGCATATCCGTTTGTCTGAAAAACGTTTGAAATTTGCTACTCGCAAGTAGGCTAAAACACGGATTTCAATGAGTTGTTCCAACTCAAACAATCCAACCTTCACCCACAGGTATTCAGGCAGTTTATATCACATAAGCATCTAGCCACATGGTAAGCATGCTGTCATGGCAAACACTCACACTCATGCAAGGTGCTAAAGCATAAAAGCTTACCAAGTACTCCGAGCCAAAACAAGGAACATGTTAGTAATCATGCATGATCCAAGTCCATGTTAAGTGGCTAATGCAACGCATACAGAATGTTGCTAGAATAGACTCGGCTAGTCCTAGGATGGCATGTGGGATGCAACAAGTAGCACGTATTCAAGTTAGATTTGAAATACTATGCAGTTAGCGTGATGCGCCGAGCCCGGTGCATGCAATATTGATGAATGATGCACGCATGCATAGCATAAGGTATGCTAAAGTAAATATGCCCTAATACTAACCATCAAAAGCAGGTAAGTAAAAGGGAAAAAGAAGTGGGGGTTGGAAGACATGCACACACGCACCCACACTTCTTACAAATTCGCCCTCACTCGGAGGGACCATAAGAATAATACAATTAATTAACCTACAAGCTAATTAATTACTACAGACCAATTAAACTAGTTAAGCAAATAACTAATCTAATTTAAGCTATAAACAGCCTCGGGAAGAGAGCCCAATGCAATGCGTGCTCGGCTCCGCTCGGAAGTCCACTGCCATGCACAAGTTGCCTCTGCTTTCCCTGCTCTGCTCCTCTGATCATTGAACAACTCCTAAGGTGCACTCTATGGACCTTGTGGGATACCACCGGCCAAGGTAAATGGTCACCGGCCAAATGGAATGATCACCGGCCACTGGAAATGATCATCGGCCACCAATTGTTGGTCGGTCGGCACTAAAGATGGCCGGCCGGCCAAGTCTTCCTGCAGAATCCTGTTTTGACAGCAGCAGAGGGCAAAACAAGGCATAGCAATGCATTTCAAGTAAATGTGTGCACCAACACATCCCTTATCATGTTTATGACTCAAAGGGACATGGTTCTTGGTTCTCGGACCAACAATCGCGCATTTCCATGCATGATGGCCCAAGAAACCAAGTTATGCACTTTGATTTCAAATGAAATGCACATAAACAAACAAGGAGCTCAACCTCTACCATACTCAATTCAAGAGGCTAAGCATGCATGTCGATGCGATGCAACCTAGACATATGAGCTAGTATGCAACATGGCAATGCAAACAAGCAAGCAATCAACAACTATGCAAGTTAGTGGACATGCAAGACATGATGCAATCAAAGCATGCAAGGCGTAAGTAAGTCCAAAATAGTGGCTAAGTGCTATGGAAATGAAGGCAAAATGACATGCAAACATGCATGCACACGAGGACCAACACTTAGGCATATAGCAACAACTCTCAAGCACACTTAAGAGGATACAAACATGGACAAATAGCATGCATTATAAGCTCTGAAAATCAAGTCATGAAAGGTGCCAAACCAACTAGACAAGACAAACAAGACATGCAAGCAAAGCCAAAATTCAAGGCAAGCCAAAGGTGTATTGAACTACACTTAGCAAAATGGAACATGGCATGAATTAAGCGACCAAAATCAAAGTTTTAGCATATTAAAACAAAGCCAATAACACATCTAGATGGCATCTAAATGGCTTAAACATGCAAGCATGCACAAGGGCCTAAACAAGGGGCGTAAGACAACAACCTTTTAACACATTAAAGGGGCATCAAATGCAAGCATGCAAGCATGTCATGAGGACTGAAATGACATGTTAAATGGTTCCAAACCACTAGAATAATGCAAGTAATGCATGCTCATGGTTCATACACTTGAGGCTTACAAGCCAAGAATGTAAAGAGGCTAAACAAAGCATGGCAAGCATGGCTAAGACAACCTACATCAGACCTTAAGCATGGCAAAACAAGCCTAAAAGCTTCACAAAGCTTGGCCAAAACAAGCAAGCATGGTAATCTACATGCTAAGTACATGTTAAGGCAAATGATGGCATTACAAGACATGTATGCTAAACAAGCATGGTGTGTCTAAACCAAGTAAAAACAGAGCTATATTATGACATAATAAGCACAAAAAACAGCTAAGGCATGGTCATCATACACTTAAACAAGATGCTCCCTCAAGAGGCTAAAATGGCCCTTTTCAAGGACAACAAGGAGAGGGGGTGGCCCTCTCCTTCTTAGGACCTCAAGGCACCATCCTCACCACTGAAATCCCTCAAGATTTCAGTGGTGAGGAGGCCCAAACAAGGTGGTCCCAGAGCTCACCAAAATGGCACAAAAATAGGGCCTAACAAGGCCTAAGAGGGGTCAAACAACCCCAAACAACAAAACACTCTTGAACAACTATTTAGAGCAGGCAAAAACAAGACTTTTATTAGTTATATACAAAGTCTAAAAATAGTTGCCAGATAGGTTAAAAAGTTATGCAAAAATGGGGAATAGAAGGGTGAAGTTCTTACCCTTGATGACCCTCTTCAAAAATGGAAGACCAGCAGCTTCCTTAGGTTCAAACCAGTCCAAAACCTCCAAGAACAAGCCCCTTATGCCTCAGCAACTAAGGTATGGTGTAATGGTAGGTGTTTGTGTGTAAAACTAAGACTAAACACACACAAAACACTCAAGAGAGGGAGAGATATAGAGATAGAGTATGAACAAACCCTAACCCTAAAACTCAAAGCTCTGAAAAATTGTTCAACCCTAAAGGAGGGAGAGGAGGCTCCCTCCTATAGACAATCCCTCTTGTAAAGCTTTCCAAATAAGCTAGTCAAGAGGGAGATCCCTCCATACACGTGTATAGAGGGGAGCAAAGTGTATGCCAGCTAGCATAGCTGGCATAAAAATATCTGCAAAAGCAGATGAACAGTGGTCGGCCAGCCAAAAGTGCAATTTGACCAAAATAGATGGTCGGCCGGCCACAAAGAGTGCCGGCCGGCCAAACATTTGGCCGGTGGCAAGAAACCAATGGCCGGTGGCCTCAAGCCATGGCCGGTGATGTGTGGGGATGGCCAACAAGTCATTCCCTACCCCTCAAAGGCAAAATACAAGTGTTTGGTGCAAAACCAGACACAAAATAGTCGAGTCGAGAGATCCTGAGGCAAGGCGCGTAGCCGAGACCTCCGGGAACTCAAGACGAACACAAACATGGATGATCACCGAGTGTTCAAATGGTGACGTCCAAGTCTTGAGGACGGTAAAAAATGGGGTGTCTACAGTGGGCGGCTCGAACACCCCTAATTTTTGCTCGAGTGATGGTGGGCCACACGTGCGGTGGAGCCTAACCGCACGTGCGGTGAGGTTGCAGATTGAGAATTTTCACTACTCACACAGAGAATCTGCTTTTGCACCACTTTTTGCTTGAATTTGCATGTTACCTATCAAATCAGTACAAGTGCACAAAACACATCAGCTCCACTAAATAAACAAAATTCAAAGACTATAAACGTAACTTAAGCGGCCTTAATATGGTACATTTCGACCTACATCACATATCCTCCAGAGTTTGGATTGTCCTTTCTGATTGGCCTTCGGTCTATGGACGATATGCACTGCTTAATCTCAATTCAGTCCCCAATGCCTTTTGCAAACTTTGCCAAAATCTTGATGTGAATTTCGAGTCCCTATCAGAAACAATTGACACAGGCACTCTATGCAATCTCACAATCTTATTAATATAAATAGTAGCCAACTTTAAGTCTGATGGCACCTGTTTGGACTTCTCTTTTTGTTAGCCAACCTATGCGCCTCCCGTGGAGGTTCTAGATATGACAAGTGGTTAAGCCTATGTGATTGAGAATATAAGCTTTGTTTCTTCTGTCATGTTTGAACGAGTTTTTGTTTATTCTTTGTATAGAGCTAAGGCCCTTTTGACCTATCTGCATTATATGATGATGTCACGATATATGTATATAAGGTTTAAAGATTTTCTGTTTCATATAAGTCTGCATAGCTCAATGGACGATGTATGTTTTTATTTTCCTTCTACAGCCCTTTATATTGTGATTCTATTAAGAGGCCTTCGGTAATCTTAGGATTACTGGCCGGTCATGATGCTAAACCTATAGGGGCGGGTTTGGGTCGTGACAAAGATTAATTAAGGAGGTGGTTGTCACAAGAACACACACTATTTATATTTGCAGACACTTTAGTGATATGCAAACTATGTTCATATTTGTTATTAACATTATTTTTTGTATTTTCAAAGCATATTGTATCTTTATGATTAATTGCCATTATAGATTGTTGCTGGTACATAAGACCCTCCTAGTGTACATGTTTAGTGTCTAAAACCTCTCTTTATGATCGTAAAAGACTTAAAAATGTCTAATTATGGCTAATAGTCAAAGATCTTAATGAGTATATGGGTTTTGACATACACTAAGCATATAGGTTTTATAACAACTATAAATGAAACAAATAATTATGCAGATATAAATACAAAGAATACACAATTAAAGTCTAAACTTAACTAATAATATTTTTCTAATTTTAAACACACCATACACACTTATATATGTTAAAATTAATACATGGATAGAAATACTTACATAGCTTGCTCTTGCTTTTAAAAGCTCTTCACCAAGCTGTGACACTAATTACAAAATAACCAAGGAAATGAGCTTTCTACTAGTATTATTCTATTATTTTATGGAGTTAGGAAATGAAAGAAGTTAGAGAAGTTAGGCAATGAAGAGATGGTGGGAATTTACATTGTTTCATTATGTTGGCTTCAATGCTAATTTATAAAATACAGCTTCATAAACAAACAAAACCAAAAACCTATCCTAGACTTAATGAATACCTAATCTATTGGACTTTACAAAAATCAATACGTCCAAACTTTGCACAACTTTTTAAAAAAGTCTTCAAGCCCAGTCATAGGCTTGCACAAATTTTCTACAAAAATAAATACAAAGATTTGCCAAAAGTCTTGAACATAAATGCAAAGCTACAATTATATACACATCTTTCAACAAACTACATTTATATACACTGTCTACCCTCCGCGTTGTTCCAAGAGATAGATTGAAATAGATAAGATTTGGTTAATCTTATTTGTCATGTAACGTCGACTAAAATGATTTGTTTGACCACTTTCTGCCTAATAATGTAGGTTGCTCCACTCATCTCGGATAAGGTTGGAGTCGATCATGAGACAACTGCATGTGATAGTGGGGTCCACTATGCTTCCACCCTGTTTACGAGATTATGATATTCTTCATCAGTCTCTGATGGGAATCAGGATCCTAGCTGTATTGCTCATTTCGATATTGTTCTACATCATCCGCGGTCATGGCTAGTTCTATCGGAAGATTCAAATTATTTCTCTTTTTGAGATTTTACAACATGTCAAGAGCTTCATTAATTTGTTTATGAGACTTTTGATATGTTATAGGAAAATGAGTTACAAAAAGAAAATCCTCTTACACCGAAAAAAAAAAAATTAGGAAAATGAGTTACAAATAGTATTCTACCATCTGTGACCATGAATGGCAATTTTGCTTAGCCATGGATATTAGAAGCTACTTGTGAAACAGCTATTAGATTGTCTATCCAATATTCTGTTAAATGAAGTTTTTGAATATTTTCCAATCTCTCCCTTCGGCGATCTTCATCTAAATAGCCATCTTCAAATTCGAAATCTTTTGTTTCTTTAAGATACCAAATTTGATATGGTTGGAAAAAATGTTCTTGTTCTCGCTAACCGATTGTGCTGGAGATCCAAAAAATAAAATATTTACTCCATTAGAAGCATTTGACTACCCATGATAGCATTGCTTTTATGATCACTGGATACTCTATATATTGGATTCGATCAAAAATTTAGAAAATAACTTGATTAGTTATTCTCCAATCTATGTCTTCAAAAAACCACATGTCATGATTTGCCATGATGGTTATTTTGGGAATTCCATCTTTAAAATTAAATTTGTCATAGGATTGCTCGAAGATTTGTCTAATCTTATCACGATGATCCTCAACTTGATTTTTTATTAAAAGAAAATTTTCTTTGATGCAAAGACAAATTCTTTTTATTTGTTCAAAAACTAGATCAGAAAAACTCATCTGATATGAGGTCTGATAGCTGAAGAAAATTGTTTATTTTTTCGAAATTAAAATCGTCATTCCAATTCATTTGTTTAAGAATATTAAAACAAAGGTTTTGTAAATCTTTTAACTTAGTTGTCTGCTCAACTAATTTGTTGGCCAAAACTCCCATGTATTTTCGAAATTTCACTCTGTTGTCTACAATATGAGTTTTCCAAACTTCATTGAGTTCTGTATAAATTTCTCTGGATATGCCAAGGTTGAAAAAATCTCTTATTTCAAATTCATCCGGTTTAGATGTCTGAATATTTGTTTGGAACTAGGTTAGTTCTCATTTAACAAAAAATATTTTGATAAACAGGCATAGCTGGTGCACTGTAAAAAGCTTTTTTAGCATGGGATTTATAACTAGCTCTTGGAAATCCGCAAACTTCCTTATTGCAATCGTTCCATTCTATGTAAATTCCAGGTTGTCTTCCTACAAACACAACGTACACTTTTTCTTGACTAGGGATTGTTTTTTAAGCAATTGTCACCCAATCTCTTTATGTGGGTTGTTTACCCTTGTTCATTTTGTCCTCTTGGTCTGGAGGTCTCCTGCAAAAATTAAAATTACTTGTTTATTAATTCAATTTTCTAAAAACAATTCCTACTAAAAAAATCTGCAAAAAAATTGTTAGTACCTTTAAGATGTTCAACATCAAAAGTATATTCAAAAATTTTATTATATCAAGCTAATCTTCTTCCTTGCTCAATAGGTCTTTTATTGATCAAGAAATCTCTTACTGCCTTATTATCAATGCGTACAATAAAATTTTCTAGGGCTAAATAAATCTGAAAACTTTTTATTGTCAATTTTATTGTATGTAATTCTTTTTCAAAATATATTTTTGTTCATTTGGTTAAAATGTTCCAGAATTATATCCACAAATTAGTTATTCTTTTTGTAATTTTATGGGTATTGGATTTTTTTCTTGGTCTAATCCCATTTTCTGATAAAGGTATCTCTTTATCATGCCATAATTTACTTGGTATTGCTTTGAGAACACATCCCCAACATAATTCTGAGGCATCTATCTTTAAAATTAATTTATCACCTGGTTTTGGAAGATAAACGTCTGGTCAAGTTTTAATATTTTCTTTAATTTATTTAATTAAAGCAACATCCTCTGTTGTCCATTCAAAAATAACATTTTTCCTTAATTTGGTTAACTAAGAAATTTCTATTTTTGAAAGATTTTTGATAAAATTTTGTTCATAATTTAAAATCCCTAATAAACTCTATAATTGTGTTATATTTTCAATAGTATCAGGAAAATCTCGTACTTTGGACAAAATATGTTCCTATAATTTTAAACCTTTCTGGTTTAAAACTATTCCCAAAAATTCAATTGATTTTTTTTTTCTATTTCAATCTTTTTTGCTGACAAAATAATTCCATATTTTTGGAATTTGTTACAAAGTAATTTTCAATGTTTCTTATGTTCCTCCCGGGTTTTGGAGAAAATAAGTATATCATCAATATAAACTATAAAACAATCCTTAAGATCTTTAAAGATTGTATCCATCCACTGTTGAAATACCTATGGTGCTATATTTAACCCAAAAGGCATAACGTTCCAGTGGTAATGTCCTCTAGGTGTACTGAAAGTTGTCATTTTTTTAACTCTTCAATCAATTGAATTCGCCAAAAACCACTCTTACAATCGAATTTACTAAAGTTTTTTTATCCGTTGGTTAAGTTAATCAAAACATCTTTTCTTAGAATAAAATATCCATCAAATTCTAAATTTTCATTTAGCTGTTTATAGTTGACTACCATTCAAGCTTTTCCTTTTTTAATTTCAGCATGGTTTCTTACCATAAAAGTTGGACTAGAATGAGGGCTTCTAGTTTCTTCAATTAATTTTTTGTCTAAAAGTTCCTAAAGTTGAATATCAAATTCATATATATCTTGTCTAATATAGATCATTGGTCTTACTCTAATGATAACATTAGGATCGTTCAATTTCAAACTACAATAACGCGAATTACGTTGCCATAGTTTTAATAGATTTTCACTAAAAATTTCTTCTAGAATTTTATAAATCCAATGTGATTCATCAATTTTTTTGATGATGGGAGTTAAATCACCACGCGGAATAGGCGCAAACTCTTTATCACAAATATATTTATGTTGTTCTACGAATGGAATATGAATTAAGACATTGTTTATTCTTAATGAAATGGTTTTTCCCTATATTTGCATTGGAAGGTATTTATATATAAAATTATTTCCAAGAAGGAAATCTCCATGCATATAAGGAAAATATAAAATTTTTAGTATAATGAACTTACTATCATTTAGCCAAATAGCTATATTTTAGCCTTGAATTGTATGGAAGTATAGTTTCCATCAATTCCAGTAACCAAAATTAGATGTTTCATTAATGTACATTTTTCTTTTAGTATAGCATTCCATTTACATGAGATAATTGTAGCTCCTGTATCTATGAGAACACTAAGGCTATAAGGTTTATAACTTGCAAAATTAAATGTTCCCAACACATATGTATCTTCTTTTTCCTTGGCTAGAAGAAAAAATAATACCATCATTTTTTGTTTGAAAATGATACATTTGTGCAGACTTAATATGTTCAGATTGTGTTCTTGTTCCTGGAAAAATAAGAATCTGAACATTTTTTGAAGCAATAGATTCCTAATTAGAATTATTACTCGATTCACCATTACTTAATTTTGAAAATAATTTGTTAGGAAAATATTTTTCAAATACTGCAGACACCCCATTTTTTACTACAGAATAGAGCAAAAGCTAAGGCAAAAATAGAATTATTTTCTAACTACAAACGGAGTAAATTTTGGTAGCAAACAGAGAGGTTTCCGAGAGGATGTTCTCGATTATGCGCTCGTGGCTCCTCGCTTCCCATTCCATTAATTTAGTGTTTTAATATTAGTGTGTTGTAATTAATTAGTTAGCTTAATTTTGATTTGTAATAATTAGTCAATTTAGTTCATTCATTTGGTATTTGTAATAATTAGTTTAATTAGGACATTCATTCGGACCCTCTTATGCAAGGGCCAATTTGTAAACACTTGTAATATTGTGTATGTCTTTCAACCCCCATTCTTTCTCGCTTTTATTTATTTGCTTACGATGGTTGCATGTAATATCATATTTTGGTTCCATATCATTACCATGTGTAAATATTCATTTTTGCATACATAGGGTTCGATTCATCATTCTAACATTATTGTCATTTCTTACTTACTTGAATACGTGCGCTATCGTATGCTTTAAGTTGAACCATATGTCATGTTAATAAAATCGAACCTAGTAGTTGCATTTTTTATGTGTTGCATTAGTCACTTGCATATTAGAGCATGCATTTTTCTAACTATTTTCTTTTTTTTGGCTTGCCTCGGTTGAGTACTAGGTGAGCATTTCTTGCTTTAGCATATTGCATGTGTGTTGGTTTCCATATCAAGCATATTTACCATGAGGCTAAGTACTTATTTGATACATCTCTTGAATGCCTGTGGATGAAGGCTTTTTTGCTTAAGTTGGGATGATTTGATTAAATGCATATATGAGCTCGCTTTTTTAAGTGGCACATATTCAAAATTCTTTTCAAACGAACATGAAATCATAGCATTCCAAAGTAGGTGAAATAGTTTATAATTGTGTACATCACATAGTAATGATTGACATTGTAATCAAAACAAGAGCATATACTGTCTATAAAAATCAAATCATAATTAGTAGAGGCCGATCATTGATCGGGTGAGTGAGGTGCTCAATTCATGACCTTCCCCTCTCATACCTAAGTTCCTGAGCCGAGACACTTTGGTTATGACGGACAAGTGGCCTTTGGCACGAGTAATGGGTTTTCTAAATTTCCTAAAAATATTTAGATAGTGACTCTGAAATCTAGCAATGTAATCTATTTTTGGCATTTCTGATTGTAAATCAATTTTCTAAAGATTTGCCGGATTTGGACTCTCATTTGTGTTTTTCTTATTCACATTGCACTTGTAAAACCAGATTCAGAATCACGGAAGTCCGAACTGTAGGGCTATCGTATCCGAGGAGACTAAACCCCTCCGAGGAGCACAAAAGGGAAGCTACAATTTCTGGAGACTCCGCTGGGGAATTAGAGAACTTGACTTGAACTTCATGATGTGAAATTTTATTTACACATATATGTTCTTTGCATTGCATTTGCTTAGTGCTCTTAAGTCACTGTGTTTTCCATCTGCTATTCGTAGACGACTTGTCGAAGGCTTTCCTAAAGAGCTTGCCAAATGGCTGGCCGATCATGGGCTCTGCCATGTTGGAAACACAACCCTTAGATCTGGATTACCGCCGTACTACTTGATCGTCCTTTCACTTCTCGGTGTTAGGTGTGAGAGGTATATTAGGAAATCTTGCCAAGGTACCCATTTTTGACCATTCGGCCTAGCTGTATATAGTAAAGCCATAGTAACTGTTCCAACTTAGGACATGATGCTCACCCAGATGCACAATTTTGTGAAACTACTTGCTTGAAGTAGTAAAACCCTAGATCATGTCAAAATCTAGGACAAGGTAACCCTACCCCCCCATAGGGGTGTTTTGGCTCTTTTTACCTGGCATGTGCTTTACAGTGAAACTGTACAGGAATGCTTCATATCAATAGTACAGTTGATATAAGTTTGTGAGGGAAGAATTCAGTGGGAAATACGGTCCTTCAACTATGATGATAACTCTTGCAAATTGCGCCAAAGTCCTGTCTGATTTTTTATCATTGTTTTCCTTTTCTTTATTTCTTTTGTTAGGTAGTTTTGCAATCATAGCTTCAGAAATACTTGATATCCCCCAAGTTTTGTGGACTCACTCTGGTTGACTTTGCAAAATTCGAGATCTAGTTGACAGTCAGCCAATGTTAGTCTCCCTCCCACTAGTCGTTCGGAGGAGAAGAACCAAGCAATTTTCGCCAGCACAGAGCACTCAACAGTCGCCTGTCCATTCTCACCCACTCAGCTTACCAATAGCTAACTCTCCCAGACCCACAATGGCACATAATAGTCTAGAAGAGGTTGTTGTTATGATGGTCGCTTTTCAAAGAACCATGGATACACTGAATCAAAGAATTGTCGCCCGGGATGAAACTATTGCTGAAATGCGACGCCCATCTGGGGCATCAACATCTACTGTACATCCAGTCCCAGCTGCCCAACCGAATCCTGATCCACCTCCACTAGTTGAAAACCCTCAAATCTCGAATCTCTAAGAAATGTTAGCATAGGTTCAAGCTTTCAAACCTCTGGCACAACCCTCCGCGGACTTCTTCCTTTTGACATCAACGACATCGATCCGACTATGATAAAAATTGCCAGGCTAGAGAAGGCACTCAAGAAATCTCAAGGCTTTAATTCCATCCCAGATATCGAAGATGGTTATACTGAGGCCTCTGTTAGATTATCGAAAAAGTTCAAGATGCCTCACATCGATAGATTTGATGGTAACAGAGATCCTATTGTTCATGTCCATCTCTTCTTAGATGTTTTGAAACCAATGGGCCTGACTCGGGCTCAGAAACTGTCATTATTCGAAAGAACTTTATTAGACGTGGCAGTTATTTGGTATGCCAAAATGAAGGACTCGACTAAAAGGAACTGGGAAGAACTATCTGAGGGATTTGTTAATCAATATTCCTACAATACTCAGATAGAAGTAACGATCAGTGAACTGGAAGCGACCACTCAGAATCCCAAGGAACCCTTCATTGACTTTGTTGCAAGATAGAGGGCAAAGGCAGCCAGAATGACAAGCAAGCCCTCAAAAAGGAAACAAGTCTGGTTGGTAGTTCAGAATCTCGAACCGGATATGTTACAAAGGATGATAGTCGCACCACTATCTACATTTGTTGCTTTGCATGAGTTGGGGGTTCAAATTGAAAGCGCATTTAAGAAAGGCATCATCCAAAGGACAAGTGAACCGGCAAAGAGGCTGTTTGCCAGGAGTACCAATGCTAGCAATAACATTATTCCTAGGCTTGCTGAAATCAACACCGTAACCACAACGGCCAAGATAGCCAATCCCTTCGCCGGTGTGCAACCTCACAACCCACTAGTCCAGCCCAAAACCAATATATAACCTTTACCCCCCCCCCTTCACATGAGCCCAGCTTGTGCTCTTAAACTTCGTATGGAAAAGGGGCACCTTGAGCCCCTTGACCCTTGACCTCTTCATGACCCACTCCCAGCCAAACATGATCCCACTTGGTATTGTGTTTTTCACCAACAGCACAGTCACCCCACTGATCGTTGCTATCACCTTCATCATGAGATCCAAGATCTCATCGACAATAAAATCATAGCTCCACCCTCAAAGCCAAATGTGATCACCAACCCACTTCTTGTCCACAACCAAGTCCCCCCATCCAAAAATATCAACCTTATCCATACACTACCACCCACCTTCAATCCCAGCATATATATCACCTGATCCTATCTGCCTAAGCCTAGGTGGTTATTCCTGAAAGTACAGATTTGTGCATGATAGATATAACACCCAAAACCCAATCAAGGCCTATAGTGACATGGAGTGGAAGAGGAGAGGAATTCACTAAAGAAAGGGATGTCTAACACCCAAGTTGTGGAGAAAAGGCTCTCACTCGCGGAAAAGTATGACCCCAGCCAGTATATTGTGGCTTCTGACCAACCAAAGCCCATAATCATACTACCAGATTCGCTTAGCATCAACGCCATTGGAGATAATAGGCCTGGGCAAAGTCTGGATGACTGGCCTGAACAAGGTCTTGATGACATGGCAGAACTAGAAGAAGACTTAGAGAACCTTTACTTCTTCAAAGAAGAGGATGTAGGTAGTGTTCAGATCAGGTGGTGGGATCTGAGCCAGCTTGAATCCAGCCACGGGTGGTTGAGTAGCAAAGAGGAATCCGATACAGAAGAACAGATGAAGAAGAATCCGAAATAAGAGGAAATTGGTGAAAATAACTAGGCTGAAGATATGTCTATCACTGAGAATGAGAGAGCACTAGAATAGTTCTAATGAGAGAGGATAGAGGAAATACAGAGAAAAATAGCCCCGGAGCACGAGAAATGAAAGAGAAAAGAAGAGGCCGAGTCAAAAGCAGACGATGTCCAAGCCGCGGACGATGTCCAACCCACAGAAAAGCCCAAATAGGAATCTAGTGACAGGGAAAGGATGCCAAAAAAACTCAAACAGTATCGAAGGGCAGAGATTGAATCAGCCATAGATGAGGAGCGGCGTGCCGACAGAGGGCGCGACGTAAACATGATCCAGGTGGAGCTCAATAATGGCCCAGCAATGACTGAAGGAGAATGGTAGGAGGACAGTGATCTGAGCCTTGCATACACTGATAAGGGGTGGAAAATCGGTACCCTTGACAATATATGGTACACAGATGAGATTAACCACATGACCAAAAGTGGTCGTTATTTCAAACCCCCATCCCTAGATCAAGCAAAACCCTTGGGGCAAGCGGCTGAGTAGTCGAAGGAGGACATAAAAGAAGACCTGGTATTAAGGTAACTTAAGAAGACCCAGGTAGATATATCAATTTAGGGGTTGCTGATGGCTTCCCCAGAGCACAAGCAAATGTTGCTAGAGGCACTGAACAAGACTAAGCTGCCTATAGACACCACGACTCACCAATTGGTGTCCTTAGTTACATCTGGGGATATTACTCCAGTGTTGTCTTTCACAGACAAAGAGCTACCACCTGAAGGGTCCAATCACAACAAATCCCTGTATGTAACTTTGGAGAGCCGAAAGAAGTGGATCCCAGTAGTGTTGGTGGATACCGGCTCGGCAATTAACGTATGTCTATCAAAGGCCACTTATGCCATAGGCTTGAAGCCAGCTGACTTCATGCCTATAACTTAAGCTGTTCGTGCATACGATAATTCCAGCCTTGATGTCATAGGAACCTTTAAGAGCCAAATTTTGATTGGCCCATCCGAGCATGAGGTTGAATTCCATGTGATAGACGTGCTAGCAACCTTTAATCTACTCTTGGGAAGACCTTAGCTGTACCAAATGAAGGCAGTTTCATCAACGGTGCACCAACTAGTGAAATATCCATTCAAAAGAGGGATTGCTAATGTTTATGGCAATTCTTCAATCCACCCTCCCCTGGGAACCACCACGCCTTTGTTAGAAATACTCCATGGAGAAGAGGATGTGTTCCTCTCTGGCTTCCCCTTGGCAAAGGCTCGGCTGGTACAGTCTATCATGGCAGAGGATGAAGGGAACTATGTTAGCACCCAATCCATCCATATGACGAATAAGCAATTTCACATTCCCGGATCGGGATTGGGTAGAAGCAGGAGGCAAGGAAATACTATTGCCAGAGAGGTAAGCCATAACCTCCATGCTTTTGGGTTAAGGTATGAGCCAACCGCAAAAGACTGGAAGAGGAATGGGGATGAATTGAGAGAGAGAGTTAAAGCCAAAAAGGCCATGAGGCAATTTGAATAGGTCGACAAGTTGATCAAGGGGACCCTAAACGAAAGCTTTGTCCGCCAATAAGAAGATTTTCCTTTTTGTGGATTTTCGAATCCATGGATCGAACGGGAAACCAAGGTGAGATACTTGGGATTTGAGATCTTCTTTGATCATCAGTTGTTAGACAATAAGAAAGAAGAAGAGCAGATTGATCCAAGTGTCGGTACATGGCAAGACAGAAATGCCAGCTCAAATAGCGATAAAGAGAAACTGTTGGGGAGGACACTAGCTAACCTATTGACGGATTCTAATGCTGGGGCTGAGCCCATTAACTAGGAGGATAGTGTTACTATCTCTATGATCAGGGATGATCCAGCGGCATATTACTCTGATCTCATCGTGGACGCAACCGACGCTCCACGTCAAGTTTGGCAACTCGATAGGGGCTCTATTGACAGTTCTGAACCAAATAATAAGCCTGAATATGATTCAACTAAGTCTGTTGAGTTGGAATCAGATTCGTGTCCTTCTAAGGAGTTTGAGTCTGGCACTTCCGGGGGTGGTAACCCAGGTACCAAGGTCTTGTCTAGGTCCTCTTTTGTATTTTCGCTTAAGTCAATTGTAATTGAGGAACTAGAACTTCTGAATGAAAATGCTGCAGATGTCGTTTACTTCTCTGTGCCGTTAGTTTATTGCATTGACCAAGATTTTCAAAATTTTAATGAAAACGAAGAGGAAGAAATTCCTCAGGCTTTGAAAAACTTGATTAACCAAGAGGAGGAGAGGGGTGTTAAGCCCTGCATAGATGAAATCATTATAATTAATGTGGGTATTGAGAAGGATCCTCGCTTAGTTCAGGTTCACGTTGTCTTCGGAGGAATGTGAGCGTTTAATTGTTTTATTAAAAGATTTCAAAAATGTTTTTGCATGGTCCTACAAAGACATGCCTGGAATCGATCTTAAGATTGTATAGCACCGAATCCTTCTTGACCCCGAGGCTCAACCAGTCAAACAAAAACTCCGTAAAATCTGTCTAGATAGGGCGTAGAAGGTTAAAGAGGAGGTCACCAAGCAGATTGATGCGAGATTCTTGATGATGTCTGAATACCCGACTTAGTTGGCCAATATCGTTCCAGTTCCGAAGAAGGATGACAGAATTAAGGTTTGTGTCGACTTCCGGGATCTGAACAAAGCTAGTCCGAAAGACAACTTTCCATTGCCACACTTCGATGAGTTGGTAGACTTCACTGCCGGCCATGTGTTGCTATCGTTCATGGATGGGTTTTCCGGATATAACCAGATTTTGATGGCACCTGAGGACAGAGAGAAGATTGCATTCATCACGCCATGGGGTACCTACTACTACAGAGTTATGCCATTTGGATTGAAGAACGCCGGGGCTACATATCAGAGAGCTGCGACTACAATCTTACATGACATGATCCATAAGGAAGTTAAGGTGTACGTAGATGACATGATTGTAAAGTCCAAAAAGCGAGAAGGCCACTACAACGTGCTGGAAAAATTCTTTGAACGGATTAGGGAGTACAGACTGAGGTTGAACCCACAAAAATGCACTTTTGGGGTGACTATAAGGAAAATGCAGGGATTTCTGATTACACAGAGGGGAATTGAAGTAGATCCATCCAAGATCAAGGCCATCTTAGAAATGTCACGACCAAGGACTAAAAATGAGGTGTGCAGCTTTCTAGGAAAAGTGCAATTCATGAGATAGTTTATCTCAAAATTAACCTTGACTTGTAAACCACTATTTGGTCTTTTGAAAAAGGGGAAGAAGTTCTGATAAGATGATCAATGCCAGTTCGCTTTCGAACATGTCAAGTAGTACTTTCAGAATCTGCCTATATTGTCGCCACCAGAACTGGGAAATCTGCTAATCATGTATCTGTCGATAACAGAATCAACCATGGGATGCATGCTAACACAAGAATCAGAAGCTAAGGTAGATAAGGCCATCTACTATTTGAGCAAGAAGATGCTAGATTATGAGACCCGCTACAATCCTCGGGAAAAGGCTTGCTTACCTTTGGTTTGGGCCACTAGGAAGTTGAGCCACTACCTGTTAGCCCACTCTGTAATTTTGGTTTCGAGATTAGATCCCATCAAATATCTCTTTGAGAAACCGGCACTTACGAGTAAGCTAGCTCATCGGTTGCTTCTTCTCTCCGAGTTTGACCTCAAGTACGTCACTCGCAAGTCAATCAAAGGGAAAGCAGTAGTGGAATTTCTTACGTACCACCCAGTGGTGGGAGATGAAGCGATAGAGTATTTATTCCCAGATGAAGACATTCTGTAGGTAGAAGAGGAAACATGGACAATGTACTTTGACGGAGCGGCTAATCAATATGGTTATGGGATAGGTGTGCTGCTTATAGCACCCGATGATTCCTATATACCCTTAGCTTTCAAACTCCGATTCAAAGTGTCCAACAATAAAGCAGAGTACGAGGCGTGTATCGTTGGATTGGAAACTGCCCTAAAACTAAGGGCAATAAGGTTGGACGTCATTGGAGACTCGAACCTGGTTGTTTCTCAAGCCAATAGGGATTGGAAGGTCAAGGAAGAGAAAATGAAGGTTTATCATCAGACTCTGGACATTCTGATTCTGAGGTTTGAAAAACTGACGTTTATACATCTACTAAGAGAGAACAACCGGTTTGCTGATGCGCTGGCAACTCTATCCTCCATGGTAGACATACCACTTGGGGTTAAGATACGTCTGATTATCATTGAAGAGAAGTATGCGCCTACTTACGAGACAATAGCCACAATAGATGAGGTTTAAGACAAGAACCCTTGGTATTATGACATTTAGAACTTTGTGGAGAAGGATGCATATCCACCAGGGGCAAATGCTAAGGATAAATGGGGAATACGGTGCCTGGCCGTCCAGTTCATCATCTGCAGAAATAAGTTGTACAAGAGAGGGCATCTGGGAATACACAAGCTCTGTGTTAAAGAAGAAGAGTCAAAACGTCTCATAGAGGCCATCCTCGAGAGGGAAGTGTGGAGCACACATGAATGGTGTGATGCTGGCTAGGAAGATCCTCAGGCAAGGCTATTATTGGTCAACCATGGAAGAGGATTGTATCAACTTTGTTCAGCGATGCCACAAATGTCAAATCCATGCTAATCACATGACCATCTCGTCGTCAAAGCTTTATAACATGACTTCACCATGGCCTTTCTCAGTCTGGGGAATTGACATCATCAGGGCAGTCTCGCCAAAGGGTTTAAATGGACATGAGTTCATCTTGGTAGCAATCGACTATTTTACCAAGTGGGTGGAAGCACAGTCATATTCTGTGTTGAAGGCGTCACATATGGCAAAGTTCATCAGGAACAACAACATTTGTAGGTAGGGGGTGCCAAATGAGATCATATCGGACAATGGCTCACACTTCAAGAAGGAGGCAGTGGATTTTCTTCAGAAATACAACGTGGCTTTTCACAAGTCATCAAGATGTAGACCACATACCAATGAAGTCGTTGAAGCCGCCAACAAGAATATCAAGAACATCCTATGGAAGATAGTGGAGACTTATAAGGACTGGCCAAATAAACTGCCTTTTGTACTCTGGGGTTTTAGAACTTCAATTCGAACATCTTCAGGGGCTACCCCCTATTCCTTGGTATATGGGATGGAAGTTGTTTTACTGATCGAGATTGAAGTACCGTCACTGAGGATCATGGCCGAGTGTCAGATAGCAGAGATGGATTGGCAGCAGAACAGATGCGAGGAATTAACGTTGTTTGACAAGAGAAGGTTGAAGGCGTTGTATCACATCCAAGGTTATCAGCGCAAAATTGCCAGGGCTTTCAATAAGAAAGTCAAGTCAAGAAACCTCAAAGAAGGAGACATGGTGCTAAAAGACAACCGAGCCCCCATCCATGACCCTAGAGACAAGTTCCGACCCGGTTGGACTGGTCCCTACATCATCAAATCTATGTGGTCGGGGGGGAGAGATCATCCTTATGGATCTGGATGGCTTGGAGTTCTCGCAACCGATTAACATGGACAAGTTGAAAAAATACTATCCCTGAGAGGCTCACTAGGCCAAAAACCCAAAAGGGCGACTTAGGCAAAAGTTAGAGCATGAAAAATTGGAAATAAAGAAAAATAGAGCTCGCAATGTTGAAAATTCAAAAGGGCAACTTTGGCAAAGTTAGAGCGCAAAATGAGAGAGTTAATACTCGAGTGAACCCGAACCGAACTACGTAAGGCCTAATTCCCATCTTTGGGATACATAGGCAACTTCATTTTAAAGTTCAACCATAACCATCTCCATCTCAACTGTCCTGTCTATTTGTTTTATCAGTCCATCTTTTTCCATCATCGGTTAGCTTGGTTGTGTTGCCTCCGTTTGGGCAGAAGGACTAGTTGCTGGGCAGAGCAGTAATGGTAAATGCAACTGTAGGCAATTACGATCTTGTTGATTCGGGGTTGTACGTCTTGAGGATTCATTCCATATGTGTCAGGTAGTGACCATTTTTGAAAATTGTTTTGAAAAGTTTTAAAGAAGCTGATTTTTTCAAAATTTTACCTTTTATAACACAAACCATTATTTGGACCAGGAAGAAAAAATTTCAATACTCATAACTTTAATTACATGATTTCAACACAAGTACATTCTCCAACTCTTAGGTTAAATCAAAGTTGTTTTTACATCATAAAAACTTGAAAGAAAAGTCAAAAACAATAAACTAGGGGCACAAATAAGTCATGTGCTAGTTATCTATCTCCTACTCGCACTCGCAAAAATCTTTGCAGTCAAGGATGGCCCAACTTGTGTCTCATCCCCAAACCAAGCCAAGCATTTGCCAGAAAGGGTATAATTGAAGCTAGCAGCTGGGGCCAGAAGCTCTCTCGTCCTCTAAGTAACAAGGTATCGAACCAATTGTGAAGCACGAACTGGAAATAGAGTAGGGCATTCCACCCCCTCATCTGGATGGGTCTGATCATGTCCAAACTGATGTCTGAACTAGAATGGAAAATAGAACACACAGTGCATGAGGCCAATCAACTGTATACCCGGCTGTTGAGACATGCTGTAACCTATCTCGGTCAAATTAAGCCAAGGGCAACGCCAAGCAATGTCAGCCGCAGATTTGCTACACATCCAGTCACACCACAATCTCTCTAAGGAAAAATCCAATAGCTATAGACGAAAGAAGTAGGATTTGGCCGAATATTCAGGGCAAGGGTCCACCACCTTCAGCTTATCCATCAAAAGCACCTAGGAAGGGATGAAAAATAAGAGAGATTAAAGAATAAAGAGATGTACGTTGAGAGAAAAAATAAGAAAAGGGCTTTGAGAGAAAATAGAGGGTGAGTACCAAAGTGATGTGAGAAATCATAAATAAAAGAGGGTAGGAAATAATACCTGGAGAAGCTGTAGACTCCCTGCAAATCGAGTAGTTTCTCGCTGATGGAAAGCATCTAAACCCATCAGGGTCTTGGCCAGTACCAAACCTATGCAACTCTGACCCTCTTTCAGACGTTGGGCTACTTCGATCAACCTAATGCTCGCTCCACCGCAACTAAGGGCAAGTAGGAAGTGTGCAAGTAAACATAAGCAAAGGGCATGTTGATGATAACCTCGCCAGAGAAGGTCACCTCTCTCTCCAATACCAAAAAATTGATGAATCAAGCAGGGTATATCCAACTCCCCATCATGCGCCAAGGATTGAGCCTCGTGTAAAGTAAGCCCACATATTCGTTCAAGAGCCCGTGCATGGCCAAAACGGGGTTGAGGCATAATCTCCTTATCGCACTGGGACTCCATTAATGCTTGAAACTCTTCGAGAGTGGGACACATCTCTTATGCTCCAAAGCGAAACACGTGTGTAACCAAGTTTCATCATCGGACAACGACATGAAGGAACGAAAAACAAAGCAAAGTACAGCTCAATGGAAAAAGAGCATTTTTACCGAAACTGGCAAAATTTACCTTTTTCGTGTCGTCCAAGGTGGTCATCCAATCCTTCAGCCTTCAACAAGAAAGATCTCCATTTTTGGAGAAAATAGCAGTAAAGATGGTATTCTATCGAAAAGGAGCAAGAGAACACCTTTATAGAAGATAAGGTTGCGTGAGTGGCTAACAGTTGTTGCCAACTATATCCAGCCACATGCCTTGGCCGGTCAGCCACCTTTCCTGGCTGGTCGACCAAGTGTGCTGGCCAGGCAGCTAGCAACAGTGTTATGTTTGGTCCTTCTTTGTTTTTGAGTCTTGTTTTGAGTCTTTTGTTTCTAACAAGTGTAAATAATTGTGATTAGGTTGTTTTAGGCTTGTTTTTCCTTTATTGAGTTGTATTTTTCATTTTGGTCAGTTGACGCTCAATATCTAGTTACGGACATCATTCAAATACAAGCATTTTTAGTCTCAAAATCAGTTACATTTCACGCAAGTGTGGTGCCACTCTCGAGGTGCTGTACACAAAACAAAATCCTTCCTTTATAAAACTACATGGTTTTTACCTAATCATATTTTTTACAAAAGAAAATACAAGTGTTTAAAACAAAGTAACAAACCTATCTGAAACTATACAAGTGCTAAACTACCAAAACAAGAAGAAAAAAAAGAAAAAAGAACACAAAATGAAAGTCAGGTATGTCGAGAGGCCCTCTTTATCCTCTTCCGATGAGGAGACTTAGGAGCACTATAGCCACCAGCACCGCTATCATTAGAGGAGTGGGACTCAGAGCCATCATCATCATCTCCGCTCCCTAGCCTAGAACCAGTATCGGCATCCTCTTGGAGTGCCTGCTTGTTGTCTCCTCGGTGCCGCTAGTCTCTACATCATCTCCACTCAAAATCGGTTCCAATGAGGAGGAAGTCTCCTCTGCCTGAGACTCTCTGCTATGACTTGGGGCACCCCTGCCTCTACCCCGACCTCTACTCTCACCCCTGCCACGTGCAGGAGCCTGTCTACCTCTCCTCCCCGCAACTGGAGAAGGTGCCACTGGTACCGCCAATGCCGCCAGTGCTACAGGTATAGGTGGAGATTGAAAGCAAGAAACAAAGTATCAAAACAGTATCAGTGCAGATTCAGTATAAGTATGGAAAATCGAAACAGTATAATGCAGAATCAGTATAGGTATGAATCAGTGCAAGTCAAATACAGGAGAAAATGTAGAATTCTTGATAACCATAGAGAGTAAGCAATGCCTCCCTCCCCTGCACCATCTGGACCAAAAAGGCAACCAACTGGAGAAGGTCGTCTACGTAGTCCACTGGTACCTACAAATGAGTTTGAACATTAGTATCCAGAAAAACGAGTATGAAATGCAAACCGCGAGGCAAAGTGCATACCTGCTACATGTCAAGGTCCCTAACATACCCATGCTCCTCCTCCGACAGCTCAATCGGAATCTGGTAGGCCGTCCTACTCAGCCGCCAACATGGGATCGCAGTCAGAATCACAAGAAGACCTGCTACATGAACAATGGGAGCAGCCCCTCCAACATGGAACTCAACAGCTTGAGCAGCACCTCCGGTAGCAAGTGCATTGGCAGTGCCTTTTGCATAAGCTCCAGTCAGGGGTGGCATCAGATGAGTCTAGATGAAGACAGCATAGTCCCTAACCCCACGGAATAGGTTGGCGTCTTGCCTCACCATAAACTGAACAATGGCCTCAACGGGTAGACCTCAACGGGTAGATGGTGGAGGGCAATCAGGAATAACGGGATCCGGTGACCCCAGGGTCTGGCGCACAAATCTCTCCCCTAAGTACCATGTTTGGAAGAAGGGGCCCTCCAGCAGGATCCCTAACTGGGGAGGTGTCCCAGGACCCGGCATAGTCATCTTTCGTACCATCTGACATCACCACCCATGGCTGGCACGTAACCTACGAATAGAGAATTCATAGTTGTTAGTTGCCGTCAATTGTTAGAGTGTGGATCAAAGCAGTAGTAATAGAATGGAATGGGTATGAGTTTCAGATTACCTCACGTGCTACCACTGTATCGAAGAATCAATGGTAGTAAGCGAAGATGGTATCTCCACGACACCGAGGATGGCACCAGCCATTGTACCGTTGAAAGTAGGGCATAGTAGCCTCTACCTCGTTCCTCGGCACATGGACAAGGTCAGGGAAGTACGCGTAGACCCGAAGCTACAAGAAAAAATCAGTTTGTGAGTCAACCGGCAGAAACAGAGATAAAGACAAAAAGTGCAAAGCAGAAAGCAAAAATGTGCAAATAGAGATAAAGACAGAAAGTGCAAAGCAGAAAGCATAATGTGCAAACAGAGATAAAGGCAGAAAGTGCAAAGCAGAAAGCATAATGAACAACATAATTTGAAAGTGAAAATGCAGTGTGTACCTCTCAGGCTCTCCAGTAGCCCCTAACCTTGTTCCCCTTCTTACGAGAACTAGAGCTCATGTATCCATATAGGATGGCGACGCTAGCGCCGTCCCAATCATAGAACCGCACCCGGGGCAAGACCACCAAAGCACTCAGCACGTACAAACCTACGGTATTTCACCTATTTGCAAACAAGGTGGTACCGAGAAGGTATATTAAGAAGCCCCTGGTGTACTGCTCAATCTTCTTCTGGGTCTCGGGATGGCTCCCGTGGAAATGATCATAGAACCAATTGTATCTCACCATAGCTGGTCTGCCCAAGGGAGGGCATGCACCAAACAAATGAATCCAAGCAGCTTCCCACTGGCCCATATCGATGTTAAAGGGGATCAGATCACCCCTTACTCGTAACCCCACGATCATGGAGAAGTCATAAGGGGTCATCGTCATCTCCCCCGTGGAAGAGAAGTGAAAGGAGTTGGTGGTGTCCCACCACCTTTCTGTTAACGCCCCAAGTAAGGCCTGGCTGGCCTAGAGTCGCGCGAGCCCTGAGCAAAAAAAGTCGAAGCCCGTCTCATCAACTAGCTCTTGGACTCGAGCAGGGAGCTCCTGGTACCACTCTCTAGCCATCACTACCTCGTAGCCTCTCCAGGAGAGAGCATTGCCCTGTGTTGAAAGAGAAAAATATGTCAGATGCATAACAGAATGAAAGACTGTAATGAAATGGCAAGGCAAGCAACACACGTAAAAGCAAAGTTCCTCAAAATGCAACATACCACCAGGGGCCATTGCGTGTATCTGTGGATGGAATGTGGCCAGGTCGAACGGCCTCACCCTCAGTGGTGGCCGCTCGGGCTCATGCTCGGGAGGATAGATCTCCTCAGCTACAATATCGGCAGCGATGTCCTTCGTCGTTTCGCCAGCCTCATTTAGCACTGGGACCTCGTAAGGAACCCCATCATGTGGGATGTCATCCACCATGGAGAAATATAGTAATGGTGAGAGAAAATGAGGGAAAATGGGAAACATAGGTGGAAAATCCAAAAAAGTCAAACCCTAAGAGAGAGAAAAAGTCAAAACCTAGGGAAAAGTGCAGAAAAACCCGTGAAAAATGAGCCCAAAACAATGAAAAGCCCAAAAACTCAACCAAAACAAAATCCAATCGGTTCAAAGTGAAGAAAGCCAAGAGGGTTATACGAAAAAAAGTCACATGGTTTGTTGGGTAACGTGCACATAGTGAAAATCTAAAGAGAGAGAGAGAGAGAGAGAGGATGATTTTGGATGATGAGTGTGAAAAAATGAGCCCTTCTTATGTTTTAAAGACCCACGGGTGTGAAATACCGAAACTGCCCCAAAGTTGGGTCGGGTGGCCGGCCGACCATCCAAGTGTACGACCGGCCCTTTGTTTTGGCCGGCCGACCAGCAAGTGGTCCAAAGTTGGTTTTTGCAGAGATCTTGCTTGTTCCATGCATATTTGGTCCTATTTTCATCTAGAGAAGGAAAATTTAAGTGTTTGGGTTTGTTTTGGCTTCAGAAAGTCCCGAGATTACGTCTCGGTTACATCATTCCGAGTCCTGTCATTTTTCCGAAGTGGAAAGGTGCCCTAAGCTTAAACCTGAGCAAGTTGTATCCCATTTTGAGCAGTTGAGAACTTCTGTATTGTAAGTTCGAAGTAAATTGAAGTTCTCTTTTCTTTCTTTTTCTGTTTTGTTTTGTTTTGTGAGATGTTTTTTTCTAAAAACATCACTTTACTTTGCATCATGCTTAAAAACATTGTCCTCTACATACATTGATATATTGATTATCGCACTCATTGCATCCATTTACATCACATCATTGTATTGTTCGTCCTTTCACGCCGGAGCATGTTTTAGGATTGTGGTCTTCTTTTGTCGAGACATGTGAAGCACGTTCCTAAGCGGTTTTCTTTTTTCTCAGGAGGTGTAAAACACATTCCTGAGCAGTTTTATCCCCTCAAGATGCGTGAGACGTGATCCCAAGAGGTTTTTATCTTAGGGTATGTGATGGCATATCCCTATGCACGGTAGGGTGTTCCTTGCCACTTTTTTTGTAGAGTGCTTTTGATAGCACCGCTTTTGTGCATCTTTTCTGTTACATTGCAGGGAACGTGCATCGCATCATGTTCCATATCAATTACATCAATTATGTTGCGTCCATATGCATCATACTCTTTGTATTCACCCTTGTCACATGAGTGTGATTTGGCTTGCACCCTCCACCCTTTCTGTGCGAAGCGTAGTTTCGTATGGAGCTTTTCCCCTTTCTACTTGAAGCGTAGTTTGGCTTGTACCCCTCCCCTTATCGCGTGAGTGCGATTCGGCTTGTACCTCTTCCTCTTATCACGTAAGTGTGATTTGGATTGTACCCTTTCTCTTATCGCGTGAGTGTGATTTGACTTGTACCCCTTCCCTTATCACGTGAGTTCGATTCGACTTGTACCTCTTCCCCTTATCATGTGAGTGTGATTTGGCTAGTACCCCTTCCCCTTATCGTGTGAGTGCGATTTGGCTTGTACCCCTCCCCTTATCACGTAAGTGTGAATTGGCTTGCACCCTCCACCCTTTCTACACAAAATGTAGTTTGGTATGGAGCTTTTACCCTTTCGTGTGAAATGTGTTAGGTTGCTCTTCTACTCGGTTAAAATCTTTCCTCTCTCCCTATGAAATATGGTGAGATACGCCTGTTGGTTGCACCATTTTCCCTCCTTTCACGTGAAGCATGTTTGGAATTGTTATTTGTTTACTTTTTTCTGTGTGAGGCACAATTAGATTTGTTTTAATTTAATTTGGAGGCTTGTTTCATTCATATGCTTTCATCTTGTTATTGTTCATTGCATTATCTTGCATGATCATGGATTTTCAAAATAACCGGCTTTGCGAGGTGTGTAAGTCCAACTTTCAAGTGTATTCTTTGTGCATATCATTTGCATCTTGCCCTTGAACTACGTTGGTTTGATTATTTGCAAAGGGATACGTAGGCAACTTTCGACTTCAACCAATTGCATTTACATTTTGATTGCTTGCCCAAGTCTTACAGCCTTGTCAAATGGGTCATCTTCGGGCTTTGACTTTCACTCACGCCATTTCATGACTTCGAGCTCTGTCAAAGAGAGGCAAATGTAGACACCCCATTTTTTACTGCCCTTAAGACTTGGGGGCCTCACGTTGAACACTCGATGATGAAATTGTACGCTGTGCAAATCGTTCAATTTCTTCAGCAAAAGGCTTCGATTTTGAGCTTCAAGACCTAAAATCTTGCACCCCCTTTGGATTAAAACCTAATTTTTTTTCTAGTCTAACCACTCAGAGGCCTGCTGGCCCAGGTGGCCGGCAGACCAATTTTTATTGGCCAGTCGTCCACCTTCATGGCCGACCGGCCGGTCATGTTTAACGGCAGGCAGATATTTACAGCCAATTGTCCCCCCCCCCCCCCCCCCGTGTGCATGTCTTGCACCAGTTGGCTTATTACAAATATTTCCAATAGGGAACCTATTTTTCTATAAATACTTGACCATCGCTCATGGTTTTAGGTTAGAAAATTTTGCCAAGAGCCAAAAACTTGCCAAACACTCTCCCTCTCTATCTTGGAATATACATACACTATACATATACTTCCTAAACTAAAATCTTGAGGCTTTTTACTGGGATTATTAAGCCAAAATTTCAGTTGTTGAGGGTGATCACTTTGTGGTTTGTGAACCAAAGAACATCCGCTCTTCAAGAGGTATAACTTTTTCCATCTTCTCCCTTGTTTACACTACTCTTTCCTTCTCTTTTTCTTGTTGTTTATACACTATTTTGGACTGGTTTTGAGGGCTAAAACATGTGATTTAAAGGCTACCAAAGGTGGAGGGGTTAACCACCATTTCTTGAACCTTATCCCATAGCTTATATCCTTGTTCTTCCCACTTATTTCTCAACTTTTAGCTACTGTTTTTTAGAGTTTTCAGAGGCTAAAACATTTGATTTAAAACTACCAAAAGTGGAGTGGTTGGCCACCCTTCCCTAGGCTTACTTACTAGATTTATTCTCTTCTTTTTTTGCTTACTTTTTTTAGCTTTTTCAAAATGATTTCAGCTTTGTTTTTCAATTTTAGGGTTGTTTTAATTGTTTATTTAATTTATGCTTTGAATACTATGCTTGTGTTGTTGTAAGTCCTCATGGATTTGGGGGTTTAGGCCATAGACACCAATTCATTTGAGTTGATAACTTTTCATTCCTTATTTTTCATGTAAAGAGTCTCACCTTTGTAATCACCTCTACATAACTATCTCTGCAACCTCTTTCCATTCTTTGTTAATTTTGATTAAAGAGTTGCATTTATCAAAAGATTGTTGTTCAAGCATAAGAAAGAGACTTTCCATGCTTAATGATTTAATCTTTTTGGAGGTTCATTACCAAGGTATTATATCTCTCTCATGCTAAGCACAATCCCTTGTTTAAACACTTCTCTTTATCGACGGTGCCTTACTTCTAAGGGACTAACTTTTTAGTTAGAATCTTGGAAATCATAAAGAAAGGTTTCATTATAGCTTATTATCGAGCTTGGATTTAGAGTCATTATGGCCCTTTTCCGAGTTTGACTCTGAATCCCTTATCACTCGTAAATGAGTTTGATTCCTCCTTTGTAATTTCTCTCGAAGAAAAGGGGTTGAAAGGCTCATTTCTCGAGTTAAGTCAATGCTTGATACGCTTTATTTCTTTTGGACTTAGTGGACATAATCTACATTTTTGGACAAAAATGAAGAAAATATAAGAAATGGAAAGGTAATGTAAAAGAGGCTAATAAAATTGGTGTAAAAAGAGGTAAAAAAAAGGTAATAAAATTGAGTTGGGTTCAATCAGACATTATATTGAATGTATTGCGGCTCGAATCATTATACACTCTTAGTGATGTTCAATGATTCAAGAAGTAATGTCCACCCATTTCCTTGAGGTAATTCCATGATAGGGAGGAGGTATTATTGGTCTTTTATTTCCATTTATTGAGCTTTTGTCCTAATGATTCATAGATCATCACGTAACAAAAGAATTGACGATTTGTGACTCGAATCTACTCCTCCCTTGATTATTTTCATGATAAGGAGACGCAAAGATGATAAACATTCCTTGGAAACACTCTGTTTTTGCTTTGTTTCAATTTTGTGGCAGCAGGGCAAAACCCAAAAACAGTGGTCGGCTGACCACTTCTCAAGGCCGACCGGCCACCATTGTTTATGTAGGTAGTGTCATTTTTGTGGCAGAACAGAACAGAAGTTGAGGTAAAAACAGAATTATTTTCTGACTGCCAACAAAGTAGATTCTCGCAGCAAACAGAGAGGTTTCCAAAAGGATGTTCTCAGTCATGCACACGTGGCTCCTCGTTTCCCATTCCATTAATTTAATGCTTTAATAATAGTGTATTGTAATTAATTAGTTAGCTTAATTCAGATTTGTAATAATTAGTCAATTTAGTTCATTCATTTGGTATTTGTAATAATTATTTTAATTAGGATATTCATTCGCCAATTTGTAAACACTTGTAATATTGTGTATGTCTTTCAATCACCATTTTTCTCCCTTTTATTTACTTGCTTACAATGGTTGCATGTAATATCATATTTTAGTTCCATACCATTACCATGTGTAAATATTCATTTTTGCATACATAGGGTTCGGTTCATCGTTCTAACACGATTGTCATTTACTACTTACTTGAATATGTGCGCTATCGCATGCTTTGAGTTGAACCAGATGTCATGTTAATAACTTGCATTTTTTATGTGTTGCATTAGTCACTTGCATATTAAAGCATGCATTTTTCTAACTATTTTCTTTTTTTTTTTTGGCTTGCCTCAGTGGAGTACTATGCGAGCATTTCTTGCTTTAGCATATTGCATGTGTGTTGATGTTGCCATATCAAGCATATTTATTATGAGGCTAAGTGCTTATTTGATGCATCTCTTGAATGCCTGTGGATAAAGGCTTTTTCGCTTAAGTTAGGATGATTTGATTAAATGCATATATGAGCTCGCTTTTTTAAGTGGCACATATTCAAAATTCTTTTCAAATGAACATGAAATCAAAGCATTTCAAAGTAGATAAAATAGTCTATACTTGTGTGCTTTACATAGTAATGATTAGCATAATAATCAAAACAAGAGCATATACTGTCTATAAAAATTACATCATGATTAGTAGAGGCCGATCATTGATCGGGTGAGTGGGGTGCTCAATTCATGACTTTCCCCTCTCATACCCAAATTCTCGAGTCGAGACACTTTGGTTATAACGAACAAGTGACCTTTGGCATGAGTCACTGGCTTTCTAAATTTTCCAAAAATATTTAGGTGGCGACTCTGAAATCTAGCAATGTAGTCCATTTTTGGCATTTCTGATTGTAAATCGATTTGTCAAAGATTTGCCGAATTTGGACTCTCATTTTTCTGTTTCACATTACACTTATGAAACCAAATTCAGAACTACAAGGAGTCTGAATTGTAGGGCTATCGTATCCATGGAGACTAAACCTCTTCGAGGAGCACAAAAAACCAGCTACAAATACAAAAGGTTATCTTTTAATTTTTGGAACTGTATTTTGAATATATAATTTTTTTCCTAATGCTTGTATTTGCATTTGTGCAGGATTTTTTTTGTATTGGAAGATTCTCCTGGTCCTACTAGGTCATGGATTAACCATTGTCGAGGGACTTCTAAATCACTCCAATTCATTAGACATGGTTGGATTGTCGTGTCAAATGGTCTTGGTTCAAAGATTTCAACAATTTTATTATCGTTTGATCTTATTTTTGTTTCAAGAAATTTGGTCAATTCGTGAATTGTTTTCCAATGAATGGCCAAATCATGGGAATTCGATTTCATTCCTAATCATTGTGTTTTAATTCTTATTCTGACTGTGTCTTCAAGATTAGGATTATTTATAGAAATAAAGAAATTTGGTCTAACATTAAACCAGACTACTCCATTAGTCAAATTAGATTGAATTTCTCGAATGATTGCTTTCATTGGGTTAGAAAATCTTTTATCAAAAATTACCGACAAAATAGGAGTATCTATCCCTTGTCGAAATAAGGTTGTTATGGTTACCTGTATTAATCCAATATGAATATATTGAATCTCAGGATATTTCTTTTTCCATTTTACAACTTTTTCCTATCAAAAAAAGGAATATCAATGTTTCCTTCTTCTAACCATTTTACTTGAGTGTTGCCATTGTATTGTTCAAACACTTATGCTAAAAAAAAAATAAAAATAAATTAAAAATAAATAAAAAAAAGAGTTAAATTTTGAAAGTTTGTAAATTTCTGGCATAACAACTTCTTGCATTTTTTCGAATTTTGCTAATTCTTCTTCCGTAAAAGTTTTTTCTTCTCCAATTATATCTCTTCGTTGTCTAACTTCTCTAACTCCTCTCATTTTCTAACTCCATAAAATAGTAGAATAATACTAGTAGAAAGCTCCTTTCCTTTATTATTTTGTAATTTATGAATATACTTCGACCCAAGAATACCAAGTTCCGACAATGCTCTTCATTGAGCTCTACGAGTCCAAAGGTTGTGAACACAATGCGAGAGGAATGGGGAGCCAACCTTAGGAGAAGACAAAGAAACAAAACAAAAAGAAACTAAGAAAACACAACAATGTCATACTTGAGTCCCATTAGAGGGTTCTTGTATCACCAGAGAATATTTTGGAGCATAATTGATGGATACCATTCCTTCAAACAATATTCATCTTCCATTGGTTGGTAGGCTTGGCTCCCTTTGGCATTCCCCTTGAAATATTTTTTAACCGAAGAAATGAAAAAGACAAAAAAAATTCTTTGATAGCCCCAACTTTTTGTTAAAAATATCACTTTCCAACCAAAAACAAAAACAAAAACAAAAACAAAAAAAACCATTGGATGCAGTGGTAATTGGGGGTGCTCACAGATTGATTTTTGACGGTTTGGTTTGTAGTTTGAACCTACTCGCATGACTACCTTTTGGAAAAAATTGAACCCACACTACAGTACAGATTGCAATTTGTGTGGATAAGGTTCGCGGATATGCGGCGGTTGTAAGTGGTTTACGAATTGGACTTTTCCTTTAAAATTTTATTTTTGAGCTTGTTTTTTTCCCGCTTTTTAAATATTCTTTTTGGGCATTTTTCCCCCCTTTTTTAAATATTATTTTGGGCCATAAAATCACATATTTCGCATCATGAAATCATTATTTTGCAAATGATTTATCCAAATAAATTACAGCCTAACTATCCAATTTACTTCCAAAAGAAAGCAGACCATAAGCACATGCTAGGATCAGTTAATTGACTCACATTCACTTTGCAAAAATATATATAAGCTAAACAATATATACAGATGTGGACGGGCGTGTGCTAGTGCGGATAAAACCCACAACTCGCTTGTAATCCGCAAAATAAGAAAATCTTAACCCGCATTTGACCCTAACAATTATGCAAAACTGTCCAAATGAGTACAGACGATTCAGGTTGGCGGTTTTGCGGGTCAAATAACCCTATTCCCAGCCCTAGTGTTCATGGAACAGTTTGATAGTTTGATGACAAAATCGTAATTTTACTAATTTTTCAAGGTTGAAGGGTTGAGAAATTCTATTTCCACACACCTAAATAACTAGGGAACACACGGGAAATTCTATTTCCACACACCAAGTTTCCTTACTCCACACACTTGATGAATTTTTTCAGAATCACAATTTTTATCCTTTAACAAAATTACCATCTCACCTACCACCATCTCTCCTACACATCTCACAATTTCTCCATACACATTTCACCCACCACCATCTCACCAGCCACTTCACCACCGGTCATCATCACCCCATTTGAACCTTTCTTATTCCAACCAAACCAACTCTTCTTCTCTTTTAACTCAGCACTTTCATAGGAATCGCTATCACCATTTTCATGGCAATCCTGAACCCCCACGGTCCTCATCCTCACAAAAAACATCTGAGTTTCCCATGCGAAGTGCAGAATCTAACTGCATCCTTTCTTCAGCTGTCAATACATCATCATCATACTCACCTCCATTTCCTGTCCTTTCATCATCATCCATAGAAAAAGCTCCTCATCAGTCATAGCACCAGGGACCCCGCCTCGATTTAACACTCACCATGTACATGAAGCATATCATAGATCTTTGCCTTCAATTTCCAACCACCTCAGCTCTCTCTTGCCGCCTCCAATTTAGATGGGGAACCAGCTCAGCCTGAGTAACATCAATACCTGGCCTATACATGTTTGTTTGAGATATCAAGGCCACTTCATGGGCAACTTCAGCTTCTGTCAGTTAAGCACCTGCTCCCTTTAATGCATTTGTGATTTCTTTTTCTTTATGAGCAAGCACAATCAAAGATCAAGGAGGCAAAGATATATTCCCATCCTCAAAAGGCAAAGATATCCCACCCACCACCATCTCACCAGCTACTTCACCACTGGTGTAGTTAGGGTTAAGGTTTTTAAAGTGAGAAAGGATAGAAGGAGAGGATGCGCACAGGAAAAGTGAGGGTACATTTGGAATGTGAAGTGTGTGGACTGAGATGAACAAATAAAAATCAATTACTAAATGTGTGGATTAAGAAAAGATGTACACAGAGATAATTTGGCATGTGGAAATAGAATTTCCCGGAACACACTTAATGAATTTTTAATTTAATGGCAATTATACCCTAAACCTTAATGACCATAATAGACATTCAACAACACTTATAATATTATATATAAAAAATTTCTATACACATCTTTTAAAAACAAAAAGATCTCAATGTACACCATTTGAGTTAAAAAATAAACCCTAGTTTTTTTTTCATTGTTGTCACTTTGCTTGCTGCATTCTCTATACTCCTTTATTACTTGCAAAACAATACTCTCAAAACATCTTTCATATTACTTTGATTTCTAGGTTTACAATCTATTATTTATATCGTTTTCTTATCAATTCTACAATTTTTGATTGATTTGATATGGAAGAGTTGCAAATTTATAGAAGTTCAAACCCAAGGAAAAATATGTCGGGCGATGGAAAAACAGTAATGAAAATGTTATTTTTTTTCGAGCAGTATTTTTTTTTATTTAATTTGGAGAACCAGTGTTGAATTTATGTATTAAATTCATATATCAATCGCCGAAATATATTTACTTCTTCAACATCTTATATTTCAAAAATTATTAATAAATTCGGTGTTTTAGTTCCAATTTTTTTAAAGTCGAATATTTTTAATTTTTTCGGTTACCAATTGCCGAAATATATACTTTCATTCGGCTCTGTAGTGCCAAATAAAAAAAAAAATTCCCACCCCTTTTCCAAATTACATGCACTGAGAAACTGAGGTTAAAGGGCCCAGTGTTTTATTTTGGAGGTTTTCAATAGAGGTTTTTATGGAGGTCTTCCATGGACGGCTTCAATGGACTCACTTCAGACATTGGAGGTTTTTACTTCAATGGAAGTCTTCAAGTTCACCTGGGTGGAAGTTTTTTGGTCTTCAAGTATTCAAAAAATGTGTGAAAATGAGGGATAAGTGTGTGTACAATAATATTTGAGTGAAGGATATAACTGTAATTTTTTAGTGTGTGGATTGAGAAAAATAATCAATAAATAAATTAACAGCTGTGTGTATTGAAAAAAGATTTGCTCTAAGGGTGCGTTTGTTTGGACGGACTGGATGAGGGGGGATTGTAATCCATCGGACTATTAGTCCTGGGATACATTAATATTTTAATTATTTTTAGCTTTAATATTTTAATTATTTTAACTAGATTAAATAAAAATTTATTTTATTTTATTTTATTTTTGGGAAAATTATTAATAAATCCCATTTAGAAGTGTTTTAACTCAAGAAGTCCATGAAGGAATTTTTTAACCCATTTAGTCCCATGTATGTATAGTTTTATTCCATAAAGTCATTTTTCTTGATTTACACTATTTTCTTGGACACTTATGCCCTTATATTTAATTTTGATACCCTTATAAATATTTTTTGAACGGTTAACAATTTTATGATGTGAACATTCATATTTTAAAATTCACATTGGTAGGAATATAAAATTGGCCCGTGGGCGGCTCGAAACCCGTCTGCGAGCCGGGGCGGGCCCGGCTCGTTGACAATGTGAATATTCACATTGACATGTTAACATTCACATTAATAGGAGTATAAAATTGGCCCGCGTCCCGTGGTGGCGCGAAACCTGCCCGTGGCCCATGGGCAGCCCAGGGCGGGCCCAGTCCGAGCCGTTGACAATGTGAATATTCACGTTGACATGTTAACATTCACATTTATAAGAGTATAAAATTGGTCCGCGGCCCATGGGCGGCCAAAAGCCCGCCCGCGACCCGGGGCGGGCTCGACCCGGCCCGTTGACAATGTGAATATTCACATTGACATGTTAACATTCACATTGATAAGAGTATAAAATTGGTCAGCGTCCCGTGAGCGGCCAAAAGCCGGCCCGCGGCCCGGGGCGGGCCCGGCCCGGCCCGGCCCGTTGACAATGTGAATATTCACATTGACATGTTAACATTTACATTGATAAGAGTGTAAGATTAGCCCGCGCCCCATGGCTGCCCGAAACCCGCCCACGGCCCGTGGGCGGCCCGGGGTGGGCTCGGCCCGTTGACAATGTGAATATTCACATTGACATGTTAATATTCACATTGATAAGAGTATAAAATTGGCCCGCGCTCCGTGGCTGCCCAAAACCCGCCCACGACCCGTAGGGAGCCCGGGGCGGGCCCGGCCCGGCCTGTTGACAATGTGAATATTTACATTGACATGTTAAAATTCACATTGATAAGAGTATAAAATTGGCCCGTGCCCCGTGACTGCTCGAAACTCGCCCACAGCACGTGGGCGGCCCGGGGCGGGCCCGGCCCGGCCTGTTGACAATGTGAATATTCACATGGACATATTAACATTCACATTGATCAGAGTATAAAATTGGCCCGCGGCCCATGGGCGGCCAAAAGCCCGCCTGCAGCCCGAGGCGGGCCCGGCCCGACCCATTGACAATGTGAATAGTCACATTGACATGTTAACATTCACATTGATAAGAGTGTAAAATTGGCCCGCAGCCCGTGGGCGGCCCGAAGCTCGACCGTAGCCCGAGGCGGGCTTGGCCCGACCCGTGGCAATGTGAATATTCACATTGACATGTTAACATTAACATTGATAGGAGTGTAAAATTTGCACGTTGCCCGAAGCTCGCCCGCGGCCCAGGGTAGGCCCGGCCCGGCCCGGCCCGTTGACAATGTGAATATTCACATTGACATGTTAACATGCACATTGATAGGAATGTAGAATTGGCCCACCGCCCGTGGGCTGCTCGAAGCCCGTCCACGGCCTGGGGCAGGCTCGTTTGGGTCCGGGCCCGAGCATGTCCGAGACCCCTAGGCTAGGGCCTAGGACATCACTTTGAAGCCCGGCCCGGCCCATCGGCCCGCTTAAGGCCCATTCAATGCTCGGTCCGAGGCCCAGCCCGCTTGAGGCACAATGTCTTTTTTTGTGAAAAATAATAAAATTTTGGTAGAAAAAATTTTAAAAAATTAAAAAAAAATGGCCAGGCCCGCCCAAGCCCATCTAAGCTCGAGCCTAGGCCTAGGCCCACCAGCCCGACCCGAGGCTGTCGTCTTCGGGCCGCGGGCCAATTTTACACTCCTATCAATGTGAATGTTAATATGTCAATGTGAATATTCACATTGTCACGGGCCGAGCCCGCCTCGGGCAGCAGGCGGGCTTCGGGCCGCCCATGGGCCACGGGCCAATTTTACACTCTTATCAATGTGAATGTTAATATGTCAATGTAAGTATTCACATTGTCACGGGCGGGGCCGGGCTCTCCCCGGGCCGCCCATGGGCTTCGACTCACCCATGGGACGCGAGTCAATTTTACACTCTTATCAATGTGAATGTTAAAATGTCAATGTGAATATTCACATTATCAACGAGCCGGGCCCGCTCCGGCAACGGGCGGGCTTCGGGCCGTCCACAGGCCGCAGGCCAATTTTACAGTCCTATCAATGTGAATGTTAATATGTCAATGTGAATATTCACATTGTCACAGGCCGGGCCGGGCCCGCCCCGCCCCGCCCCGCCCCGGGCAGCGGGCAGGCTTCAGGCCGCCCACGGGCCGCGGGCCAATTTGACACTCCTATCTATGTGAATGTTAATATGTCAATGTGAATATTCACATTGTCACGGCGGGGCCGGGCTCTCCCCGGGCCGCCCACGGGCTTTGGGCCGCCCGTGGGACGCGAGTCAATTTTACATTCTTATCAATGTGAATGTTAACATGTCAATGTGAATGTTAACATGTCAATGTGAATATTCACATTATCAACGGGCGGGCTTCGGGCCGCCCACAGGCCGCGAGCCAATTTTATAGTCCTATCAATGTGAATGTTAATATGTCAATGTGAATATTCACATTGTCACGGGCCGGACCGGGCTCGCCCTAGGCCGCCCACAGGTCGCGGGCTAATTTTACACTCCTATCAATGTGAATGTTAACATGTCAATGTGAATATTCACATTGTACATGGGTCGGGCCCCTACACATTGACGAAATGAACATTCACATTGACGGTGTGAACATTCGCATTAGGGGTATTTTGGTAATTATGTCACCCATAGGACTTATTGAAACATAAGAAAATAATATGAATTAAATAGAACATAAGTAGATGAAAAGGGCATTTTGGTCTTCTTATCTCAAATAGGACCTAATGGAATAGTCAAAAAGAATATGGATTGGATGGAACATAAGTAATTAAAGATGGATTTATGGAAAAAGCTCTCTTTATTTTTTGCACAATATTTTAATTATTTTAATTTTTTATTTTCAATTAAATTAAATTTATAATTTATATTTTTTATTTAATATATAATTTTAAATTAATGACAATAAAAAATAATTTTATTTAATATATAAATTAAATTTTCAACAACACAAAAAAAAAATTATAAGGCCATAATTTATTATTTTTAAATAAATTTAATTTATAATTTATATTTTTTATTTAATATATAATTTTAAATTAACAACACTAAAAAAATAATTTAATTTAATATGTAAATTTAATTTTTTAACAACACTAAAAAAATTTAATTTATAAGGCCATAATTTATAATTTATTATTTTTAATTAAATTTAATTTATAATTCAAATTTTTTACTTAATATATAGTTTTAAATTAACAACGCTAAAAAAATAATTTATAAATGTTCAAAAGACTATTTTATCCTTTTCTAATTGTTTGCTAAGTAATAGCATGGAGGGTAAAATGGACATTTCACAAAATAATCCCATGGGATACCAATCCCATGGTTTCTATCCCACCTCCTCCCATGGGATAGGATAGTCCCATATTTGTGGGAGGGGACTATTAGTCCGGAGCAAAAAAAAATGAAACAAACTATGGACTATTAGTGCGGTGGGACTAATAGTCCAATCCCACCCCCTAATCCTTCAAAACAAACACACCCTAAGTTATTTAGGTGAGTGGAAATAGAATTTCCCTGAAGGGTTAGGCCCAAAACACTTAAATTCAATGCTAAACTGCCCAACAAGTTCAAAATCACAATGCGGTGACCTGCACTGGATTCTGCGTGAATGCTATTGTTTAGGCCTTCAAATTAAGAAGTTACTATATTTGAAAAGAGTTTGAATGCTTAATTTCAATGCCTCATTAAATTCATTTTGAGTCACATGTGTTTCTAGGAAGCTTCTTATATATTTTAGATTCCAGATTTGAGAATTATTTTTGGCAGTTTTTTTTTACTTTATGTAATTTTGGCTTAATTTGGAGTGTGATTTGTGGCTTGATCACCAAGTATTGTTTGCTATATATTAAATTGTAAGACTTTGAGCCTAGTGAATTATTGTTGCATTAATAAAATTCAAAGAAAGATTTCTCATTTCCATATTATTCTTGGTTTTTTTTGCTCATTTCATAGGCTTCCCTGCATCACCATTAATAAATAAATAAATAAAAAAAGCCATTACAAAATCTCACTTTTTTCATTAAAAAAAAAAGTGTCAAACAATACACGTTTTTTTCGACCGAGTGTTTTGACTGAACCATTTCTGGAGCGATCAAAATCAACTACATTGGTCGATTACGACACCGTTGTAGCCTAGCAGCAGTGTTATAATGGAAAATGACTAGTATACCTATCTCACCATTGTTCTGTAATTTCTTAATTGCTTACACGCTTACATTTTTTGACCTCTTATGCAATGACAACTACAAACAAACACAAACAAACAAACAAAACATTTTTGCTTGGACAATCTCACCAAGAACTAGCATGACAAACAAAATTCAAATATTATAACAAACAAAGCATATCTTACACAATTATGTAATACAATGGTGGAAAAAAATATATATGGGAGGGAATATAAGAGACATGAAACAAGCAATGTTATCAAATTGGCTATTAAAGTGTAATTGAACTTAAGAAAGAAAGACATGAAGGTGGGCAATCCAAGAAGGTTGCTGCTAATTGAGAAGTAATGTTTTCAGTTCCTTTAGCCACTATCAATTCCTTTAGCATGTTCCTGATATAAACTTCTTTCACAGAATTTGAACTAGACATCTAGTCAAGTACTTTCTATTTAAAATATAAACATGATTATAACTTTTCTAATAGCAAGTATATATTCCACTAGCCAAAAAAAAAAATTAAATAATCAAAGTTTGCTTGGCTTTGCAAATATGGGGATGAACATAGGATACTCCACTGAAGTTTTGAGCCTGAAAACATTCTAAAATCCTCAGCATAACCAATGCCGTCTCTGGAAATACACAGTTTGTTTGCCACCCCAAAAGACCATTTTTCAGAAACCGAAACACAGATACTGAAAACTAGTTCTGAGTTTTCAGTTCAGTTCTTCTTCCCTGTACTTGAATGGGAACCCAAGAATACCTCCTTCTTCTTCTTCTTTTCTTTTCATGGTCAGCGTTGTTGGGCGCAGCAGAAGCTTCTTGATACCACTTGTTGGGATTAAACCAACACATGCCAGCAGAAGCACATACACACAATAACACATGCATACACTAAAAATAGATAGACTAGTATTTAATGTGGTTCAGTCCAAATTCTACTACAAATAATGGAGATTACAATGTGAGATGAAAAATATGCCAAACCCACACTAATACAAGAGCCTCTTGTTAAAGAGTAACTGAAACCCCCGAAATCCCACACTTCCCTGCTCACTTTTGGTGTCCTCAATTCCCAAGCTCTAGAGACTTTCCACTCACTGATATTTTTACATCTCAGCCCTCACATACTATCCCCACAAGCATTACCCTCTCTCTCTCTCTCTCTCGTGCACGCACTGGAGAGACACCCTCACTGCATTGGAGAGACTTCAACTCTCTATAGAAATCCAAAGCCCTCTTGGCAACATTAGGCTTGGCTTAAAAATAAATAAATAAATAAATAAAAACCCTACATCCCACATGTACACATATTGGGAGAGGCTTCTCTCTCATCTGCAATTGGACTGGAGGCGCTAATGCGTGTGGTGGGCCCTATTCTGAATCTATCTCGATGATCTAAACTATTCAATGTGCAGAACCTATTGAGTACATCATTAAACGAAGTCAATTCCAAGAAAAATGCACATTTTGGCCACACCTCTATGTGGGTGGAAGCATCTCTAGAAAACTACCACGTTAATGGAAATAAATTAAGAAATGTCAGCAATTGGCCTCATGAACAATGCTGGTTCTTGTTTTTCTTGTTATGTACTATCACAAGTGGTGCTATGTGTCATGTTACAACAAACACTAACTTGGTTGGCAACTTGAAATTTTACCCAAAAAATTAAAAAGTTATTATAAGTTATCACATCACTCTCTCTATTTTCTGCACATCTTTTCGTAAAGAGTCAAAAAGTTACTAAATTCATGTTCCCAAATCAAATTTCTTTTTAACTTTTCTTCTTTTCTTTTTCTTTTGTTTTTTGGTCACTACCCTAATAATTCTTTCGGGTTTATTCGCTCCAATTTTTTGTCTTTTCTATTACATAAAACATGAAGCAATATATATATTTGGAAAAATAAATAAACACGTTTGGTGAATTGCATGAGGTGGTGACTGCAATAGAAGATCCAGATGTGGAGACAATTTACCAGACAAGTTTTTGTTACTAGTATTCAAAAAACACAAAAACTTCAACAAACAATCACAAACACCATGCTATTTACCAAACAAGTTTTTGTTACTAGTTTTTAAACATGCAACAGCTGCAACTCTACTCGTGACCACGCTATTTCTTCTTCCACTTTTTATTGTACTCAAAGGCCATGTTTTGATACATAACTAGATTTTTGATACCGTTTAGATTGGTGATACTATGGAATTAGAATTGAAATTAACAATACGTAAAATAATGGATGAGTTATACATACCGTAAAATTACATGTACTATATATTTTGTTAAAATAGGATATAATCCCAACATTTTGGAAGATTAGCAATAACTTGGTACTACCAATCCCATTCATTTTGTCAACCAAACACGAAGTAGGGACAATTAAAAAACATGTGAAGCTCATCTGGACTTTACGGTACTACCAATCCCAATCCCCCATCAATCTCCCCTCCAATCTGCCTATCAAATAGGGCTCAAATGTCGTATAATTATAATGTTAGTAAGAACAGTAAAAATGGAAATTACTTTTCATAAATTGGTTCAAGGACAAAACTGATAGCCATGAACTTTATTTCCATTCACTCCGAATTTCTCTAATTTTGAAGAGATTTCATAGGTTTTAAGACAAAACTCACTCAATTCTGCACCTTATAAACTACCCAAACAAATGATTTGAAAAAACAAACTCCCTTTTCCCCATAATCACCCACTCCAAACGGGCTGTTAGTATCAAGTAAAGATATCCCCAACTCATCTGTCTGTGTTTTTGTTTTTTCCTAACCATCTGATGAGACATCACCTGTTTGTGGCACTAACAACAGTATCAGAGGAGGAAGTGAGTATCAATTTCAAGGCAAATAACAGTGTAAAAACTGCCTAAATGTTTTGGACATGACAGGTATTATGGTACTTTATACTACTTAACCAATAAAAAAGATCAAGCAACTCAGAATAACTTCTGCAGCTGTGACAAAATTTTAAATCACAAACAATTAGCAAAAAATGCCATTTCAGCATGCAGATCTCAGTGCTCATTGAAATGATTTTTCAAAGAATAAAATGCCAAAACAATATTACCAGCACAGCAAAACACCATCTGATTCAAAAGCACCCAAATTATACAAACAGGGTTCCGTAACAATCTTAATGCTTACCGAGCTCTACTCCTCTGTTTTCATCTATAAGCACTTTTAAATTGTTATTGGCCCGCTATTGCCTCCAACAGAGAAAACAAATACGCCGTAAAGAGAATTCTAGCAATAATCTAATAAAATAGTGAATTTGTAACCTCATGAGTCGTGCGTCTTATCCAGGAGTTTCTCCCAGGCAAAGAAAAAACAGAGCCATTATAAGCCTGCAAGGATATCTGTTCTTGCGTGTTCCCTCGTCAGTCAAACATCTGCATAGAAATACTCTCAAATTAGTTATGCTGACATTAAGCTTGTAAAAAATTGCTCCATGTAAATATTGAACCCATATAGCATTATAATTGATAATAACAATTTCCTTTATACCCATGAAACTTACAAGACCTCCAAAAAGTAGGTCTCAATAGTAAGTTCAAGTCTATACCATTATTATATAATCAAGGGTGCAAGTTAGTTGTTGTGAACACTTTCTTTGTCATGCGTTTTATATTTTCCAAAAATAGCCATAATAATTGGTGAGTTTGAGAATTGCCACGTAAACAAAGCCGATTGATTTAGACATTTAAAACTCCACAGACAGACGGTTTCTATTCATTTTCTTCATTCATAAACTACATATATTTTTGCACATGCGTTGCGTGTGCATCCGCTGCTATATAAGAATTAACATCAAAATCCACGAAAAGAAATGTCAGTTCACTTGAAGTAGAGGGTTTCCACATAGTTACTAAATGAAATGCTGATGTGGAAAACTGAAGCTCAACAGGCCATCCAAACAATGATTGAATTACCATGAAGGCTTACACTTCCAACTTATCCATTTTAGTCACAACAACCAAACATTATTGTAAGAATACAAAGAACAAAATTGAATCTTGGCATGAGAGGACACCTTAGAAAGCTTAACAGCGTTGACCATCAAACAGTGCAGATAATGGCATTAAGAAAAATTAGTCAAGCTCCTTCAGCATCTTTCTCCAACCCACATATTTTTCCTCTCCTTTTTTTTGTTTTTTTTAAGTGGGGCCCAACTGAGGTTTGCAACTTGATTTTGTCTAACTTCTTGACTCCATAAACGATCTTAAGCTTTGGAGTGTGTGGAAGATTTATTCTCAATTAACTAAGGCTGACTGGTCATGAGAATATAATCAGTCTCTCGATTTACAAATCCTAAGAAGCATGGACACGAACAGGTAACACGACATGCCAACATGTAAAATTTCAAAAAATTTAGGATACGACACATGACACGCACAAAACATATATTTTATATATTTATTTATGTCATATATAAGGATAAGCACTTCTTATATGTCACGAATAATGCTATTTAATTCAAAGACAATAACAAAATGCTATGCGCAACATTAATTTCTAAACTCTAAAGAAGGAGAATAGGTATAAATTTACATAGTTTTTCTTTTATCATTGGATTTCAAGTTATTTTACTCAAATTTGTGTTGTATTTCATGGGTGCCTAAGCGATGTGCGTGTGTTCTCCAAGTGTCTAAAGCGCGGCCAAGTCTAGAAAATTTTAAAAACTAGTGGGACATATTTTGAGGTGTGCCTGACAAGGGTCAAGAAGCGTCCCATTAGTGTCGTGTCGTGTTGGTGTCGCGCAACCATCTTAGAAGTGCATGTGTTTCTTAGTATAAAGCAGTTGAGCAAATACCTGGTGATGTAGAGACTTTCACTTAAATAGAAATCCTAGAATGTCCTTATTTTAGTACACACTGGGAAATGTAAATAAATAGCCATGATGTAACATAACAATCTGTTGTGCCCTCATTTTGGGAATGAATAAAAAATAATGTTGGCTAAACAAAGTGATGTAGGACAGCTTTTTTCCGAAACTTGATCACCCAATAACACTTATGTGTGGATTTTGTGTTGCGTGTTGGCAATGGAAAGTTCCAAGGATCAGGGTTAAAAAAAAGGTAGAAAAAAGAATTTAGGATTTGCAAAGAAATAAAATAGGGCTGGAAATTGGATAGAATTCCAGAAAGCTAAGTTGCAGGATTTCTAGAATCAATTGCAAGAATTCTCCGGACAACCACCATTTTGGGGTTAGTGTTAACCTTTAAAGAGAACAGACGCAGAAATGGACACTGATGACATGATATGGGCATGTGTCAGGACAATTTTTTAAAAATAAATCATTACACAATACACAACGGACATAAATACATTTATATCAAAATAATACAATCATATATACATGAAAAAAATATCTAGATCATTTTTGACATTACAAATACATTAGGGGTTGTTTGGGATGTTCTAAATAAGTGTACTTTTTGACTTTTTATAAAAAGATGTGTATAAAAGTATAGAGGAGATGTTGATTGATGTGACTCAAAAAAGATAAAAAGATAAAAAGTATGAACTTATTTAGTCTTCCCAAACAAGGCTTATTGTATCATAGAAAGAAACTAGGGTTAATTACATTTTTAGTTCCCAAAGTATGTTGTTTGTGTCATTTTGGTCATCAATGTTTAAATTGTGCCATTTTAGTCTCCAATATATAAAAAGTGTTTAATCTCCAACCTAACTTTGTCAATAGATGCTGTTAAAATCTCCAATGTATAAAAAGTGTTTCAGTTTGGTCTCCAACCTAACCCTGTCAATAGACACTATTAAACTAAATTGACACAATTTAAACATTGAAGACCAAAATGACACAAACAACATACTTTGGGGACTAAAAATGTAATTAACCCCAGAAACTATCTTCTGCATCCTACATATTGCTGAATAACATGTCTTGACAACTATTTTAGAAAACTTTTTTTCATAAACAAATGAGAAGCTATAGGCTTTAGAATTCATAAATTAAAAAATTTAGAGAGATTAATAAGTATAAACTTATATATATATATATTTTATTTCACCATTGCAATGTGTTTCATGTGTCTCTAAACAATAGACACGTGTGTCCCCCATCTATCCAAAGTGTGTCCAATTCTACACAACATAAAAATAATAATACACATTTAGATGCGTGTCTGACATATGTCAAGGATTGTCCAATGAGCGTCAATGTCCAACACTGGCACGGCATGACACAACACTATGTGTTTATGATTAGGTTAATTCCAAGGCCCAAAGTTAGGTGAATGATTAAGTTCTATGCCAAGTATTTAAAGTTGAAAGCACAAGTCTCGAAGTTTAGAGGTGTATTTGCTACTTTTCCAGCTATTGTGCTAAAAAAAATTCCATGAAGGTTGTAGTTTTTTATTCCGTTGTATGTATGTCTATTAGTAGTCCATTGGTCGTTATGGACTTCGGTGAAGGTATTGAGGATTTTTTATCAAACTCTAATGACGAGGCAATTGAAATTATAGTGTTATCATCATAAGAAGATTACCAACGCCAACAAAATGGTCATAGACCATGTAGGTAAAAGTGCATTGACCAGCCATGACTACCTTTTAAAAATTATGTATGGCCACGATGATAGGTGCCATCCTAGTTTTAGAATAAAGCCTCCCGTCTTCCGTATGTTTTGTTAGATATTACAAGAAGTTGGCAAATTGAAACACTCAAGATATTGGACCGTCCAAGAACAAGTTTGTATATTTTTTGTTACAATTGGCCAAAACCAAAGGAATCACACCGTGGCGAAACGGTTCCAACACCTGCCAGCCAAATACTCCACCAAGGAAAGTCTCTCTCTCCACAACCAATCAAAGCCCGATAAAACAATGAAACCAAGAAAACTCCCTTCGCACCCGGAGAATATAATAAATTTTAAAGTCTAAAGGAGGAAAATAAGTATAATTTTAAATTGTTTTTTGTTTTATCATTGAGTTCTATGTTATTTTATTCAGACGTGCAATGTGTTTCATGTGTTGGAAAGTGTTTGATGAGTGTTGTATCGTGTCAGTGTTGCACACGATACATTACCTTCTAATAAGTGTTCATGCTTCTTAGTCCACAAGGAAGATAAAATCTCTTAATATTATTAATGAAAAGTTGCTTTACCCTTAGGCTTACATAGCTATTTATAATAAACCAAGTCTTGGAGCAGCAGGTGCGAGTTCTAGCAGCCGAAAAGTGTTGAATAACTATCTTTCAGCTGCTAGAACTTGCACTCTTCACGTGTTGAACAACTATCTTTCAGCTAATAGAACTCACACCTACTACTCACGTGGGTTGTTTTAAAATATTTTAATCAATTTATTTTTTTTAATTTTTAGATCCACTTAATCTCAATATACTTAAAAAGTAAAAATCTTTAAAAAATTCTGATATTTTTCAATCAAAATCATTAGCCTAGCCTTATCTCTACCGTTTGTCTATATACATATATACTAGTGTAAAAGGCCTGTGGCAGCTCTTGGCAACATTAGTCCCATGTTGTGTAGCATGCATGAAAATGGGGCTTCCAGGTTTCCATGGAGGACTCCATCTGATAAGTTTTTGGCATGGATCGTTGGAAAAGTACAAATGTGCATCAATACCAAGGACCTTGAGTAGGAATAACCAGCCCAGGTACCGGTTAGACAACCCACTCGAAGGTGGCAAAGAGCTCAGCCATCATGACCAAGCAATCAAAATTTAGGAAACAACCAACTAGCCTAATCCTTGCTAATCAAGGAAAACAATAAAAAGATTAATTCTTGAACTAAAATATGCTATCTTCAAACCAAAATATGAATCAAAGAAAATAAAAAAAAAATAAGATATTCAAGAATTCTTGTCCTACATCAAAATATATGTAGTAGAAGTACCTAAACAATAATTGGAAGCTATCACCAAGTAACTAGGAGATGGAAAAAACATGCAAAAGTTCAAAATAAGTTGCCCGGTGTACATTCTCTATCTCTATGAAGCACGGACACGCCGAAATAGGTGCCAACAGTGTCCGACAAGCCGGAGACATTTGGACACATACAAGATACGCCAAATGGCATGTTCCTTTAATTTTATTATTTTTTTTTTTGCAAGGGACACGTCGGGAACATGCATGCCAAAATCATGCCACAGAGAGTTCAGAGCTTTGGCCCTAAATCTCAAAATCAGAACAGAAAGAGAAGGGAAGGGTGTCACCTCAAATTCGAAGTTGAACATGCCAGAAGAATTCATCCCAATCGACCTCCATGTGGACAACCTCAATCAATCAAGTAAGTCTCTCTCTCGCCTCCCGTCTGTCTCTCTCACCTCTCGTGCCTCGCCCCTCATCCCTTGTCTCTCTCTATCGCCTCTCGCGCCTCTCTCTCTCTCGTCTCTCGCTTCTCTCTTCTCTCTTTCCTCTTCATTTTTTTTTATTTCTTTTGATTATAAGTATTAAATAAAGAAGACGGGGAAGAAGTCAAGATAAGCATAAATACTAAAGATGGTGGGCTGCTGGGTACTCATAATAATGGTTGCTTTTTGTGTAGTGCTTATAATGATGATGGTGGGCTGGTCCAATGGTTACTTTTCCTGTGGTGCATAGTAGTTGGGATTATAATTTTTTTTCTTTACAAGTTTATACATTTTTCTGTATTTATAATTATTTTAATATATTTTTAATTTCTCTATTTATTTATTTTTTGCCTTTATAAACATAAATGTAGTGGTTTTTATATATATTGAATTAACGTTAGTTTTTATTAATTTTGATTGTTTGGTAACATAATATTAATCTATATAGCAAATATAATAAATAAATAAATAAAATTTGTCGTGTCCCCTGCCGTGTTCGTGTTTCCATTTTTTTTAAATCACTATGTCCCATATCCGTGTCCATGTCTGTGCTTCATAGCTCTATCAACATACACACACGTATATATATACATATATAATGGAAGAATCATGCAGCTCCATATTTGGGAGAATATGATTAAATCTAGAAAGAATTGGAACAACCTCTACCATATAAAGAGTAAAGACATCTAATCTAGTAAATTGAATGCAAACAAAATAGAAGTACATGCTTCACTGATAAAGGTAAAGAGAAACATTATCAATAAAATCGTAGAAATTGAAAGGAAACATTGTAGACTCAAGATTTGAATGAAAAATTCAAGCTGAGCAAAAACGATAACATATGATCTGATGTGCAAAGCTAACTGTGTACACAAACAAAAGCAGCAGAATTAGCAACAGATACCCGAAAATACTAAAAATAAATAAAACACAAGAAAATATAATCTGAGGCATAAAATTTGACCAATAAAGGGGTGGAGAAAAACGAGAAGCAAAGAGAAGACCACAGAAGATATCTCTTTTTGGTAGTCAATCAAAAGCAATAAATAAATTAAAGGAAAAAAGGCAATGGCTTACTTGAACGATATCTCGCTATGGGTATTTCTCGCAGCTCACGTTTTTTGCATAAACGTTCACCTAACAATACCATCACTGCAACTCCAGACCCATTCACAACCCACCAAGTTATTGATGAAGGCCAACCTCCGTATATGATGCATACAAAGAGATGGATGATGTAGAGAGTAGCTGAGAAATCTAAGCACTTCCTTGACCTCTCAATAAAATAAAGCATATAAACAGCTCTGCTTGAAACAAAAAATGTTCAAGTTAACAAATAAATATTGTGGACACTCTAGCATGAAGGATTATGAATGCTCTAAAGAATATAAATACTCTTTTCCAAACAAATTTAGTGCAAGGAATTAGTATATAAACCAAACAGTATGTTTATATTGATTTGATTGTTGAGCGACATGTATCACTGGTGGTAAGATCCGCTTAGAGAGTTTAACTTTTGAGTTTTCACTTTTGGGTCAGTAAAGAAGTATATTAATGAGTAGCTTGGAGCAAGAGATTGAATTGCCATGCAGTTTTACAACTCAAAAGCCAGTCGCGTTAACTTGACAATATATCACCAGGGAAGACAATCTCTCTCTCTCTCTCTCTCTCTCTCTCTCTCTCTCTCTCAAGCGCAAACACATGAAACAAACACTGAGCCTAAAAGTGTGTACTTTAGCCAAGCCAAACCAGACAAGCAACCCAAGTCCAGCCCATTCCAAACCCGCAATTGCAAGAATGACCCGAGCCCAATATTGGCTTCATTGTAACTAGTCTGATCCTAATCAGGACTTACTAAATTAGGTAACAACAATTTTTAGGCATTAGAATATATTGCATGTATATGTGTTTCAATTGAAGTTAAAGCTTATAGAAACTTCCCAAAGTCTGCCACTGTCTCTTCTACTTGGCAACCTTATTTAGTTGCCTTACTATGTTCCTTTTTCTCATTTCTTTGAATTCCCTTAAAATCCTTTCTAGTACTCCCTCTCATTAAATGGGAAGCCTAAACCCATACGACTCCCTATCATCTCCATAAAAAAAGACTCCTTAAACTCTCTTTGTTTCTCTCCAGCCATCCAACCCATTCCTCCCAACCTCCCTTACTGTAACGCCGTTAACTAGTTAACCGTTCTTATTTTCATCTCTCAAACATCCCACTCTCCCTATGTCATGTTTTTTATTCAATCAATCAATATTAAAAATAAAAAAATATAAAAAAAATTATTACTATTATTATTAAATGTTTCTAAACCCACCCATGCCTAAAAACATAAAATGTTTAGCAAGAAAAGATTTGCATACAAAAACGGCCAATTACAAGGACTTCCCATGACATTTCTGACAATTACAAAGGCCTGTCCTATGATTTTTGAAATTACATTGTTTTCTTTTGCTTTTTCTGAAAATCTACACTCATCTCCCCTCTATTATCCAGTTGTTAGAAGTGGTAATGGAAATCTCTTACGTCGGCAAAATTTAAGAACTAAATACCAAAATTGACCTTATTTCCTAACAACTAAGCAACCCAACTTTATATGTCCTCAAAACCAAACAATCCAACCCTAATATTGTCGTCTCAAACAAACACCCTTCATTTTCTTCTCTCTCCTCTCCCCTCCCCTCCCCTCCTTCCCTCCCTCCCTCCCTCCCTCCACCGACACCACCACGACTGCCACCTCCTCCTTCACCAATTCTCTCTCTTCAACCGCACCACCACCTCCTCCCTCTCTAACCCACACCACTACCTACCTTTCCCTCTCTCAACCACCACCCACCGTCTCTCTTCTCCTCCAATGGCTGCTATCATCTCCATCTGAACGCAGAGGGAGGTCTGTGATGGATTAATTAGAGTTGCCTATAGCAACAAATTAGAGAGTAGAAGATAGAGGGAACAACAAAGACCCATCAACAAAACATAGAACCCTCTCTATTTCTCTCTAGAATTGACTCTTCTCTAATCTTTCAGACCAAAAAGCTTTATGTTTTTAAATTAGGTTGCCACTTAAAGAGAAAGATAAAGAGGGGTTTATTGTTCAGTAGGGATTTTTTAAATCAATTCCAAATGGTTTATCGTCCTTGATCAATGTATCTGTCTACTTTGTTTAAAAAAAGCATTAACAGGCTTTCAAGTTGTGATACATACACACACACACACACACACATATATATATATACACACTAAGCTTTTATCATCCTTGATGAAAAGGATCAAGAGAGAGAAGACTCCTTTGCCACTTCAATGTATCTGTCTACTTTGGTTAACAGAAGCATTAAAAGGCTTTCAAGTTATGATACATACACACACACACACATATATATAAACCAAGTTTTGTCAATTGTTTTGCTTTCATTAAGCATTTTTTTTCTTGACTGATCTGGTTTGTGGTAGGTGATTGGAGTGGCGGAGGATTTGGCGGTTTGTTGTTATGGGTTGGAGGAGGAAGTAGCGGTAGTAGTACCATAGGAGAAAGAGAGGAGGAGGCGGGGGCATAAGGGCATGTGGGTTTGCAGAGAGATGGGTTGGAGAGATTTGGGTGTAGAAAGGTGCAAGATAGGGGTTTGTGGGGCTTTGATGAGAAGAAATGGGGTTCTTTGGCCACAAAAATAAAGGAAAACAATATTTAATTTGGGTTTTTTAGGTCATAAGAAATGTAAAATTCTCAGAGTGTCTTCAATCAGGTGGTTTTCGTTGGAATTCCATTACAAAATAATAATAAGAAATCAAGTTTACTTATTCCACTGATAGTGATTGTATAAAGGATTAAATAAACCTGAGTCATAAATATAGACATGGAAATCTGGTTATGTAAATGGGCAAAGGATAATTGCACATTTACTGTTAATCTCAATTAGTCGACAACTCCGACAGGGGAGAACAGTATAATTTCAGAGAGAGAAAGATGGAGTCAATAGAACTAGAAATGTAATTGCATTTCAAGGAGAAGATAAAAGAAAGTAACTCGCAAAAATTTTGTCATATGCAACAGTAACCAATCACCTGTGACTACAATCATAAGCGGTGGTGAGGAAACTCAACTCAAACGCAGCACCAATGAGCACGTTTATATGGCTCAATTTGGAGGAAAGTACAAGAGCAAGGAAAAGCTCCAAATATAACTGCTTAAGGCTACGAAACATGACATGATGATTTTGAATTTAACAACAAAATCCACCAAGATGGAGCACAATGACCTATAAATGGATTTATTTAATAGGCCCAATTCAACTTGGTTCAATTGAATTACTTTCACGAATCCTTTATCTACACATTTCTCCCCATTAAAATTGAAAAATCAAGAATCAGCAAAGAATATGACTAAGTTAATAAACATAAAATCAAGATGTTCAAGAAACCCTATGAAGCACGGATACTTCAAATAGGAAGACGTATCCGTATCATATCCGTATCGGATAGAGATACTCCTTGGATACTTACGGATATGTATCAGATACTTATTAAAAGTATCGGATACTTCTTAATTAATTTTTCATTAATTTTGAAGTATCATATACTTAGTTTTGAAGTATATGATGCTCCAAGTCACATATTATCAGATACTTCTTAATTAATTTTGAAGTATCAAAAGTTTCAATTCACATATTACTCCTTTTACGAAATTAGAATTGTATTATTTCTTGCATAACATCACAATATAATATAATTGTGAGGATAAATAGAATATTTTTACAATACTTTGCTTAGTTTTTTTATAAAAATAGTATAGTAAGCTAAAGTAATAGAATTCATCAAATTGACATATCTTTATTATATCATGCATGTCCCCTGTAACTACATAGAAGTACGGATTAATAAGATAATATAATAATAGTAAAATTAAATATCAATAAATAAATAAGCAAATAAACTTGTATAGAATATTTTTGACTAGTGCAAAAGGAAAAAGTATAGGGTCAAGTTGTGGATTGTTTTGATATTATAATATCAACATATTAGACTTGATATTGAAATGAAATATTTGCAAGACCTATTTAAAATTTAAAAACTAAACTAGCTACTGCGTTAAATTAATACCTAATTCTTAAAAATTAGTATTTTGCATCATAAAGTTATTGTGATTTCTCAACATTCTTGAACTTATATATAATTCACTGCTAATAATTTTTTTATTTTTTATTTTTTACTTTTTATGTAGCACTTGTGGGCTTTTGGTAAATGTATTTGGACCTTTCATTCTATTTTGGGAACCGTTGGTGTGTTCGTTGGAAGTCCCACATCGGTTATAAGATACATTTTTAGGTGGACAAATTTCTATATGTTTGTTGGAAGTCCCACATCGGTTGGGAGACACATTTTGAGGTGGACAAACTCCTATATATAGGTGCTAGTGCATAGGGTTAGCTTACCAACTTCTATGGTTCTTTCTTGGTTTAATTAGCCATTACGAACCGAGCTTGAGTTATAAATTTTAGTTGTGCCGAGCTGGATTTTTGGCCATAATTCCATTGGGATTTCGGCCATAGTTCCTTCGCCAAAGTCGTGTTAATTCTCGAAGGCTTTGTGGTGTGTGGTGGAGATCGAGTTCCGACTCTTTTCATCTTCTCCGTTTTAGCGCCGGATTCGAGGTAGGGATAACCTACTCCTTTTTATGAGTTTTGTCTTTAAATTTTAGCATTTTGATATGTTGGGGTTGTTGGGTAATTTTGAGAAAGTTTAGGGACTTTTGTGCAAATTTACAAAAGTTAGGGTTTTATTTATAATAAGCCTATATGCATGTTTAGCATATAGAAATGTTAGAAATGGGAATGTATGGGATTAAAGAGTGTAGTTGAATTATTTATCGCTCACCTAGTTGAAATGTTGATTTTATATTCATTTTGTGCATTTATTTTCTGTTTAGAAATAACTGCTTTGGGCTATCGGTGGAGGATAGTCTTGATTGTTGTAGACTGTGCATGATGATTAGGCAGACTAAAACTAATCACTAGAATGTGTCATTGAGTATGACGTTAGAAAGAATACATTAATTCTATGTATTGACGGATGATGTGTACAATAATTGTTTATATGCATTGTGTTGTGTTGGAGGAGAGAGGTGATGTACTCCACGGTTTAAGGGAAGAGAGGTGATGGACCTCTAAACCGGGTGTTGTGTGGGAGAAGAGAGGGGATGGACTCCGTAGATACAGCTCATATGCTTGTCTATTTGAAGTGTTGATATAGCTCATATGCTCATCTTCGGAAGTGTGATATAGTTCTTATACTTATCAGTTGAAGTGTTGATATAGCTCATATGCTCATCTTCGGAAGTGTGATATAGTTCTTATACTTATCAGTTGAAGTGTTGATATAGCTCATATGCTTATCTGTTGATGTACTGATATAGCTAGTATGCTTATTTATTGTGAAATGAGGAAATGTTTAATATGAATTACTGTCTTATATCGGTTATTTGGTCAGGATTTGGACTATGGTTCTGAATTGAGAATTGAAAAGAAATGGAAAATGAAACTGTAATGTGTTACGAAAGAATGTAAAAGTGTTAACCATCTATCAAATTGTTAATCTTTTAGTCATTGTTCATAGCTGGTTTAGTGTATCTCTACTGGGCTGTTAGCTTACCCTATACGGGAATATCATTTTCAGGTACAGGTAGCATGCCATCTCCAAGGATATAGCTTGGGAGGCTAGAGGCGAATGGACCTTTTGATGTGTTGTTTTGATGTGTTACATGTGGTTTCAAGCCAAGGGCTTTATGTGTATTTGAGTTAGTACTCTATTCTGTGTAACCAAGTGTTGACTTGGAAAGCTGTAAGCCCGTAAGGCATTTCTTTTTGTTGTTAACATGTAACACTGTTGTAAGAACTACTCTGATGAATAGAAATGGTTGATTTATTTTATATCAATGCATGTCTAAAGTGATGGGTTGTATGTATTATTTTGAGGGCGTTACATTTTACAAACGTATCGTAACCGTACCGGTGTCCTACTTTTTTTGGTTTTGTTGTCTCGCCGTATCCGTATCATATCCATACCTCGTATCCGTATCCGTGCTTTCTAGAAGAAACCTATAAAAATGGCAATTGAAGTACCAAATACCGATAAATTAAATGAAAAAAACTAGAGGAAGATGATTCTCACCCAGAAAACGAGCTGAGAACAAATGCAGCAATGACGCACCAACCAGTAATTGTAGAAGCAGTGACAGTAGCATAATCAAAGAAATACACTAGACTCATTCGAGACACACGAGTCCCAACAAGAATTCCCATGAAAACTCCAAGCGTTAGATAGTATAAGCATTGAAGGCAAACAATTTGGGCAACAATGAGATATGGATCCCACACCACCGCACCGTAGAACATGACTTTAAACCCTTTCAAAAAAAAGAACCCAACTTTCCAATTCCCCTAAAACAACCAGATGTTCCAAAATACCACAACCATTATATCTTTGGATCCAAACCAAAGGGGTCGCTTTTCAAGAACCCAATTCTTCAAACTACTTTAGTTCAAAATCCAACCTAAACCCATATTTGTATCGTTTCAGAAACGAATGAAAACCAACCAATCTTTAAGAATTATCAAACAAAATCAAACATATGAGAGACAGAGAGAGAGAGAAACCCTAAATTCAGCAGATTGGAATGAAATTCATGAGTTGATCGAAGCCATGGAAGCTTCCGATTCAACAGAGGTTTAACCAAAATGGGAGATTCGTGAAGTCTCTCTCTCTCTCTCTCTCTCTCTCTCTCCCCTTCCTTTATTCTTGGTTGTTTTTAAACAGTTTGGTTGTTAAGAGATGCGCACAGACGAGAGAGACCTTGCACGCACCCAGTAATGCACTCAGCCGCACTGATTTTTCAGAGCGACTCACTCCTCACTCGTTGCGTCGCGTTGCGTTGCGTATGTGATTTTGATTTTGTTATTAATTACACCATTTTCCCTTATGTTTCTGATAATTACACAATGGCCCTGTTTAGGAAAGGCTAATTGGGCTAAAATAGTTAATAAATACAAAGGTCTCGTTTTAGAAGTAGACTATTTTAATTTTTAACTATTTTAGTAGGTTAAAATTTTTATATTTAAGAAGATGGTTGGATTAAAAAAAGTAAAATGATTATGGGTTTGATGTAACATTTTATCTTATTAATTATTTTAGCTTATTTTGTCTTGTTATAAATTTTGGCCTAAAAAAAGCTATAAACTCACTTTCCAAACAGGGCCAAAATAAGTTAAAATAATTAATAAAACAAAATGTCACATCCAACCTATAATCATTTTACTTTTTCTTTCATAATCATCAAATCAACCACCAAAAAAAAAGTCAACTATCTTCTCAAACTCAACTTTTCAAATAGAAAATAGCCAAAAAACCAACTAAAACAAGCAAATTCCCAAACAAGATAAATTTGTAGGACTTTCTAAGTGCTCGTTTGGTATGAAGAAGCTTGAGACTTTTTGGCTAAAATAGCCACAAAAAAATAAAAGAGACTAAAAAATCAATACAAAATGACACATCCAAACCATAATCGTTTCATTTTTTTTCTCACAAAAATCAAAAAAGTTAAAAAATCTATCCCAAACAAAACTTTTTAGCCACAGACTAAAATAACCCAAAAAGCTAACCCACATCCCAAACGAAAGCTAAAGTGACTAATAAATTAGCATAAAAAGACAAAATAGACTAATATAGTTAATAAGATAAAATATCACATCTAAATTATAATTATTTTATTTTTTTCTCTCACAACCATCACATCCAAACCAAAAAAACCAAAAAAAAATTCCAAACGGAGCCTATGTGCACTTATCTTTTTGCTCCTTTGCAAAATTAAATTATAATGACATTATGGCCATGTGTGGAAATTGCTTTAAAAAAAAAAAAAAAAATTCAATACAAAAAGTAAAGTCACTCGCTCTATTTTTTTTACATGTATTTTTATAAAAAATATAAAATAAAAAAAATCACTAATTTGTTTAGAAGTTGATTACTTTAACTTGTTTTTTATTTTTTATAAAAGACGTGTAAAAAATAAAAAGGGTAATATCATAATTTGTAGTAATTTTTTTAACATTTTACCTATTTTAGCCTTGACAAATGAGGCTTAAAAAAAGTTAATTTCTAAACAAATTCTATATTAGTGGCCAAACAAATATAAATTAAACTTTATTTTATTCTATTTTGTAGCCAAATAATTACATCACTTCTATCCTTTTGTCCAATTGTCTCCACTATTATTCCGCATAAAAAGGCATACTATATAATAATAAAAGACGAAGTGAGACATAGTAAGATGATATTTAACATCCTAAATAGTCATTAACTCATTTAGGTTTTAAAAAATAAAATAAGTATATCTACAAGGATGAAGTAAGATCATTATTTGGCCTGTGACCTCATGAAATTTTACCTAGCTTGAGCTCGCACTCTAGAACGATCCAGCCGGACCTAAATAAAGCTTAAGCTAAGTTTGGGATTAGAGTTTAAAATCTGACCTGACCCACAGCATATGAGTACTGACTTGTTGGGTGGCCCATTAAGCCAACCTCACAAGTTCTGTAAAAATTATGAAAAATATAGTGAAGAAATGAAAAAAAAAGTTTAAAAAATTCAAAATTAAAAGTTTTAGAAAAAAGAAAAGAAAAAGAAAAGGTCATAACTCTCAGCCCATTAAGTTAAGCTTGTAAGTCAGTCCATTGACTTGGCCAATTTAATAGAACTTAGGTCTAGGATTTTGACTACTAGATCAAGCGACCTGAGCCTATCAAAGAGATTGTTTCTTTAATCCAAAACACTTGTTTACGTGTTATAATGAATTGGCAATAATTTTATTTATTTTTTGTTAGTATATCAAAAAAATACTTGCTTATCATTGGCTTTGTATATGAAGATCACCCTTTGTTATTTATAGCTCTCCAGTGGTTGGGGTCCTAGGTTTTTGCAAGTGAAGATTGGTAGCCATTGTTATGTACTTCTCTCTCTATCTCTCTTAAAGATTAGACAATTAATTTTGTTAGTATAAATTATCTTTCGGTTCCGATAGGTAGCTCGAATTTAGAAGCTCGAATTTGGCTCGAGTTCGGAGAAGAAGAAGAAGAAGAGAAGAAGAAGAGGAGGAGGAAGGAGGAGGACTGGAGGGAGCATAATCACAAGGGGAGGAGGAGGCGGAGGCGGGACCAAAGGTGACGGCGGTGGTGCTGCGACGATCGACGGCGGCGAGGCGACGGCGGTGGTGCTGCGACGATCTCCTCTCCTCCTCTCTCTTTCTCCCTCTCTCCTCCTCTTTCTCTTCTCCTCTCTTCTTCCTGTACTCTTCTCCTGTGTTCAACGAAGAAGAAGAAGAAGAAAAGAAAGAAAGAAAAGGCCCAAAAAAAAAAAAAATCGAAACCCAAAACGACGTCGTTTTGGGTTTTGAGCCGAATTCGGGCCACCGAATTTAAGCTACGAGTCATTTTCCATTATCTTTTCTTCTAATATAATTGTAAATTATATCACATCATATCATCAAATATAGTAAGGTAGAGTTTTCTCTTCAAAACTTCAGAAAGATGCCTGAGAGGGTAATTTATATTAATAAATTGGGTCGAGCTGGAGTTGGACTGAGGTAAGTCCAAACGTGAACTGTAGTGTGTACTCCGGTCTAAGGAGTACTGCGGTAGTCCGGTTGACAGATAAGCACGGTGTAGCTCGGTTTCTGGTTAGTCCGGTTACGTCTTCTAAACTGGAGTACAAGAGTAACATCTTCTAGACCGTTTATGGTAGTTCGGTCGGACGCTTCTATGGATAGTCCGGTCTTGGCATGTGAAACCGGAGTAGAAGTAAGGAATGGGAGAGCCGAACTAGGAGTTAATTCGTCCAGACTTGCCTATTCAGTACGGCAGTGTTACTCCGGACGTGTGGTAATTCTGCCGGGGAAGGACCATCTCACTTGGTTTAAGCAGTGAGGGGGGTGTTGGAGGATAAGCATTATCTTCCAGGAATTTGAATCCCAGGAGGACTCTACATGGAGGAGTTAGAGTCCTACTAGGATCGTGCCACTCGAAACCTATATAAGCTCACCAATATCACCTAGGAAAAGGTAATGCAACTTTTGCTCCCTGACTACATTGAGCTTTTGCCTATTTCTTGCTTACTGACTTAGGCATCGGAGAGGTTTCCGGCACACACCCGCCGGCCAGCTCATTTTGTGTTTTCAGGTGTTAGAACGACGACGTGCAAAGGAACATAGGCTTGATCAACAGGATTATACGTGAAGGTGAATCTCTTTCCCGTACAATTGGCGCCGTCTGTGGGAATAACAGACAAGAACAACCTCTTGATCAAGCTTTTTTCTCTCAAAATTCGATGGCGAACAACGAAGAACTGCCTCATTCCGCCATTGACGGACAAACTCCAGATGGAGGTGCAAGGCGCGAGGGCCTACCTTTGGTCCCTCCCATGGCGAACCTGGAACCACGAAGACAAGATTCCAGGAGGGATGTCAGGGGTAGAAGGAGGAATAACAGCCCTCATCCCTCTCGTTCGCAGAGCCCAGAAAGACAAAGACGCAGGGTAGATCCTCAAACTTTGGAGGATCGCGTCAGGGAACAAGACGAGTTGATACGGCGGATGGCGGCAGACATGGAAGCTCTAAAACGCCAGATGAAAGGAAAAGAAGTGGCGACAGGAGAGGGGCGCAACAACAAGACGCCCCCTCGCCACTCAGAGGGTCGTAGTAGGAATCCTACGCCCTCCCAAGCAGAAGACAGAAGCCTCAGGACAGGCGACACGCAAGTTAGGTCTTCCAGGACTCGTCACTCCAGGTCTGAGAGGACGAGATCTGAAAGGTCTTACACAGAAGGGAGCACTTACTGGCCCTCGCATACACACCAAACCAGGTCCAGAGAGACCGAGATGCCCAGATCGTCCGACCTACGAACCGTGCTAGATGAAAAGGCACGATGTAGGGAGGACGCCAGGGCACGTGATCCACATAGAGTTTCTGCCCTACAGCGGTTGGCTCCTCGGACGCATGGAAGCGTCGAGGTTGGAATGCCACTACCGCGCCCGGCCTACGAACCAGCGGATAAGGCATTGGCGAGGCTGCAGACCTCACCATTCGTCCCAGCAATAGAGAACGCGCCTCTACCTTCAGGCTTCCTTCAACCCAAATTCAATACATACGAGGGGAAGACGGACCCCTACTCACACTTGAGCCACTTTCGCCAGGTCATGGCTGTATACCGACAGAATGAGGCCTTGATGTGCATCCTATTCCCTTCAAGCCTTGGAGACCTGGGCCTTACTTGGTTTGAGAAACTTCCAGAAGGCAGCATAGCCTCCTGGGCGCAATTGGCGGAGGCGTTTGTCACAAGGTTCCGAACGAACACTAAGACCCCGGTGGAGATCGATCAGTTACTCTCCATCGACATGGGTGAGAAGGAAACCTTACGATCCTACAACAATCGTTACTGGGAGACATTCAACTAGATTGGGGACTGCCCAACCAATCTCGCCATTGCGCAGTATAAAAGAGGACTCCCAGTTGGGAACAGACTGAGGGATTCTATAACCATGACGCCACCTCTTACCATGGAAGCCCTGATGGAAATAGTGCATCAGCACATCAGGGTGGAAGAGGATGGCGCCCATGCCAAAGCAAAGTCTGGCACGACCGCAGCACCAGAAAAGAAGGCCTCAGCAAAGGTCAATGCGGTAAATCGGCCGAACAAAAACGGGCGTGGTAGACGGGACAACGGAGAAGACCGGGACGAAAGATGGTTGAGAGTCCGCACTGCCATCACCACGGTCTTCAAGAAGCCGATCTACCGAATACTTAGCGAGATTCGAGACGAGCCCTTCGTCAAGTGGCCAGCCAAGTTAGGCGAAGCACAGAAGGACTACGACGACAGATCACGGTGCACCTTCCACAAAGAAAAAGGGCACCGCACTGAGAACTGCACCCCATTGAGGCAGCACTTGGAAGAGTTGGTGGCGGCAGGCCACTTAGACAAATACATTGAAGGCGGGGCACAGCTAGCCCCCCAGGACCATAATAACCCCAATGGGATGCCAATCGACGCTCCACCTCAAGGCATTATCAATGTGATACATGGAGTTTTCGAACCTGAGCGTGTATGTGAGCTCAGAGGTTCGATCAAAAAGGCTGAGCACTTGAGGGAGGTACTAAGTGCCCAACCTGTCGTCAAGAAAGGGAGGACAGAGGCCACAAATGTTATGTCTTTTTCGGATAAAGACTTGGACAGAATATATTGCCCCCACAATGATGCCCTGGTCGTCACTCTCCGAGTCAAGGATTTTGACGTCAAGCGGATTCTGATTGACCAGGGTAGTTCGTGCGAAATCATGTACTATGAGACGTTCAAACAATTGAAGCTGCAAGATAAAGACTTAGCACCTGCAGTGTCACCCTTGATTGGATTTAACTCGATGCCAGAATGGCCAGTTGGCAAGATCATCCTTCCAGTCAGAGCAGGGAGTGTAACGAAGCAAGTAGAGTTCTGGGTGTTAAAGGTCCCATCCACCTATAACATCATCTTGGGCAGAACATGGCTGCATGTCATGCGCTCGGTGGCGTCATCCTACCACCAAGTGATGCGGTTCCCAAACGACACCGGAGTAATAGAGGAAGTCTATGGAGACCAAATCATGTCCAAGCAATGTTTCGTCACTGTGAACGGAAGCCGCGCTGCGAAGGGGTATGTTCATTCGGTGGAAGAACCGGAGAGTAATGAACTATTCGCAGACGTCGGCAAAGCAGCAAGCCAGAAAGCGGTGGAAGACTTGGTGGAAGTCAGAATAGATGAAAAGAACCCGGATAAGTTCTTTCTACTCGGTTCGTCGTTGTCCAGCGCTGAGAGGTTAGAGGTCTTGGAATTTTTGACCTCTAACATCGAAGTGTTTGCCTGGACTCCATACGACATGCCAGGCATTGATCCCAACTTCATCTGCCACCAACTCAATGTCCACCCATCAGCCAGGCCAATCATTCAGCGCACCCGCAGATCGGCACTCCACCACGCCGAGATAGTGGCGGAAGAAGTAGGAAACTTGTTGGAAGCAGGGGCAATCAGAGAAGTGCACTACCCCAGATGGATCTCCAACACAGTCGTAGTGCCGAAGAAGAATGGCAAGTGGCGCGTCTGCGTCGACTATAAAACTGTCAACAAAGCATGCCCTAAAGATAGCTTTCCTCTACCACGGATTGACCAACTGGTAGACCTGACGGCGGGGCACAACCGATTAACCTTCCTGGATGCATACAGGGGCTACCACCAGATCGCAATGCATGAACCGGACCAGGAGGTCACATCTTTCACCATACCAAGAGGACTCTACTGCTACAAGGTCATGCCCTTTGGCCTAAAGAACGCTGGGGCGACATTCCAGAGAATGGTCACCAAGATGTTTGAGCCGTTGTTAGGCAGAACAATGGAAGCTTACATCGGCGACATGGTGGTCAAGAGCAAGGATGAAAATGACCACCTCAAGGACCTAAGTGAGATGTTTGCGATTCTGAAGAAGCATAAGTTACGCCTCAACGCGTCGAAGTGTGCATTCGGAGTAGGGTCAGGTAAATTCTTAGGCTTCTTGGTGACCAACCGAGGTATAGAAGCAGATCCTGCTCAGATCAAGGCAATTCAGGATCTGGAGAGACCAAACTCCGTAAAAGAAGTACAGCATCTCACCGACATGGCAGCCGCGCTCAATCGGTTCATTAGCCGATCGTCAGACAGGCTACGACCATTTTTTCATGCCCTCAAGGCCAAGTTTGAATGGGACGAAGAATGTGACCGAGCTCTGGAAAGCTTAAAGGAATACATGTCTTCTCCACCACTACTTGTAACACCAATTCCTGGAGAAGAACTCTTCCTGTACCTGGCAGTCTCACAGCACGCAATCAGCGCAGTGTTGGTCCGTGCAGAAGGAGTCCAACATCTGCCCATCTACTATGTTAGCAAGACACTGCTGGGCGCCGAAACAAGGTATTTGCCACTGGAGAAACTAGCATTGGCCTTGATGATGGCCGCAAGGAAGCTACCGCACTACTTTCACGCTCACACCATTGTTGTCCTCACGGCCTTCCCACTAAAGGCTTTGTTTGAAAGGGCGAACTTCTCCGGGCGAATTCTGAAGTGGGCAGTAGAGTTGGGACAATACGACATCAAGTTCCAACCTAGAACCGCAATAAAAGCTCAAGCATTGGCGGATTTTGTCGCAGAGTTCACTCCTGGGAGTCATCATATCTGCCCAGTCGACCTGACCGACTCAACCGAACTAGGGACGGAAGTTGACGTCAGAATAACGCAACCCCTGGTATTGGTTACTCAGCCAAGTCCTAAGGCAGACCGGAGTAATACAAACAAGGAAGAAGTAAACCATGCTATACCAAGTCCAGACTCGCCAACAAAGAAAAACTTGGTGCAACAAGATGACAAGGGGCAGGCAGCAGGCCTAGACTTAGAAGAAGAAATCAGCAACATGGAAGATCCCAAGGCATCATCCGATCCCTCCACTTGTTGGAAGTTGTTCGTTGGGGAGATGTGGAAGCTCTTCGTGGATGGAGCATCCAACCGACATGGAGCAGGACTTGGCATAGTCCTCATCTCTCCAAACGGCCTAGTGGTGGACCAGGCAATCAACCTTGGCTTCCCAGCGTCAAACAACGAAGCGGAGTATGAAGCGCTTCTTGCAGGTCTCAAATCGGCATTCCACATGAAGGCCACCGAGCTAATGATTTACAGCGACTCACAGCTAGTGGTAAACCAAATATCTGGCGACTATGAAGCAAAGGATGACAGAATGGCTAAGTACCAAGAGCTGATCAGAACCGAAATCAAAAAGTTTGAGGTGGTAAGGATAGAACAGATCGGCAGGGAGGAGAACAGCAGAGCAGACGAACTAGCGGGTTTCGCTTCAATGGCAGATACCTCCATCCCACATCCTCTATTGATCGACTACCTGCCTAGACCAAGTATCGAAGACCCAGAAGCAGAAGAAGTATGCTGCGCCGATCTAGGTCCTTCTTGGATGGATCATATCATCTTGTTCCTGAAAGACGGCATCTTACCAGAAGACAAGAAAGAAGCCAACAGAACCAGAGCAAAGTCGCAGCGATTTTGGCTCTCTCCATCCTTGGCATTATACAAGAAGTCGTTCACAGGACCTTACTTAAAGTATGTGCACCCCAGCAAAGTGGAAGCATTCCTGTTCGAAATACATGAGGGTGTATGCGGCAGCCACCAAGGAGGACGATCATTGGCATACCGAGCTATTTCACAAGGATACTGGTGGCCGTACATGCAAGCGGATTCAGAGAAGTATGTCAAAAAATGCGAAAAGTGTCAGAAGTTTGCGCATCAAATACACCAACCGGCCAGAGAACTTCTACCTCTCACTAGTCCATGGCCTTTCGCAATGTGGGACCTAGACATAGTGGGACCGCTCCCAACAGCACCAGGCAACAGGAAGTTCTTTCTTGCGGCAACAGACTACTTCACAAAATGGGTGGAAGCAGAAGCCTTGGCGTCAATCAAGGAAAAAGATGTGAAGAAGTTTGTCTGGCAGAACATCATCACTCGCTTCGGCATACCAAAAGCACTGATCTCAGACAACGGCACGCAGTTCGACGGTAAAATTTTCAGAGGCTTTTGTGAGGAGTACAAGATAGAATTCTACAATTCTACACCGGCGTATCCCCAAGCGAATGGTCAAGCAGAAGCTTCAAACAAGATAGTCTTGGATGGACTAAAGAAAAGACTAAAGAAAGCTAAAGGCAAGTGGGCAGAAGAACTCCCTCATGTTTTATGGGCTTACCGCACCACGCCTCGGCGATCAACAGGAGAAACACCATTCTCCTTAGCTTACGGCATGGAAGCGGTCATCCCATTAGAAGTTGGTCTCCCCACAATTCGGAGTGAAAACTTTGATCCAGACTTAAACGCCGAAGCAATAGCATTAGAACTTGATCTCGCGGAAGAAAGAAGAGACAGAGCATTGGTTCACATCGCCTCCTACCAACAAGAGTTGTCTAGAAAGTACAACAAAACGGTGCATCCAAGACAGTTCAAGATCGGCGATTGGGTACTTCGCAAAGTGATGGGAAACACCCTGGTTCCAGGAGATGGCAAGTTGAGGCCGAATTGGGAAGGACCTTACAAAGTGGTCGGTTTAGCAGGCAAAGGGGCATACCACTTGGAAGATAAGGACGGCAAAGCAATTCCTAGGCCGTGGAACACTGCCAATCTTAAGTTGTTTTATTTTTAGCCTTTTTCTTTTAAGAAAGTGTAATTTTTTACTTTCTCAATAAAACAAGTCGATTCTTTTTCAGTATATTTGTTTTCGGTAGAGAGTAATTTTAGTAAGTCAGTAGCACTGTAAACATAGTTGGCCGGAATAACCAACTTTGACCCCTCCTAAGCCCAGGATAAGGATCCAGGCTGCAGGACGTTTGGTCGGAATAACCAAACACCTTATTCTCAGTTGGCTGAAAAAACCAACTTAGAGGTTGGCTGGATTAAACCAACACTCTGTACTCTTCAGCCGAAGTATGGGAATAGGCTGAAGAGTGGTTGGCTGGATTAAACCAACACTCTGTACTCTTCAGCCGAAGTATGGGTATAGGCTGAAGAGTGGTTGGCTGGATTAAACCAACACTCTGTACTCTTCAGCCGAAGTAAGTGTATGGCTGAAGAGTGGTTGGCTGGATTAAACCAACACTCTGTACTCCTCAGCCGAAGTATGGGTATAGGCTAAAGAGTGGTTGGTTGGATTAAACCAACACTCTGTACTCTTCAGCCGAAGTATGGGTATAGGCTGAAGAGTGGTTGGCTGGATTAAACCAACACTCTGTACTCTTCAGTCGAAATGTGATATATCGGCTGAAGAGTCGCTGGCAGGATTAAACAAACTGTGTACTCTTGAGCCGAAATGAGTTATATCGGCTAAAGAGTGGTTGGCTAGCAAGATTAGATAGTTAGACCGAGATCACAGTTAATGAAAAATTCATTGCAAGTATGAGCATAAACACACAAAACCGGAATAAAAGTTCAAGAAATTTTCATTAAAAGTGCAAACGCAAACCAAGTACAAATTTGGGAGCCACAGCCCGGTTACAAAAGTTCAGAACAAAAGAAGAGAAATGAAAAATCAGCGGAGAAGATCATCAAGCTCGGCATCGAATTCCGCCTCATCACTTGCTGGGAGCCCGGTGTCAACTGGGAGAACGGTTTGATCTGGGAGCTCGGTCTCGGCTTGAACCTCGGTTTCTGCTGGCTATGTGTTGTCAACCAGCAGCTCGTCAGTTAAGTCCTCAATGACCGGCTCCAACCGAACTGCCAGATTGTTTGATTGTTCGTTGACAGCGGGGATAAGAGTTTGCTCATCTTCATCAGACTCCTCATCATCATCTTCATCAGAGCCTTGGCCTTCGAGAAATTGCCTCTGCAGATCGGCAGCGTACTGCGAGGGCGAGGCCAGAATAACACAAGCCGGAGCATTATAAACCTCGGTCTCAGCCCCGCAGCCGAGCTTCTCCACAGCACTCCTCCAACCGCACTTAAAGAATAAGTCCTTGGCGGCGTTGCACTGGAGGGTGTATGCGTCCTCGGCATCTTTGAAGCCTTGTTTCTTGGCTTCCTTGACGTCCTCCTTCAGCTGGCTTATTTCGGCGCCTTTCTGCTTTTCAATCCTGGCCAGAAGGCGCAGGTACTTGTCCTTCGCTTCGGCAGCAACCTTCTTCTTTTCGGTTTCAACCGAATTTGCAACTTCGGTCAGCCGATCATTTTCTGCCTGGAGTTCGGCCAGTTGCTTTTTGGCCTCCTCCAGCTTGGCCCTCTTTACTTCGGCCTCCGCCATGGCTTCCCTGGTACTTCTCCTAAGTTCCATGACCTTCCTGTGAGTAACATGATTTTTCTGGATAGCCTGCAAAGGAGAAGTGACGTTAGCCGGACTCAAAGTTTGAAAAGATTCACATAGAAAGAAGAAAAATGTTTACCAGGATCATAGACTTCGTTGAAGACCGGATTGACTTCAGCTCGGTGTTAAGCTGTTTGTAGTGGTGCTCCATGTCCTTGGGGAGGCACACACTTTTGGCTAAGTTGAAAGCCATCAAGTGGTCCTTCTCCGCAACAACCGAGTCAGTCTCCTGGATATCTCGGTTGTTGAAGGACAGCTCTGGAACCCACTTGGAAGAAGTAGCACGGTTGGGTTGCTCCGGTTGGATTCTTGGCTGGGGGCTGGGAGGCTGGATTGGTGGTTGAACGATCTCGTCCTCATCAACAAGTTGTTGCTCGGTTTGGCTAGTCCGGGCACGCTTGCGTTGGCGAGATGAGGATGGTTGTTGCGATGGAAGAGCTACCACGGTCTCAGTTGTTCGACCGGTTTGTGGTACCTCGGCTGGTGTTGTCTCGGTTAAAAGGGCCTTCAGCCTGTTCTTCTTTGCCATTTCTTGTTCGGCGGTTAATGGCACCAAGATGATTTGCGGCAAGTTTGGGTCCGGTTCCGGTGCTTCTTCAAGCAGGAAGTCAGTCACCTTTGCTTTTCGGCGACCGGAGTATCGGTAAGTTAGTTCGAATTTGAGAAGTTTAGCCCAACTTCTTTCCCGAACTCGTAGTGCGGCGCGCAGGGAACCGAGGTTGGGGTAGTTATAGTTTGAGAGGAGATGGGCTTTATCTGCAAAGAGAAAACAAGTGTTAGTTCGGTCCAGAGTACAACGCCGAAATAAAAAAAAAAAAAAGAAAAAACGAATGATAAAAATAGAATGCAACCGAGGTATGTATACCGGGCTCTCCTTGTTTCCAGTTTATTCTCCAGCCAGGAATCTGGGCTTGAAGGTCTTCAAAGTTCCCAGATACCCAGAAGAAATCATCGTCATTCAGGTCTTTGTCCGGTGTATCCTTAATTATTTTTTCTCGGCCACGGCGTACTCTCAAGTAATAACACCAGCCGTCGTTCTTGGATCCTATGGAGTATTAATGGAGTATTTCGGCTAAACCAAGGTTCAGACCGGTTTGGTGGTTCAGTGCGGCTATACCCATTATTATTCGGTATGTATTGGTGGACAGCTGGGTGGGACATAGTCTGGTTTGTCTTAAAAATTCACAAATTAAGGGTTGGACTGGGAATCTAAGTCCGGTCTCTATTATTGATTGGAGGGTAAAGGGGACAAAACCTTCGTTGCCCCATGGGTCAACGTCTTGTTCGGCTAAAATAAGGTTTACATCGGCTGGAATACGGTAATCCTTTCTGAATTCGGCTAAGCCGCCTGGGGTTTCTACCAAAAATCTGTACTTCCCCATCTATGGTATAACTTATCAAAATAAATTATTTCGGCTGAAAGGATGTTCTCAGAAGCTCGGTTTAGCGCGCAGACGTGTCTGGGCAACCTAAGTCTGCAAAGTGGAAAAACAAGGTGTTAAGCACAGATCACTGACCGTGCTACAAAAAACAGAGGGAGAAAAGACAAGTCCTATTTCGGCTACACAGGGTGCTACAAGGATCTATCTCGGTTTCAGCGAAGTGCCTCTTATCTCAGTTCGTCAGGACGTCGGGTTATTTCGATTCTACCTATGGGTTCGTACTCCGGCTGGGCATTGAGGGGCAACTTTCTTAGTTCGGTTTAGGAACTGAGAAAGTTGGCTTACCCCCCTCCCCAAGGCATAGCTCGGTCGAGGGCCAGAATTCCTAGTTCGGTGAGTTTTTATCTCGGCTAGTATGAATCCGATGGTGACTTATTAAAGCTACTGTTATGTATAAATGGCAGTTCGGTTCCAGTTTACCTAAGTCTTCAGATGTGCAAAAACAAAATCCTAGCTCGGTTGGACGTGTTTTTTGGATCAAAATCAGTGTTCTACAGGTTCTTGCGTGCATTCATGTGTCCTATGGCTAAGTTTTGCAGAAACAAAACAAAAAGTATTTTGCAAAAACACGCAAAATAGATTGCTATGGATTAAAACGAAAGCTAATAACAAAGAAGCAGATTTCGAAGGCTTACCTAGTGTGGAGGAAGAACAAGGTTGAAGCACACGGAAGCAGAACACGAGCTTCAGAGACAGCAAGAGCTCAGAGGTTGGAGAGTTCGAAGAAGAGGAGAAGAAAGTGAATAGTGATGTAAGTGATTTGAAACGAAAGGAGTGTTTTGTGAAAAGGGCCAAAAGGGCGGGAACTGTTTAATTTTTTCGGAGTACGAGGGCGGCGCAACAGCTGTGAATAGCCAATACCAGTGTGCCACGTGTCACTGGAATACTGAACGGTTCAGTTGCTGTAATTGAAAAGACGTTTTGACCGGACGTGCACCGCTCGGCTTGAAATATAGCTCGGCTGAAAAAGGTTTTAGCTCGGCTGGAAAGGCTAACGGGTGTTTTTAGCTCGGCTGGAGAGGTTAAAACTGTAGCTCGGCTGGTAGATCGGTAATCCCAATTATGCTTTGCAAATGGAATTAAGGGGCAATTGAGAGGGTAATTTATATTAATAAATTGGGCCGAGCTGGAGTTGGACTGAGGTAAGTCCAAACGTGAACTGTAGTGTGTACTCCGGTCTAAGGAGTACTGCGGTAGTCCGGTTGACAGATAAGCACGGTGTAGCTCGGTTTCTGGTTAGTCCGGTTACGTCTTCTAAACCGGAGTACAAGAGTAACATCTTCTAGACCGTTTATGGTAGTTCGGTCGGACGCTTCTATGGATAGTCCGGTCTTGGCATGTGAAACCGGAGTAGAAGTAAGGAATGGGAGAGCCGAACTAGGAGTTAGTTCGTCCAGACTTGCCTATTCAGTACGGCAGTGTTACTCCGGACGTGTGGTAATTCTGCCGGGGAAGGACCATCTCACTTGGTTTAAGCAGTGAGGGGGGTGTTGGAGGATAAGCATTATCTTCCAGGAATTTGAATCCCAGGAGGACTCTACATGGAGGAGTTAGAGTCCTACTAGGATCGTGCCACTTGAAACCTATATAAGCTCACCAATATCACCTAGGAAAAGGTAATGCAACTTTTGCTCCCTGACTACATTGAGCTTTTGCCTATTTCTTGCTTACTGACTTAGGCATCGGAGAGGTTTCCGGCACACACCCGCCGGCCAGCTCATTTTGTGTTTTCAGGTGTTAGAACGACGACGTGCAGAAGAACATAGGCTTGATCAACAGGATTATACGTGAAGGTGAATCTCTTTCCCGTACAATGCCATATGCCCATACGTCACTTTTAACTTATTATAATTTTACCAAGTGTCCTTATTATAATTAAAGAAATATTTATATATTTTAAGCATTTCATCTTCCACTTGCATTTTTTCTCTCATCTCCTTCTTTTCTCTTTTATTTATCTATGATTTTTTTTTATTCCGTCTATAAATGTTTTATTCTGTACCTACTTTTTTGAATTATTTCACTCTATATTTATGTTTATTAATTTTAATAGCATGTAGAATAAAATTCAATGTGTTTGGTTTAAATTTTTTAGATTAAATTTTTTGAAAACTGAGTTTTTTTATTTTCATATTTTTTTGTTTTTAGTAAATATTTCTAAAATTTTAAATATTTTTTTTACTTTTTTAGATGCACCTTACTTAAATGTATCTAAAAAGTAAAAAATTGTGAAAAAATATTTTAAAAAATTAATAAATGCATAAAAATATAAAAAAAAATGTACTGAATTCTCGTATTTTTTTGTATTTTTGGTATTTAGTGAATTTTTAAAAGGTTTTTTTCACAAATTTGTTACTTTTTAGGTATATTTATGTTAGGTATGTCTAAAAAGTAAAAAAAAAAATGCTTAAAATATTAAAAAATTCAGTAAAAACAAAAAAACAAAGAAAACAAGAAAGTATAATTTTCTGAAAAGTGTTTTTGAAAAACTGTAACCAAGCAAATTGAATGATTTTGAAATACTTGACAAAAGTATGATAAAATAAATTTAAAGGTTATTATATAATTAAAAAAAATTGGCAATTATCTACCTATAGAAGTATATGAATAGGCCTAGCAAATTATGTAAATTTAAGTCGTTCCAATGCAAGTAAGCATGTAGATTAACTACAAAAATGACTATTTTTCACTAAGCCTTTAAGAAAGAAGTTGGTATTACATTAAAAACGACAAAAAAAAATATTGTTGAATTAATGTTGTATAAGTATCATAACATTTAGACTTCTTTTTAATGTTGTAAATTATTTCCATTAAAAATATTTTTCGTATTTTTGATATATGACCATAAAATGTTAATAAATTATTTACAAAATTATATTTGGTAAGTTATTTATGAGACACTATATCATCTTTTAACTTATTTGAAAGCACTTTCTAACAAATATTCTCATGTTGTTTTCATCATGCTAAACAATCACTTATAATGAGACAATCTTTTTGAATAAATATTATTAAAGTTTCATCTATTTTAAAATCTTTGATTACAATCAAAATAAATTATTACATTTATATTAAAATGAATTTAATTTATAAAATCTATGTTAAAATCACCATGAGTTAAAACAAACTATCGAAATGCACTCATAAGATATAATATTATGATTATTATCACCCAAAATAGTAATAATAATAATAATAATAATATGATATTTGTGAAGGTCATAGCAAATCCATTTCTGTACATGAAGAACTATCTCAAGTTTGAATTTGATTTCTCCATTCTTTTACCCTTTTTTTTTTTTTTTGATTGTCCAGAAATGTTTTGGGGAAAGAAAAATTCAACTTAATTACCATCCGAATCAAAATTAGGGGGAAAAAATTCCAATTATTTCTTAAATTTTGGAATATCTTTTCCAAAATTATTAGAATTCCAAACTAAACAAACAACCTTATTTTGAAAATTTCTTGAAATTTTTCCCCCCCTCATTCAACAAACAGAACCTAAAATAGATAGCAAAGATTTTTCTTTTCAAATATGTTTAATCCAGAGGGGGGTTGTTTGGAATGATCTAAATAAGTGTACTTTTTGTCTTTTTATGAAAAAATGTGCAGAAAAGTAGAGAGATGATGTGATGAAAAAAAGATAAAAAGTGTGTACTTATTTAGGATAGCCAAACTTGGCCTTTATCTGCGTATATATTTTCAAGGGGTTAAAAGTACATATTATTTTAGTTAAAATAAATGCAACATTTGGCTTTATGAATTGGTAATAACATTTTAAATTAATATAGAATAATGTGTACCTACACAAACTAACAAAAAACAATAATACTTAGTAGATGCTTTGTTTTAACTCCAATAATATTTGTATTTTAGAGCTTGAAAAAAATAATAATACTTAATCCTTTAATAATATTTGGACATGGATGCTTTTAGTGGAATATTGCTAGTAAAATTTCAAGTAGATGTAGCATTATGAAGCTGCTTATGAAACAACCCAAAAAGATAGCAAATAAATAACAATAAAAGATAAGCAAAAAAAAAGAAGAAAAAGAAATAAAATAACATCTTTATTTATTAATTCAAATGGAGGAAACAAAGCTGAACACGTACTAAAGAACCTAACCTAAAAAAATAAAAAGCAAAAACAAAACTTAATCGTCTAATTTATTAATTATAACTAAATCCTAATCAAACACTTGATGTACTCAACCCATCATCATTATCATCATCAATGATCATCAAGCTTTAGAAGGTGGCGACTTGGCTTGACCAGCACAATGTTTACGCGCAAGATAAAAGAACGGAATTCTAAAGACAAAAGGAGAGCAATCATCCTTAACATCCATAACAGCCTTGCAACAACCCGCACTTGCTTTCAATTTCCCATCAAAAAGAGACTCGATAATTTCGCGCACATACCCTTCTACCTCATGCACCGATTTCCAGCACTTAGCAACGGGTGCTGGAATTGGTGGGAAGGTATGAGCTGGCATGGGTGGGTGGGCCCTACCGCCCCACCTATAAGGCGGTAGGGGCCACCTGGGTGGATGGGCCCATGGCCACATAGGACGTGAGTAGGGGTAATGGTGCCACCATGGAATGAAAGGCCATTTTCGGGGCATTTTAGTATTGTCTTCCTCAAACTCAAATCTCTGATGATTTAAGGCAGAACCATGGCTAATCAACATGGCCATGCAAACGAGAAAGAAGACTAGGGTGGTTGAGATTTTCGACATGGTTGAAACACTTGAAAACTCTCTCTCTCTCACTGATGATTTTCTTTGATGTTGAAAATGAGAATTTGGGTGGGAATATATATAGGGTTGAGTTGATGAGTGGGTGAGTAGTTGGAATGGATAACAATTGAGATTTGATTGAGTGAGACATTTTCGAATTTAGATTTTTATGGGATGTGATTTGTTTTTGTTTTATTCAGTATCTTGTGAAGATGAATATTGTTGAGATTTTGGCTTATCTTTTTTGGGTTGAGGATGAATTTGTGTTGTAACAAAATAGCAGTGCATTTGCTGAGGATGAATTTGTGTTGTAAATGTAATCAGTATTTTTTTTTTTTAATAATTCAGTCAAATTTTTTTTTTATTTTTTAGATACCCCTAATTTAAATATGTTTAAAAAGTAAAATGTTTGTGAAATTTTTTTTAAATTCAAATAATACAAAAAGAAATGCAAATTTACTGATTTATTTTTTATTTTTTTGACATTTTTAGTATTTGGTGAATTTTAAAATATTTTTATATATTTTTTAAAACTTAAATTAAGTGTATCTAAAAAATAAAACAAAAATGTCAAAAACATTTAAAAAGTTTATTATAAATAAAAATATATAAATTAAAAACTCAAAAAATATTTTTGAAAATTCTAAACCAACAGAGTAGTTATTTTTCTAAAGTTGAATATCCCAAGAAATTAGTTTGCGAGGAAAAAGATGTTTTGATTGGATAAGGGCTCTTTAATGACAAACCGTTGTTTAGATCTAGTTTTAATATATAATATTTCAATATACAACATTGAATAATGCTAAATACATTAGTGTATATGTGGCGCAATTTTAGAGATTTTGAGTTATTGTAATTTGTATAATGGGTGGGGTTATAATTTTAAAATGATAATGTGTTGGTACACTAATTAGTATATTAATTGATACATGTAGTACCACAGTATAACATTATAGGAGCAAATAGGCAATTTTTTTTTTCATTTTACAAAATGTAATTAGTTTGGAAGATAAATATTAAACTAATTATTGTAATAGTTAATTAGTTGGAGGGTGTAAAATAGATTAAGACTAGGTTATCATAATCAATAAACCTGTTTTAAAGACTATTGGAGATGGTCTAATATATCACTAAAATTTTAAAAACAATAATACTTAATTTAAATTTTAAAATCTCTCTACTTTTTGAATTTGAAACAAATTATATTAATATAACATTTTTTTAAAATCATTAATCATGAAATAAACATCTTTATTTTAGTCTATATAATTCAAAAGATTTGTTTTTTTTCCCCTTATCATTACTATCATGACTTGAGATTTTCAAAAGAAAATTTATTCACAATATGAACAATACACACCATCTCATGCTTATTTTGTACTTTTGGTGGGACTGGGTGAAGTGTTGTATATTGTTCACATGTGTAAATAAATTTACACTCGAGATTTTCATAACTCAATATTTTTACATAATTCAATAATTGTGACTAAATATAAACCATAATAAAAATGAATTTTATGATAGATTAGGTTTCTCTCCAATCCACTAATTGGATAGGAAGGTATAGTTTAGTGCTTTGAGAACTTATTTCGAGTCTGCTTCAATGATCTGAATTGTTCAAATTTTAATGCATCTTAAGTAGATTATTCATATAAAAAATGAGATTAATCAAATATCAATAACCATATGTTAGGATCATAATTTTTATAATAATAATAAAAATTAACAATCTATTCTTGATGTCGTATTTTTTATTATTCAAACATATGATTACGGATATCTAATCAACCTAATTTTGTTTTTGCATGCATGATCTACTAGAGAAACACTAAAATTTGAAAGATTCAAATTACAAGGACAGACTTGAAATTGGCCTATACAAAACTAAACTAGACCCTCCAGTCTAGTTAATGGATCGGAGGGAAACCTTCTCTTTTTAGAATAGGAGACTTGGGTCATAAGTATAATTTCAAAACTTTTCGGGCAATAACCTTAAACTCTATTTTTTTAAAGCAAAAAGACAACACAATTTGAAAGATCATATTATCTCTGCCTATCTGCCTATTTGTCCACTGTTCACCTATCTATCTACGTCACCCATATGTGCATATCACCAATCTGTCTATGTGTCATCTATCTATTTGTTTATGTGTCACCTATTTATTCACTTAATTAATATGCTTATTTATTTATATCATCACCACCAAAACCACCACCACCAATCACCGCCAACCACATTTGACGACTTTTCTAACCAATTTCTCAACAACTTTTTCGCTCATGCAGCCGATGATGGTCTGGCCACAGTAGAGTAAAATTAAACCCAAAAAAATCTTCAAAATAATAAGGGTTATTTACACAAAGACCTCATAAATTATTGATATCGGCATGTTCACTTTGACCTCTATAATTTAGAGGGTCCATTTGTACGCTTTTGAAGTCTAGGAAGCAAAGTGATAATTGTCAATAGTTTAGGGAGTCTATTTATATGCTTTCATACTTTAAAGAATCAAAATAATATTTCTTAATAATTTAAGAAATCTCTATGTAAATAACCCAAATAATGATTTATCTTTTTCATCAAATAATTTTATTGACCATGTTCTTATCACAGTAAGATCAATCATTTTGGCCCCGTTTGGTAGAGCTGTGGGAAAGTACTTATAGCTTATACCTTGACAGCTTATAGCTTATAACTATGAACATAAGCTGATTTCTGACTTATAAATTAAGTTTTTCCTGCCCCACTCAAAGAATAAATTGATTTCTGACTTACAAAAAGTTATAAGCTGTATTGTTAAGCTAAACCAAACACATCAAAATAGCTTAAATTAAGTTGAAAGCTGAAATAAACTAAAATTAAACTGTACCAAACAGGGCCTTCATATCCTAAAAATGATTGAGAGCTTTAATTTTAAAACTCTATGAGGAGCTCTAATTGTGAGACTCACCATATGATGTGATATTTATACTTGTTTATGATTTTTTTTCCCCCCTATATCATATCATTAGAAGTCAAATTAAAATTCTAATTTTAAAACTCTTAATCACTACACTTCATATTTGTAGAAATGGACTTGTCAGACCTCTAGATTATAGTTCTCTAATGATTTTCTATGTATACATGTCCCGTTGTGACTAGGAAATTGTAGTTGGACTGCAGGAACACAAACAGTGAAATATTATAGAATTATGCAATATTTGTCCGAATCGACCGCATAGCGCAGTGGATTAGCGCGTTTGACTTCGGATCAAAAGGTCGTGGGTTCGACTCCCACTGTGGTCGATTAATATGTTTTAGTTTCTTCTTTTTATATTGAAACTCTCTTTCATTTTTCTTTTTCTTCTCTTTTATTTTTTTTCTCTTCTTTTTATGTTGGAACTCTCTTTAATTTTTTCTTTTTCTCCTCTTCTTTTATTTATTTTTTATTTTTTTCTTATTTTATTTATTGGAACTTGATTTATATATTTTTTTGGTGCAATTTCATTTTCCTCTTTCCTTTTCTTCTTCTTTTTTTTTTTTTATATTTTTTCTTATGCAACTTCATTTTTTTTTTTTTTTTGGGGTATATTGGAACTTCGTATCATTTTTATTTTTTATTTTTCATCTCTTTTATTATTGGAACTTGATTTCATTCTTTTTTTAATTTTTCTTTCTTTTTTATATTTTCTTTTTCTTCTTTGTTTTTTTATTCAATTTCTTCTTTTTTAATTGTAACTCAGAACTTCACAAAACTAAATTAAGGGGAACACAATTCTGGAATATCTAGTCCATATTGTATCATCATACAATTGAACTGTAATACATTCATGAAGATTGTGAAAAATGTGCAATCTATCAACTATACAAAACCTTGACTTGTTAGAATGTCAGCACATCTACTAGTCTCACAATAAATACGCTTAATTGTTTGTACCCAGAGACGACCCAAGAGATACTTTAATATTTCAGTGACGCTCTTGTCAAGAGCCAAACTAAGGCCATCTCTAAGAGCCGACAACTCAACTACACTGTTGTTTCTGTAAAAACCCACAATCCACCTTCCCAGACTATCCCTGATAACCACTAGCTGGACCTGGACCTGGATTCCTTTAGTTGCACAGCATCTTGAGGTTGCCAATTAATGTTGTGTTTAACCTTGGTCTTGTTACCCCAGCTTGTTTGGGGCAACGCCAATGGAGTTCCAATGATTTTTAAACACTGAACAATCTCTCAAGAGGAGCTTGAAGACAAAGAAGACAAACATTAGTCCTCTAATGCAATTTCATTGCTTCTATTAGTAGGTGATTCAAGAATTGGATATACAGAATCACATGAGAATTACGGGTGTTGATTTCCAACCACACAACCAAGCAGGGAACTCACCAGCAGAATAGATTAAGTCTGAACACTTGCCAACAAGAAGATGAGAATTGTTAGATCATCACCCCATATGAGATCATGGAGTGCAGCATTAAGAGAGTGATAGTGCAGCACCATACTTAGTGCAGCACTTTCTATTCCACCACCTAAATGGACAAGCCACCATGAGAGTGGAAGGTAGTAGGTAAGGGCCAATCACCTCCTCCCTCAATTGTGTATAAATTGAGGTGAGGAGGAGGGGTAGAGAGAGCAAGAGAACCAAGAGAGTGAGAGATGTGAGTTAGAGAAACCGTCTCCCTCGGTGTGAGCGAGGGAGACGGGTGAATGGGTGAGTGAAAATAGTGTGAGTTTCTCCTCTGTAATATTTCTGTAATCTCTCCATAATTGATAAACGGTTACTCTCCCGTGGACGTAGGCATTATTGCCGAACCACGTTAAATATTGTGTCTCTTTCTGAGTGGGTGTGTGTTTTCTGGTTGTTATAATTTCTATAAGGTCTTGGGCGGGATCCCCGATCCCAACAAGTGGTATCAGAGCCTCGTCGGAGTGTTTCGGAACAAAAACAGTGCTATGTTCGAAACTGCCCAGAAATGAAGTTGCTCGAAATCAGGTTTTGAGCACACCAGGAGCAAGGGCTCGACGAGAGGAGTCCAACCATGCAAAGAAGACCACCAGACGAGCAAGGACGCGCCCTCACGCGCCCCCAGAATTTGGCGCGTAGGTCCCAGTCTCACCACGCGCCCCCACGCGCCGTTCAGCCAACCGGCGCGTTGGCCCAGTCACACGCACGCGCCTTCACGCGCGACCAAGGAGGAAGACGACCACGTGGGCGCCGCGTCATCGCCACGTCATGCCGCGTCAGCGCACACGTCATTGACGCGTGGCGGACGCGTAGTAGACACGTGGCATGGTTGACCGTATCGTTGACGGGCCGAGCCGAGCCGTTGACTGAGCCGCACCGCTTCCAAGCCGCGTTGACCGGCTCGTTGACTGAGCCGTTGACTCAGCCGAACCGGGGAAATCATCTGGTGCTTCTCAGGTGCACCAGATTCTGCAGATCAGAACCGTCGAAACTGTTTTGGCCCGATCTGAGCCATTCGGAGTCCTTTTTTGGCAATCCAATAGTTGTTTTCAACTATTGGGAATATTCCGGACGCATTCGTATGGTCAGATTTTGGATTTGAAGTTTCTATAAAAAGAAGGCAGATTAAAGTGACAGACGGCGGTAGTGCAGCAAACGAAATATTCTGTTGGAACACATAATGTTCCTGATGTTTTAAAAATTGCAATGTTGGCTCCTGTAGTTTGTGAAATTACAGTTTGGTCCCAGTGTTTGGCAAATTTGCAATTTTGCCCCAGTTTTGAAGAAAGTTTTCAGTGAGGTCCCCGGAAGTGCAGCGATGATTGGTCCTAGCTAATCGGACCGTTCCGGACGCAACCGCAAGGTCAGAATGGTGAAATTCTGAACAATTTTTTAAAAGACTGTTAAAACATGGAGTTTGTCATCTTTAATAGTCAAAGGAAGGTTGCCGGATATTGTGGAACGCTGCGGATTCACTGAAGAGGTCAGAATGGGCAGATTCTGACCAGATTGGACAACCAGATACAGATCGAGATAAATCATTGAAGACCAAAGGAGATCAAGCTTAATCAAATGGCAAATCAATGGAGATCAGGATTGGTCAAGGGCGATCAGAAGAATTGCACATGATTATCTCAAGATCAACAATGTCTAGGAAAGTTCTGTCAAAAAGACACTGTCTAAGGAGACTGGTTCTTAAGTGGGACCGATTGTGACCCCACCAGTCTTTCCTGGGAACTTTCCTGGTTGTTGATGTCATTGGAGGATCTGGTTCAATCAGAAGAAAAGTCCACTTCATCAGATAGATGATTGGCAACCAGTGCAGGCTTAGGGGAATGTTGTGGCAGTTGGAGCTACTGTCAAACATAATACAAGAAGTGCTGGTAGTATGTGAACGTAGAAAGGCAACAGCTGCAGCAGTACACACATAAGGTGTAGGAGCACGTAGCCACAATAGCACAGATGAGTATACAGGAATGTCATACAAGGTGCAGATATACAACAGTGCAAGAGTGCGCAGCAGAATCGTACAAAGGTGCAGTGTGTCGGATTTTGGCCTGGCAGCATCAACTAGTTCACAGGAAAAGCTCCAGACAAAGAAATTGAAAGGGATAAGACGCTGCAGTGCGCACCCAATGAGAGGCAGATTATTCTTTGTCCTAAATCTGGTTCGTGGCAGTGAAGTCGCGACGGGCACCCAGAGAGTTTGGGTGGAGTCACCTCAACAGGGAAACACTGAGCATTCTATTGGAGGATGCAAGTACCTGGTGATAGAGGTGCGAGCCATGCAAAATGATGTGTGGCGGTTGAAGACATTCCAAGTAGGAGGTTCAGATTCACTCTGGATGCTCAGTGGAATGGAGGCATATTTACAACGGTGTTTTATCATCCATGTGGGTGATGGGGGTGATTTATTTTGTTCACCCGGTTGAAGCCAATTGAAGACCTTTCAGAGTCAGTTGCAAAAGTTATCAGTTCATTTGGAGACTCTCAGGTTAGTTGCAGAACTTCAGAGTTCATTGGGTTTTTTTTCTCTAGGGAATAGAGAGAACCAGCATTGGCAGAGTGTACTATGGAGATTTGGCATATGTAATAAGTCCAAATGGTAGTACTTTATTGGCATTGGCCTTTATGGAGGCGTTGGAGATCCTTCATGGATCGTTGTTGAAAGACTCGCATCTGGTGAAGCCTTGGTTTCCGCATTTGTCGATTTGAAGAAGGTGTGACAATCTACTTCAGATCTTGGTGGAGTTTTTTTCCGCATTTGTCGATTTGAAGAAGGTGTGAAAATCTACTTCAGATCTTGGTGGAGCTTTGGCGGTTTTTGTTCAATGTCTATTGGAGGCATTGTTGTTGGCGGTCTTTCACGGATTATTGGCGACTTTCAGAGTCGTGGTTTATTGAGATTCATTATCACAGCTGGGATCTATGATCGTGTCTGATTAGATCCAGGGGTGTCTCCAGTTTGTGAGACTTGATTGTTTCTTCTTCTTGTGGATTTTCATTTTCGCAATCTGTTCCATATTCGAAGACATCAGCTATTGGTAGTCTGGGTGACGATTCAGGCTCCGGGTGTTTGCTTCTCTGGAAGCGGTTTGACCGTTGGTGTTCATTGAAGATTGGAAAAGATTGCTGCGGAGAAACGTGAAGATGGTGATTTTGTGAATCTCATGTGTTAGGATCCATCCCTTAATCTGCCGTTGGATTTGGAGGGGATAGATCGTTTGCAGACTCGGTGGAGTCAGCGGGGACTGTTGGAGTTGTGCATTTACGGTGCACGCGCCTTTGGGCGGTTTTTTGGCAGCTGTGAAGATGGTGCATCATCTTGTGTCTGCCGGTTGGAGTTGCAGTTGGAGGAATCTGGAGTTTGCTCGACACTTCAGAATTTTTGGCTCTTGGTATTTTGTAAGTTCATTTGAAGTTTGTTCCGATACTTTTGAACTGGTTAGAGCCTAACTGCGTCCACAGTCCAGTTTTGTTTGGTAGAGAACTTGCCTCAGTTCTCGGAGAATTTGTTTGGCTCTCTTGATTAATTCGAGCTTGAAGAGAGCAGTATTGTGTTCGATGGTTGATCGGACATGATGTTTTTTGGTACCGCTTTCGAAGTTGCTTTGACGGAGAATTTGAAGCCTCTTTTGTTTAGTCTTCTCAGCATTGGTTCAAGCGGGTTGCTCACCATGTTTTGTTTGGAGTTGTCAAGGACAACTTGTTTGGCGCCTATGGAAATCGGAACTTGGCACTATGGTGGAGCTTGAGTTGCAGAAAATCGAAGAGCTAGCTCGATTGGTTCTGCATGTTCTTTGCATTGGCTCAATGTGATTTTGAGCAATGGAATCTGCTGTGTTTTTTTTTGGGAAAAGCGCTTGTGTTTTCTACAGCAGATGGCATTCAGTTGTTGACTGAATGGTTGGATACCTGGGTTATGGTATCGGTCTTGATTCTGTGGCAGCAAACGCACCTCTTAATGAAACAGAGTTGTTGCGGATCTCTTAGGTGAGCTCGAGCGCAGGAGGAGAGATGGAGCCACGATGAGCACTCAAGAAGTATGGGTGCAGGTACTATGCTAGGTGTTGCATAGTTGGTGACTTGTACAGATTTGTTGAAGTTGCTTTGGAAAAAAGAGCTACTGTCAGCCATCATCCAGTAGTACAAGTGATAGATACGCAGGTAACGTGTATCGCTGAACTAGAGATCAGGGATTGCAAAAGGCATGAACAATAAGTGTGTGGAAATGCTGGGAAGTTGTTCAAGAGTGCAAAGGGCAAATGCTGATAGTTCAGGATAGTTCAAGGGAAACTCCGAGCAAAGAAAACCAGGAACTTTGACCAGACAAAAGAAGAGTTTTCTGTTGCTCCAGTTTTGGTCATGCAAAGAGATAAGGCATGACAGTCAAGGGCATCTCAGCAGGGGGTGCAGGACATCCAATCAGGGGGTGTCGGATATCTTGGTTACGCCAGTTCAAGCATAGCAGGTGAAGACATCCAAGACAGGAAGCGTGGAAGAGATCTGTGGGAGATAGGAGCAGAGGCTCTCTCCAAATCAGAGAGTAGTGTGAGTTGAGTTGAGGATGTAGGATTCCCTCCTCCTCTTGTATCTCTGGTGTATTATCTCTAGCTTCAGGGGATGCAGCGTCTCAGTGAGGAGATGAAGATTCTATTATTTTCTTGGGCGTGACAAGATTAGCAGCTGTGTGTGTAGTGAATCACCTCATATGGGTTGAGGGGGTGATTTGTTAGATCATCACCCCATATGAGATCATGGAGTGCAGCATTAAGAGAGTGATAGTGCAGCACCATACTTAGTGCAGCACTTTCTATTCCACCACCTAAATGGACAAGCCACCATGAGAGTGGAAGGTAGTAGGTAAGGGCCAATCACCTCCTCCCTCAATTGTGTATAAATTGAGGTGAGGAGGAGGGGTAGAGAGAGCAAGAGAACCAAGAGAGTGAGAGATGTGAGTTAGAGAAACCGTCTCCCTCGGTGTGAGCGAGGGAGACGGGTGAATGGGTGAGTGAAAATAGTGTGAGTTTCTCCTCTGTAATATTTCTGTAATCTCTCCATAATTGATAAACGGTTACTCTCCCGTGGACGTAGGCATTATTGCCGAACCACGTTAAATATTGTGTCTCTTTCTGAGTGGGTGTGTGTTTTCTGGTTGTTATAATTTCTATAAGGTCTTGGGCGGGATCCCCGATCCCAACAAGAATACCGCGATGGTTCGTCCACCTGGGGCAGTAAATCTTATCTCTCTCACAGATATCAATATAAGTACTTAAACTTCACCAATGAAAGCATAAAAGCATCTCAAATCAAAGCATATCTTAGACCCATGGGGTGCCTCACTTTTATAATAGTTAGTGTTCAACTTCCCTTAGAAATCTTACTTCATGGACTCTATCCTTTACAATGATAACATCTATCATAGAACTCCCTCAAGAGTCTCATCTCTATCCAAATAGGTAGCTTGATGTCATTTAAGACTCTAGTCCTCTATTCAAATATCTCGGATTCCGGTATCCCGCAGAATACCTCGGTAGTGTCCTAAACATGTTGACAAACATGATCTACTCACGTGGCACCTCGGCTAACACCTCAACATCACCTTAGTCACGTAGCGTCATCTCAAAATATTTCCCACAAGAATTAAGGGGGAAAAAAACATTGTAAGAGAAAGGTGATGAGTGCCAATCACATCTCTTTTTGAGTGTAAACCTAGCTAAAAAGAGATAGTCCAATGCACACCATATTTTCGTCACTGCAGAATTTGGAAAGAGCCAAATATAATTTTACCCAGCATACAAATAGACTGTTATTGTTTTTCCAAGTTATTAAAAACCAATTCACAATAAAATATGAATTCATTTTATTTGGTAATATATGAGTTGTTCCTCTCCAGAGTCATTGCTACAACTGAATGACTGGTGCTTAGTTTTGCAAATTACATATCTGAAACCGAACCATTCACACATTTTCAACAATACGCAAGACGCATTCTGTTTGATTTTGAAACTCAAAAATTATATTTGATATTTTTGTTTTCATATTTTTTTTGTGGTTAACTTTTTTAAAATTTTAATCAATTATTTTTTTAAAAACTTTTTAGATCCACTTAATTTAAAAAAATATTTTATTTTTTAAGTGTATTTAGATTAAGTTAATCTAAAATGTAAACAAAAAAAAAAATTATTAAAAATGAAAATAAACTCATAAAAGTGTAGATTGATACCTTGAATTATAAAAAAAATAAAAATAAAAATAAATAAAATTTGTGCATCCTGCAAATAGTTTAATGTTTTTAGTGAGTGTAATTACACTTAAAATTAGTCAAAAAAAAAAAAAACTCAAAAAATGTCCATCTAGATTTATCATGAAAATTTGCAGTACATTCCTCAAGGTTGATAATATACACAACTCATGACAACCAGTTGAAATACATCTTATGAAGCCTCAGTGCATTACACAATTAATTTCCTTCCTCAACTTCCAGGACTCTGCTGTCACATTTACACGGTAGAGGTGTGGTGAAAAGCTTTCAGGGTTGAGAAAATAACGGGCAATCCGGATAATTAATTATGAATTATCTTGTTGGGGACCCCCCTTTCTCCTCCTAGTAGTAGTTTTCTTCACAGAAACCGCAGCGTTGCCACCAGCTTCAACGCTTTTCTGATGCTGATCATTTACGAGAGATCTTGATGAATTTATTTTACTCCTTAATCTCAATATCTCACCCTTTGCCAATGCCAATTCCTCTTCCAGTTTCTTTGCTCTCTTCTCCAGACTCTCCCTTTCCTTCCCGAGCCTCATCACAAGTTCATGTGCATCTTCCATGTTTTCCCGGGCTTCTTGAGAAACTTGTTTCTGCTCAGCAAGTGACCTGTATAGCACATCTTTCTCATCTTCAAGGCTAGAAATCTGAGATTTAGTCATCTCTAGATCTCTTGATAGTAACAGTGCATTTTGATTCATCTCATCAAGTGACTTGATTGCCTCTTCCAAATCCATTTCAAGAGACTTGAGCGATTCTGTGTCTTTCGAAATTTGTTTCTCCAACACTTGTAATTCTTTGTTCAAAGAAGCAACAACCTTCTTTTCTTCTTTTAAATCATTGGCAGCATTTTCTGCTTTCTTATAGACATCAACCAATTCCTTTTTTAGGCTATCACGATTTTCAGTGGTAACAGCCAGATCATGGGACACAAATTGCAGCTCAGCTTCAGTTTTCTTTAGAAGCTCTTTTGCTGATGCGAGTTCGCCAACTAACACGTCTGATTTACGTTTTGCCTCATCAAGGCTCGTTTGAAATGACTTTCTAGCTTCGGAAAACTCAGCCTGAAGCTTAGAACCCTCAGACTCGAGGTCCGAGCACAGATTTCTCGTCTGCTGTAGTTGTTTTTCCAGATCAGAAACCTCATTTCTTGATTTTCCAAGAGCTTCCTGTGTAATTTGGAGCTCGTGTTTCAAGTTCTTCGCATTGTTCAATTCTACATCCAGAGTCTTCCTCAAATCATCCCTTTCTTGGGTCAAATTGGCAACTACGACTTTGTTTCTGCTAACTTCATTTAAAGCAAGATCTATCTTTTCGTTAAGTTGGTGAATCTCATAGTCTTTTTCTCCCAGGAGCTTTGCATCTGCAGCTACTTTCTCTTCAGAAGATGACTTCAAATCATCAAATTCTTTCTGAATAACATCGAATTTCCTGTTAGAATCATCTTTCTGAACAATTAAAGAACTCACTCGAGCATTCAAATCATCCACCACAGCATTCTTCAGTTCTAGTTCTTTTTTATCTTCCAGAAGTTCAAGTTTCAACCTTTCGATTTCTGAATTCGCTGCTGCAAATTCATCCTTGGTCTGCTCGAAGGTAGAATTCAATTTCTCAAGCTCTGATTGTTTTGCAGCGAGCATGGAATTGAGATTATAAAGAGTATCTTCTTTATCCTTGATCTCTGAACTGAGCAATGCCATCTTTTCTTGCAAAACTTCAATCGAGTTAAGCTTCTCCTTCAGATTTTCTTCTAGTTCTTTCTTATCTTCGTCAGCCTTCATGAGGTCGGTTTGAAGATTCCCTAATTGGACATTGAGATCTTCGACAAATCTTCTCTCACTTAGCAGCTCGTGTCCTAGTCCTGTTATTGTACTGTTTGCCAATCGTATTTGCTTCAACAATGACTGCTGCTCTTCATTTGCTTTTTTAAGTTGCTTGTTTCGTTCTTCCTTCTCATTGAGCAGCTTTGACTCATAGTTCTTCTCCAGTGAAACAATGGTCGCTTCTTTTTCATTCAGCTTATTTGTCATCTGTGAATCCAACCAGTGGATGATTTGGTAAAAAAATAACACATTTATCACAATAAATTGTTGAAACTTGCAATTTCAAAAATAAAAGTGGTATATATATATAACGAAGAAGGGGAGCTAATATTGCATAGGGCCTGTTCGGTGCAGCTTTTTCTAAGCTAAAACCTAATAATTAGAAAGCGGAAGCCAAAAGCACACCCCTCCTCCAGCTTTTAGATAATCAGTTTTTCAACTAATTTAAACTATTTCTGCCTAATAAGCTATAAACATAAGCTACACGTAAACAGTCCAACACACACTCTCAAAATAAAATAAAATAAAAAATTATGAGCAACTTATATAAGCGGCACCAAACAGCCCCACAGTATAAAAACATTCAGGGGGAAATTCACTCTTCAGGGAGGCATTTCCACTTTGAAACTCCCCGAGGTTCACTCTGCTAGCAATAAATTAAGCAAAATGGCGAAAAAAAACTGTCAAATTCTAGGGTTTCCTATAAATTTTGAAGGGAATTATTTGGATTCAGAAATGGGAAAATAAGCTCTGGCAGTCTTTTACTCGGAGGAAAATATTCAACTTCATGCTATTCATATACTGGACAAAAGTCAAAAGTCAAAAGTCAATCGTGCCATCATAAACTTTTTATTTGCTAAACACGTGGCACACTCGTCTAATTAGACAGAACCTTATCTATTTCCAAAAAAAGTCAGTCTACTTCAGAGGAGGGAATAGATTAAGAGAACCAAACATTGCTTACTGATTCTATTATCGCCTCATTAGCAATCTTTTCCTTCATAGCAAATGCATATAGTGCACCAAGCAAGCCAGAACTGAATATTCCAAGTCCATTCAGAAGAAAAAGAAAAGGATTTGGTGATGCATCTCCTTGAAGTGTTTGCTGGCCACAAAAATTATTCATTTCAGAACATTCAAGTAGCACTGAATAATTTGAAAACATAAATAACCAAATCCACTAATTTCAAACCCATTTATAGATTAGGTTTGGCAGAGATTCAGACCTCTGCTTTTTGTTTCTGCTCTGCTGTCCTTGTTTCGGATTCTTCTGAAATAAAATGAATAAATAGACATGAAATAATAGCAACTACTGGAAAATAAATAAATAAATAAATCAGCAGTTAATTATTTATCATTTTGGTAATGAATATTTTATATGGACAAAATATTGGATATTGTTAAAAACAGAATCTGACTATCAGAATGTAGACAAACCTCGTTCAGAGAAGTAAATAAATTATATGAAATGTTAAAATGGAGGGAAGCTAATAAAGTAACTGAATTCAGGGAACAATCACAATCATAAAGGCATATCTTAGATATGAGAGAGGATGGAAAAAAAGTTCACTGCTATTGCAAACCATAGTTACCATAGTGTCTACCATTTTAACTGAAGAATCAATAACAGCAATAAAAAATAGAATTTGAGTAACCACAGAGAAAAGCTAGTTGGATAAACAAGATAGGAATCGCCCACTCAGCAATGCCACAATTTTTATTTTATTCCCTTGTTTTATGAGAAAGCCTATGAATACCCAAAATATACAATACACATATATGGTGTAAATATCTGTTCTTGTCAACCTGCACAGGGATTAAGCTTTTACGAGGTCATTAGCTGGAAATTGCCAGTCAAGCCTGTTTAAGTTAGGAAAAGTGATATCCTTGAGTCCGTGGTGCTAATTGCTCTCAAAGCAGATTAGTAAGGGCGTTCAAAGGACGGGCTTGGTTTCAACTCTTGATTAAAATATTATAGGGTTAATTCTCTACATGGTCTCATTAGGATGTTCTGTACATGTGCATAAAATGAGTGTGGATGAGATGAGAATACTTAGATGGATGTATATTAAGACTTGAAAGGATAGAAATATAAATGAATCTATTCGTGAAATGGTAGTAGCACCTATTGAACATAATTAAGAGAGAACAAATTAAGATGGTTTGGTCACGTGCAATAAAGACCTATAGGTGCAACGGCAAGAAAGAGTGATAGGACAACTATAAGTGTAGGAGGAAACCTAAGTTGACATGAGATGCGATAGTGAAAAAATATATTAATTTATTAATTTAATTGAACATATAGCACTTGGAAAAATTGAATGGCAAAAAAAAATTCATGTAGCCAATCTCATTTGATTGAGACACAAGACTTAGTTTGGTTTGGTTTGGTACTATATCCAATCAAGAAGGATTTGGTTTGTGGGTTTTTATAGTCTCATTAGATATTTAGATTGAATACCTTTTCTGTGGGTTTTTAGGAAAAATCCTTATGCTTGTGATCTCCTATTATACTGGATGTTCTTTATTGTCTTCGCCCGTGGACACGTAAATCCTTGTATTTTGTGCTGATTCTGTCTTTTTCATTATTTTCACACTATTTTCGTCATCAATTGCCCAACATATATGATGCCATTGTTTAGGCTATGTGGTGAACATTTTGCAGGCAAACACTAATTTATCTAAAATAAGTAATCTGGAAGTTCAGGAAACCACAGTGAACAAGGAGAACCAAGAGGGGGGAGAGGGGCTGTTCAACACTTAGAAGGGAAACTGTTGGACTCAAGTGGACAACTTACATTTTATACTTTACATCTCAGAACTTGTTAATAGAAATAAAGAAAACCTAAAGGCATCTTTCTACTCCTAATTGTCAGCAATATGGCAACCAAAAACGCAATTTTAGGTGTAGCTTGGGCCAGAGTGCAGTGATTTCAGGCTCTCATCACCCAATGAAACCAACCAATCGGATCCAAAAGATCAACATACAGACAGTTTTGTGAGAAGGAACGATCGGCTACAGGTAGTGTAAGTAAAAAACCACAATTTTTCGGACGGGCAACGGTTCAATGAATATTACAACCGACAAACCCGATCCGACCAATATACGTGTCATTATTTTATGTGCAATCCAGATTACAATTATCTATAAGCCATTATGACTTGACAAAGAAGTCCACATCTCATAGTTGTCTTTTGACTCTCTTCTGAAGCATTCAATTCCCACTCTCTCTTTCCAATGCATTCACACACACTCTCTCTCTCTCTCTCTCTCCAATGCATTCAATTCTCATTTGCTCACTTATCTCTCTCCCATGCATCAATTCTTTCTCTCTCTCCAATGATTCAATTCTTCTTCTCTCACATGCATTCAGTTCTCTCTCTTTCTTCTCTTTTTTGTATCTCCTCTCTCATAGTGTCTATTCTCCCTCATTAGCTCCTCTCATCATCCCATCTCCCCCAAAACTCCAACCTACTTCGATCCATCTCCCCACAAATACCCACTTTGATTATTAAATTTTTGGCACCTATCTGGTGACTCAACGATGAAGGGCGAAAACCTAGATTGGGTTATTCTTAGAGAGTTGATGTTGAACAATATCCAATATGAAATCACTTGCAAAATGGATGAACAATTGTTGAAGTGGCAAAACAACCTTTGATTTGTGGTTAGTCTCTTTGTTTTTTGTTCTTCTATGATTTCTTCCTCCATCTAGGATTGTTTCTTAAAAACCCCTTTTCTTTTTAATTTTTAGTGATATCTTCTTCTCCTTTTGCGATTGAAACCCCATTTATTTTATTTTTTCTTGTTCTTCTATGTATGATTTTTCTATGACCTGTATAACTCAACTGAAATTGACCGCAGAACCGAAACTTAAGAACGGTCGAGTTTGAACACCACATCGGTCGATAGCAGGTGAGAACATGTTCAACCCGCCATGGTCGGATCGGTTGGTGGGTTTATAGGAAAACCGACCCGATCCGACCCATGAACCCTACTCATCACAATAACAGGCGTGTGACTTGGGATAAGGTTTTCTTGAGTTGAATGATACGGGTGCATTCCATGCAAGATACCTAAAACTTCCACGGAAGCTTTTAGCCATTGAACCAAGAGATAATCACTATTAATAAGGAGGTTCTACATGCTATCCATGTGAATAGTGTTCTCAAAATGCAAGACAAATAAAATTAAAACTTGAAAAATTCTGAGCAAGGAGATGAAAACTGATAAACTTTTGTTGAGTTTACTATCATTCTCTGATGGCACACATCTTGATTGGCTGAAAGCCTATTAACGGATTTGGAGGATCAGAGTGAATCTTCCAAATAATATTAGGTTTAGTTTCTTATTATTTCATCTGATGTGAATAGAGGGGCCAACCTAGAAGTTCAAGACTTTAATTGGAAGTTGGGAACCACAATCTGAAGGCATTTTTTAATTGGTTACATAGTTTAGAGAGTTTTTTTTGTTGGTACTACATGACAAAGGAAAGAAAATTATTTTTTGCTGAAGCAAAAAATCGAGGGAACAACTAGAATTTGATGTGCCAAATATCATCGAGAACATAATGCGGCTATACACACTTGGGAAGACATAAAAATCGTAATGAATCAACATTTCAACAACGATTTACAAACAACGAGCCAACTTATAGTTTACTTAGTTAACACAAGGAAGTAAGTACGTCGATGAATATATCAGGTTGTTTTACAGTTTGACTACCAGGTCCAAGTTCCCATGGAATGAAGATGTCATGATTTCCATGTAAAGTCACAATTAAATCTGCAAATCTCTTGTAGAATGGTTGCTAGCAGACTTTACCACATGCAAACGTAGTCCAAGTAGCATTTCAAATAGACAAATCTACAAGGGGTAAAAACACCTTTGTTACTTTCCGTTGTACCCAAAAAACAAAACAAAAAAAAGGACCTTTGTGAAACCCATTCATAACAAACTTCCTAAAGACCTTCCCGTACTTCTCCTGGCCCTTTTCAATCTTTGTATAGAGGTAACATTAAGTCCAAAGCTGTAGCGTGAACAAATTTTTCATACAAAGGTGAAGTGTAATGACCAAATGTGCTCATTAGTGATTGATATTAGGAGTTGTACAAATGTTGTATCTGAGGAAGCTATAAAGAAGTTGGGTTTGAAGGTTGACACACACCCGAGCCTTATCATGTGATATGGATAACCAATACGAAACCTAAGGTTGATAAACAGTGCCAGGTTCTTCATTTTAAACTTTGTCATGTTGTCTTGGGTCGTACATGAATATAGGATCATAATGTCATTCATGATGCACATGCCAACAACTATTCTTTCATTGATGGCAAGACAAAGTACATTCATGCCACTGATTGATGCATTGTTAAGTTGACGAAAAATTCATCGTTGATTTGACATGTTCATCCATCATATGGTATTATTGGATGTATTCTTAACTAGCAGGAGTTGAGTTTTTTCAGTGGAAGAGAATTGATGACACAACCCTTGATTGGATGGAAGACTATTATCCGATTTGGAGACCCATGGTGAAGTTCGTGGATCCAAAAACTTTTTGGTCCCATACATGTAATTGTTCATATTATTATTTAACAAGGATTTAAAATAAATAGTTAGTTCAGATATTTCTGATTATGTTTCCAAATAATATTAGATTTAGTTCTCATTTTATTTTAGGGTTTGGGCCTATAAAAATTAGGTTTTGATTTGTATTAATCAACTTTGCTTTTACAATAAAGAGATTGCATTAAGGTTGTAGTTGTTTTTGAGTTTTCTCCCTCTTCTCCCTATTTTGTTCTTAATATATCTCAATCTATCTTCATTCTTCAAAAAGAGAAAAAAGGTCATTCTAGATTTTGGAAACACAAAAGACTCTCTACTCGCACCATGAATAAAGTTTCTCCAAATTTAGTAACAATGTTATTCTAAAATGGAAAATTTGGCTATAAACCCCTCTTACCTTCCTTTTATTGTTAAAAGGACTAAAAAAAAAATTATACTTTCAAAACCCCCTCATAATTATAAAGTCTTGTATAAAGGACAAAATTTATTATTTAAATAGTTTATCAAACTATTATACCCTCAACAAAATCTTCCCATCTCTCTGTCATGGCCGCTCCACTATTGCCTTCGTCGCCCGCCTCCTCTCCTTCCTCTCTCACCTCTGTTCGCCTCCCCTCCTTCTCTCACGGCTGATCCACCACCACCTCTGCCGCTAACCTCCCATTCTCCCACTCTCGCCGTTGCTTGCCTCCCCTTTATCTCTCATGACCGATCCATCACTGCCTCCGCGACTCACGACTGAGATCTCTATCAACTCTCTCTCTCTCTCTCTCTCTCTCTCTCTGTGTGCCAACTCTCTTCTCTGTGTTCATAAATCACAGATCTAGACTCCAAACTCTTGTTCCTCTTTCTCTTTTCTTAGTCTTATCATCATCATCTTCAACTACTTCCTCCGCCGAGCTCAACTCAGTCACCATGTCCTCCGCCGCTCACACGTGAGGTTGAGGTCTCTGAACAGATCTACCTCTCTCCATCGCCGCCGATCTGCTTCGTCACCACCACCCACACCGGTCCTCCACAACCTCAACTTCTTCTCCTCTTGCTCTTCTTCAACTTCGGAAATCCAAACGACGCTGTGCTGCTGCTGCTGCTACTGCTGTTGTTGAGTCGCTGGCTGAAGAACATTGTTCATGGAGATTTTCCACTCGAATGCTTGGAAGACGAAGCAGCGAAGGTAGTTGTAATACCTCCGAGAACATGAATCTGAGCTGTAGATGTCGCCTTGTTGTTTCCAATTGGCTTCTTTTTTTTTATTTATTTGTTAATAGATCTAAGAGTAAAATTTGACTCTGATTCATTCATTTAGTATGTATTTTATTTTTTGTAACAATAAAATTTTACTCTGGTTAAAAACATGTTGATTTGCTTAACGATATAAAATTTTACTTTGAATCATAGTAAACTTTACTCTGATTCAGAGTAAAATTGTACTTTCAAAGTAAAATTTTATTCTAAAATATACTATGAGGATGGCTTAATAGGAGAGTTGATAGATATGAGGGTAATATAGTGAAAGAAACAAGTTTTAAAATATTAGGGGGTTTTGAAAGTACCTATATAATTTTTATCCTTTTAAAAGACAAATTCGACAGTGAGGAATCTATCACCAAATCCCTCTTTTAAAATTAGATAGTTTACTCGGAACATTTCCATGGTTACCCAATGCATTCTAAGCCTTAGTTACCTCATGCATCTAAACATTTCCAATAAAAAAAATTAAAAAATAAGAATAAATAAAAATAGAGCATTTCCTTAGTTACCTAATCTACTCTAAGCCTTTCATAACTTCTAAAAAAGTTGGGATACCTTAACCAACTAAAAGGTTGAGGATATCTTTAGACCAAGGTTGAGGAGCATTTCCTTGTATTTTTTTTCTTTTGTTAAAAAGTTCTTTGGTACAAGGTGTGTGCACACACAATGCGTGTGTAATATCATCAATCAAACAATCATTCAAAATCTCACATGCTAAACCATTGTAGTTATTGTGCAATTTCGGAAACCTAAAAAAGCGTTACAACCGTTGTAGTTATGGGGCAAATTTGGAAACCCAAGAAAGCATTACATAAATTTACAAAAGTGTTCACACCAAATTGGGCATTGTGCAAGATGCACAATAATATTATAATATTAAAAATATTTTAGTATTATGTCTTCGATTTTTATCTTTTATATTTGTCACTACACTTGAATAAAATAATATTAATGAAACTTCATGGAAGAAAGAAAATATAAATTAAATAATAAAAAAACGATGAAGAACTCAAGAGAAACATATGATGAAAATGATTTTAGGATGAAGTATTGTTTCTTCATCTCTACTGACTTAGTAAGTCAGTTATCAAGTTTTATATATATGGTGTGTTCCTTTGGCGGGAGTCATGAGAGAGTGATCAAGGAAGTAACTCTCTCCTCTGTGCTTCTAAATTTGTATTTTTGTGGTGTGTTTTTTGTACATACTTTCAGGCCATATGTACGGGTGTTTCTTTGGTGGAGCTTTGGGTTCAACCTCTTGTGCAAAGATGGTTTGAGCCAACACGACGTATAGCCAGACTGTTGTATCTTGAGAAGACAAGCCATTTGAGATAGTCTATTGCACTAGATGGTTTTTTGAAGGATTTACCAACCGTAGAGGGCCTGAATCTCCTGAAAGAAACTGATATTACTACATCTCAGTCCGCTTTGTATAAATCCTTTATTTAGAGATATTTTGTGTAAACCACTATTATTTGTATGATAGTGGATGTTATGTATTCACATGATTCAATATAGGGGAAAGATTCGTGATTGTAGGTTGAGTTAACCGAACCACATTAAATTTGGTGTATTCTTTTGGTGATGCTTTTTTGCTCTATTTTTATTTTCTGGTGGTAATTACACCAAGATATTGTACATATATACCTTAATTCTTCATACTATAACTCTAATTTTGGTTGCATTAAACTGACTCTACACAAATATTTGTACAAAATCTAATTTTATTATCGTTCTAAATGAATAGCAGAAGATATTATCCATCTCATTTATTATGACTAATTACGTTAAATTTATTCTATACTAAGCAAATGTTGAATTAGAGAATAGCCATTGTACTCAGAATACAAAATTTTTGGTTAGTCATCCTCAAATTTTACTTTCAACCCAAAATGCCACCATTAGTGCATGCACAGTGCTCCAAACAAAAACTTCATTATCCAGAATTGAAGACAATCAAAGATTGTAAAATGGGCAAATTTAGGAAAATCAACAATTATAATCATATAATGCCAAGCAAATTGAATATGATAAAAGAAACAACATTCATCTAATTAGGACCAACCCAAATCCAAATTTGTAAAAATGAGCAAACTCATCAATTTACCAAAAAAGAAATGAAGTTCATTTAGGTTAAACCCAAAAACCCTGTATCAATCTTGGAAAATAAGCAAGAAAATACCAAAACCCAACTGACCTGTCGCCAAACCTTCAAGAGCTTGAGCTTTCAATTGAAGAAATGGAAGAAGTGAAAAACCCACCAAAGCAATGAGTCTCCTTTTGAAGAAGACACCATCGTTTGGGTTCACACGGTGCATACAAGCCTGGGGTGTTCTGTTCTTTCTACTGTGGCCTCCATTTCTCGGGAAAGAGTAAAAGAAAACAGGCTGAATAGTGTATAAGGAAGAATACGAGGGAAAGAGAGACTGAGAGTGATAGAGGGGAGAGTGGGAAAAACAAGAAATCCCCATTGCAACACTCATTTGATTTCCTTGATTTTGACAGTGATAAACAAGCACTCTCAGAGAGAACTCTGGTCTCTGTTTGCTCTATCGCTCTACTTTTTGTGATTCCATGGCTCTGACTTGAGTCTTGACTCTTGAATAGACGTTGTTGCCCTCCTTTAGTCGCTGAAATAACAGTTGCGGTGTTTGGGGTAGCGGTGCCCATAGGTAGGAGCGTGAAAATCACCCGCTGTTTGTGGGGGTCCGAAGTGTGCCTGCAGTTAGGGATGAGCCGGGTCCGATTAGGCCTATTAAGTTTGGACCGGTGTTCAGCTCAATATCTTAAGTTTAGGGTTGGCCATCATTTTGAAATCCATTCCCGTGGGCCTAGCTTGCCTGGACTGGCATGTGGGCTGATCCATTGGCCTACTTAAAGCTTGGCCTAAGACCTGTCCCGCTTGAGACCTAGTGTCATTTTTTGTAAAAAAAAATAACATTTTGATAAAAATAAAAATAAATAAAAATATTCAAACCCTGCCCAAATTCGAACTCAGGCCCAGGGCCACCGGTCCGACCCGCTGGCCCGTTAAGGCCCAAATATCCATTGGGTCTGGGCCTATTTTTCTGACTTGTAAGCTGGCCCGGTCTGAATTTTTACTAGAGCCCATAAGTAGGGGTGCAACTCGAGCGGGCTCAACCCGAGCAACCTGAGCCGAGCCTAGCCTAGCCCGAGTTTTTTTAGGGCTTGGGCAACTATATCTTGTAATTTAGACGGGCTTGGGCAGATTTTTGATGCCCGAATTGTAATTCAAGTCGGGCTTGGGCAGAACCAATGGCCAACCCGAGCAACCCGAACCCGAATTGAATTTAATATATTATATAAATTATATAATATATATAAATTAAGTAAAACAGTTAGTCTTAATTTTTATTTTTATATTTATTTTTGGTTAGTCTTCCACCGTTAGATTAGCATATTTTATATCTACCCTTAGATTAAATCTAAAGAAACCCTATCTACCTTATCTCTCTCTCACAGACTCATTTGATTTTTTGTTCAACTTTGAAGAACTTTGAAGAACAGCGGAGGCGAAACCCTATCGTCCCCGATCTCTACCTTCATTCACTTCCTCCTTCTTCAGCCCTGGTAGATCCGCTTTGGGTAAGCTTCCTCCTTCTTTGTTCTGGCATCAGGAATATGTAACTTATTTATATATAAATATAAATATAAATATATATATATAATCTGGGCAGTAGTTTTGATCTTCTTTTCTTAGTTTTGACCCATAGTTTCCCAACACTTAGGGTGTGTTTGATTGGACAGACTGGATAAGGGGAGATTAGAATCCATCGGACTTGAGTCGTAGGACTGTGAATCCCCCGGACTATTTGGCTGGATTGGATATGTATCATGTGTTTGTTTTTTCATGGGATTAGATGTCTGGAAAGGACTATTTTTAGTAAATCCAACGTTTGGTTGGACGGACTGGATAGGATAAATGAACAAAAGACTATTTTACCCTTTTTCAATTATTTACTAAGTAATAGCAATATTAAACATATCTTTAATATTTTAATTATTTTTAGCTAGATTAAATAAAAATTTATTTTATTTTATTTTTTACACAATTAAATAAATTTATTTTTAAAAATAAAAAAATAAAAAAAATTTCAATAAAACTATATATTATTTTTTTAATTAAAATTTTAAATAAATTTGTTTTTAAAAATAATAATAATCAAACAATGAAATTAAATAAAACATCTATTAAATTTAAATAATGAAATTAAATAAAATATAAACAAAATTTTAAAATAAAAACATCAATAAAATATCTATAAAAAATTATTTTAAAAAATTAAATAAATAAAACATCAATAAAAAGTTAAATAAAATTATTTTATTTTTAAATTTAGACATTTAAATTTTATTGAATTTTATTAAATATAATACATAATTAAATAGTAGAGGGTCAAAATAGTCATTTTGACCACCTAATCCCAACATTGGATAGTCCCCCAAGAACTATCCCATACCCCCCCCCCAAGACACAATAGTCTCCCATATGGGAGATAAGGAGTCCGGCCGGACATGGAGTCCGGCGGACTAAAAAAAAATCAAACGGCGGATAAGGAGCACTATTTGGATTACAATCCAAATAGTGGGTAGTCCCCCCCCTAATCCGGTGAATCAAACACGCCCTTACTATATTTCTGGTGTCATATTCTCATTTACTTAAAGGGAGCTGTGAAATAAGGGGTTTTCTAGCTATCCTAATATTGTGGTGGCACTTCAATGATGTGGATAAGGAAAGGGACAACTAGAATAGAAAGCTAACTTCGATTTACTCTACATTCATTCATGGTTTTGTTATTGTACATCATTTTCTTGTTTCGTCAACTAAAACTATATCAAAGTAAGTATTACAACTGTTGTGTTCTTTCGGGCAATTCGGGCTAACCCGAGTTCAAAATACAAAAGCTTGGTCCAGGCTTGGGCAGCAATGCTTGGGTTCATGGTCGGGCTTGGGCACTGCCAAATACAATTCGGACTGGGCTGGGCTGGGCTTGGGCAAACCCCCAACCCGACCGAACCCGCCCAAGTTACACCCCTACCCATAAGGCCTGACATGGATCGCCCCGAGCCAAGGCTTGAATGGGCGGAGCTGGGCCTGGGCAAATTTACAACCGTAGCCGTAGGTCGATGACCCACTCAACTCACCCAATCCAATTTATTATTTTTAAGATTTAAAAAAAAAAAATATTTATAGATTGTTTGAAAAGATTTAAATAAGTTTATTTTTTAAATTATTTTATAAAAAAATATGTCTAAAAGTAAAAGGATAATATGACTTAAATAAGTGTAATTATTTATAAAATGGCAAACAAACTCTTAATTTATACAAGTTGGTTAAACAAAATTTTTTAATTTATAAACGTGTCTCCAATTGCCTATCCTAAATTTTATATTAAAAAATCTTGAAAATTTAGTAAGTCTATTATGGACTCTCCAATTGTCTATCCTAAAATTTATTAAAAGGGAAACAAAATCTTGAAAATTTAGTAAATCTATTATGGACTCTCCAATTGTCTATCCTATATCTATACTATATATTAAGTGAAAGGGGGTTTTTAACCCCAAACCTTATAAGAGTTCCAATCTCCCAATCTAAATTTTCTGATTTTTTTATTTAAATAAAAAAAAACCTTAACATTTATTAACTTCTCCCAACCACTAAGTCTTACCCTCATAATAACATTTTAATGCATTAAGAAAAAACACAAAAAAAATTCTTTGAAATCCAACACATATGAGTTCCTTAAAAAGTCCCAACACATATGATTATTATCCCTCATAATAACACTTTAATGCATTAAGAATAAGCATAAAAAAAATTTCTTGAAAAATCCAACACATATGATTATTATCAAAATATTAAACTTTAATATAATATAATAAAAAAAGAAGGCATTTAATTCCTTAAAAAGTCCAACACCTATGATTATTATCAAAATATTAAACTTTAATATAATTTAAAAAAGGAAAAAAAAGAACACATTTAAAATATTAAAAAAAAGACATTTAAAAATCGTAATTCACATATATAGATAATTGTAAATATATTAAAGAAAATGGGGTTTCTAAACCCCAAGCCTTGTGGGAGCTAATTTAAAAAAAAAAAAACCCTCAGCATTTATTGATTTGGTCAAAATCCTCTGATCAGCATTTATTAACTTTTTCCAATCCACATACTTGCATTTATTGATTTGGTCAAAATCCCTGATTAGCATTTAAAATTCCTTCATACAAATAATTATAGATACATCCCGTGCATAGTTACTGCAGTAGCCTTTTTAATTTCTCCTGTACACTATGGTTAGTAATAAGATTGTTAAATTATTTTTATAAAAAATCTTAAAAAACATAATTTATATATTAAAAAAAATTAAAATAAATATAAATATCTATAATTATCCCGTGCATAGTATGAGTGATAGGCTAGTTTTATTAAAAAGGAAAAAAAAATTTGAAAATTTGATATGCCAAATGTATTTCCTTTCTAATTTTTACAGTCATTAATTATTCCTTACCTTACAATAATTTCTTTCCTATTTTCTCTTCCTTTGTCTAGATTAGTATTTGTAAATTAATGCCTCAATTCTTTTAGTCAGTAAATTTTTACAGTCATTAATTATTCCTTACCTTACAATAATTTCTTTCCTATTTTCTCTTCCTTTGTCTAGATTAGTATTTGTAAATTAATGCCTCAATTCTTTTAGTCAGTAAAATTATGCTATATATAGATGTTTATGTAATATAGATAGATAGCTTGCCTAGTTGAATCTCAAACTCTTAGAAGAATTGAGAAGAAAAACAATGAAAATATTTTCCTTCGCTGCTGTTCTTGTGCTTCTTCTCTTCGTCAATGCAGGTAAATCTAGTGTGTTCTTCACAAGATAGCTACTACACATTTCATCATCTCCCTACAACATATACGGGTTTTAACGATCAAAAATTTTTTGTTCTCAAAATTAAAATTTTTGTTTCAAAAAAATATTAGGAGATTAATCACGATCTCTAATAAAATTTTAAAAATGTCGCTGACAAATGCATTTTTTAGGGACAAAATGATTTCGTGCCAAAAGATTTGTTTTTTGAGACAAAACTTATGGTCTTAAAAGGATACTATTTCATTACTAAATGTTTAATTTCATTACTAAACATACAATACTTGGAAACTAATGGTTCGTTTGGGATGTTAGTTAACTTTTTGACTTTTTGGTTATTTTAGCTTGGGTTAAAAAGCCTTGTTTATGATGGACTTCTTGATTTTTTTGACTTTTGTGAGAGAAAAAATGAAATGATTATAGTTTGAATGTGACATTTTGTCTTGTTAATTTTTTAGTCTATTTTGTAACTATTTTAGCCCAAGAGTGGGATGCCAAACGAAGGCTAAGATATTTCATCACTAAAAAGTATTTTTGCCCCTTCGCAAATTTTTGGTTTTGTGGCGGTTGTCGCGCATAGCACACAACAGCCCCTATTGTGTAATTTATTGGGCCAATTTCATGACCTCTTTCGATAATTCGAGCATTTAATTTTTAGAATATATCGAGTAGAACATATTTATAAAAAATTATGATAATTGGATATCAGTAACTCTTTTTTCAAGTTACATTTATATTTAATTTTATACTTCAAATTACACTTATCATTTATTTTTTTAGATATAAATGTGATTTAATGAAAGGCTACCGATATCCAATCAACTTAATTTTTTGTAATTAAATTCTAATCGATATCTTTTAAAATTGAACGATTCAAATCATCATAATGAGCCCAATAAACTGCACAACAACCACCCCAAACTCTAATTTTTTCTCTGTAAAATCTTAATTTGTTATAATGTTTATATATATCTTTTAATTAATTAATTAATTTATTTTTTGGTTCTCTCTTTCTCTCATTTGAATTTATGTAGTGAACGAAGTGATGTTGGTGGATGGAGTTAAAATTTGCCCGACTCGTATCACCTTCAGGGGAGCATGTAATAATAATGAATGCAACACTCTATGTTTGGAAGGTTATGGAGGAAAAGAAAAATATGCTTATGGCTATTGTCGTCCTAATTGTATCTGCTATCATATTTGCTCATGATTTTATTTCCATCTCTATCAAAAATTATTTGTAATATCAAAACGGTAGTACCCAAATTAATAAAGTTTTGTTATGTTTTTGGTTAGCTATATTTGTCAATGGTTTTTCAAATAAAACATTCCAATGACAAGTGTCAATTTTTACTCAAATTCTTGATAAAAAAAATTTGAAAACTTTATTAGGAAATTCTCTTTCAAGTGCTTATATTCCAATTAATTCATAACATATTCTTATATTTCAATAAATCTTATTGTTTGGACATTAATCCACCAAATCTTAATTCTCATATTTAAGGTATTTTATGGACAATTTTACCCTTACAAATATTTTTTGAATCCTTAACAATTTGGTGATGTGAACATTTATATTTAGTAGTGTGAATATTCACATTGATAGTGTGAATGTTCACATTATGGAATATTCACACTGTCAATGTGAATTTTAATGCGCACTTTACCTAATTTTATTTTATTTTTTTTCAATTCAAAAGAAAAGGAAAACCAGAAACAGAGTACTAAGGCATCAAGCCTTAACAAACAGAGGATAGACTGATTATATCTGCAATAAGCAGGTTTGCAATCTCACAAGGAGGGTCATTAAGAAAGACAAAAAAGTCTTGGTGATTAACACCTATCACTACAGGAAATTCGAGTTTAACGGCGTTTTAAAAACGCCGCTAAAAGCCTGAAAAACGCTGTAAAAACTTATAGCGACGTTTAAAATTTTCACCATTGATATGGCCGCCGCAATAGGTTTGCAGCGTTTGATAAACGTCGCTAAAACTATAAGACGGTGTTTTTTAAAACGCCACAAAATGTTGACGTTCGCTTCTATTACCGTCACAAACTAACGTGTGAGGTGAGCATGACGTCATTTAGTGGCATTTTTTAAAAACGCCACTTTTTTTTCTTCTTTTTTTTAATTATTTAATAATATCAATATTTTGTCCAAAGCATATACCATTTCAGAAAATATGCATTATAATGAATCTAAAAAAACAAATCTTCCACTAGACTAAGCCAAATACATTATAATGAAATCTAAAAAAACAAAATTCAAATTCACAATCTATATACTTCAAATACCACATGAAATTAGGCAACAATCTACACAAATCATCCAATTTCAAAGCCATATTACTCATTTATGATATATACACACTTATAACTTGGTAATTATATGTGCATACCAATAGTTAATAGAACTGTATCTTAACAACCAATACATCAAACAGTACATAGAGAAGCAGAACGCAGATCATTAAATGTCAGAAAGTCTTGGTAATTGTATTGAAATATCAACTCTAAAATCACAAGTTTTCATTTAAATTTTGACTAAATCTGATCACGTCTTCTTGGGTCAGCAAAATTCACAGCCGTTGTGAGCTGTGGGAGATTCTTTCAGTTTTCTTCTTGAATTGGACTTTATTGGTACCACAAGATTCTGAGCACCTTGGAGGATGAGATCAATGGCTTCCAACAAGTTGCAAAACAACAATGAAACATAGATAATGCTTAGTTTTGATTTGTATAATATATACATTCAAATTGGCTTATTTCTTGTACCATTTATTTAATTAGAGATTTTATTGAAAGTATAAATAACAAAATCAATATTTCCATCACATGTGTAGCAAAATCAAAACAGAGAAGAGCTCAGAATGCAAATAGAATTGAAAACAAGCTAGCTTACTCCTAACAGTCAACAAGGCAATACATACCTACCTCATCAATGAGAATATAGGATGTCAGATCATTGCTACCCTACATTACACCAAAGTAATAGACACAATGAAAAGAAGAAAAAGAGGAAAGGTTTCTTCTGTCTGGATGGGTGGGGGTGGTGTTGTGTGTGTCCACTATATAATTTAGTCTAGAATAATGTAAAATTGTATAAATTTTTTTATTTGAAATAATTTAATTTTCTTATTTTATTAGTTTTGATTTAATATCTTATTTCATCAATTTTTTGATTCTCCCATATGATGCTAGAACAAGCCTCGTAATCTTTTACGACCTATTTAGAACCTTTTAAACTTTTTTCTCTCTGTAATATGGATCCTTAGTTACTTCCATCTTTCCTTGGTCACTAACTACTATTCTGGCAAGTTCTTAGTTCATTTCTTTCTCTAATAATAATCATCATAAGTAAACCAAAAGACCAAAGCACACACAAATGAGTTTTTAGACATGCTTTGGACCAAAAGACCAAAGCAAACACAATCCAATGGAGACTAAGGTACTATTTTTTACCACCACCACAACTAGTACTAATACTATTATTTGAATGGTATTTGTTCTAAAACTAAAAAGCATAAATTTCTCTAGAAGAGACTTGGGAATGGCCTTTGCAGGCCTATACATGTGTACATTTCTTCTTCTTTTTCTACATTTTCTGGATGATAACTTATGCATATATATTAATAGACAGTACATATATCTGAGGGTATGTCCTATTATTTCACAATTTACACCTCAAGGTGTATGTATCATGTGTCCATGTCCTATCTCAACGTCTATGTATCATGTGTCCATGTTCTATCTCAACATCTATGTAACATAGGTCCCTATAACACTAGTAAAACTATAATGTATCTTCAAAGTTACAACACTCTTAATGGGTTAAGCCACCTTAGATTTACGTTTGAAGCTCAACTAATTTAGTAAGTTGGGTGTCTCGTTGAAAACATCTAGCCCTGCCGCAACTCTTAAAGGCAATAAAACCCATAACTCCATCACCATCCAAAGAGTTTGTTCATATAGTTTATGAATAGTAGACAAAATAAAAAATAAGAAAATGAATGTGTCTATGTCATAACGGATACCTAGTTGGGTTACTTGAAGGAGCCCAAAGAACACATATCACCACCAAGAGAGAGAATGCAAGCAGAGTCCGAAAGCATGAATTATCCAGGCAATTCGCCACAACTCACTCAATGGGTCACTTGCATTGAAGTACAACTGAGCCAACATGAGTCAATAGTCAGTATTCATTGAGGTTAGTATATAAATGAGATCATCAGACCAGTTTTCATCAGTCATCAATGTTTATGAAGCCATGAATATATATATATATATAATATTAGGTTGTGAAAATTTAGAGCTAGAATAATCAATAGAAGAAAAGATTATGAACAATTCTAACCTTGAATTCAGTAGACTCCAACGGCCTTCTTTCATTGAATTTGTCCTATCTACTTCTACTTCTTCTTCTTCTTCTTCTTCTTCTTCTTCTTTCCATTCTTTGATATGTGAACCTATATTTGATAAGAACAAATAACATGAATAAAATGTCATATTGAAAATTTCATAATTAACTATTTACTCACCTCCTCAGACGAACGATGACAATTAAACGATGAAGTGTATGCATGAGATTGTTGTTGTGAATGCACATGTGTAGAAGCTGGTGCAACAGGCCCACCCATGGCCTGTTGAGACTCCAATTGCTCTATTCGTGCTTGTTGAGCTTGGATTGTGCTTTGCATATCCATTTGTACTTTCTGTTGATTAAGCATAGCATCCATCATCTCCTTCATTTGCATCTCCATTTGTGCTTTATATTGGTTAAGTTGCTCTTGGAATTGCGTTTGGATGAGACGAGTTTGTTCTTGTGATTGCCTATATCCACCTCCAAAGACATCTGTCGGAGAAGGACCCAATCCATATGTTCGAACTCGACCAGGCCTCTCAGGCCCTAGAACTTGTGTGATAATCTCTTCATCTGTAGCATTGGATTGCACCCCAAGCTCCTTTATTTGTGTCTGCAATTATTAATTAGTTAATTAGCCACCAATAAAATTCAGCCTACAAGCAAGACATAATAACGACCACTTAACTGCCATGACAACATCTAAGACTAAAACGGAGGAGCATAGAAATGAAAACCATAAAATCATTGCAAAAATACAAACAGCAGCAGCCACACGTCATTCCATACATGCAAAGTATATAATAATGGTGCTACATACCATGACCGCAGCAACTTTATCAGTACTTGGTTTGTTATCCTTCGAGTACCCAGCCATCCACACCTCTAAGCGAGTTGCAGGAACTCCATTCTTCTTATTAGTTTCCTACAATTACACTTGAAATTAAGTAACAAAATCAAAATATACAATTTCAATTTGAAATATAAAGAAACTATATACCTCTACTCGAACAACTGAGAATGGTTTTCTGCCGATTATTTGATTTAATGTCTTTTTCTTCCAAATTTCTTTGTTTTTTGTACTTTTTTTCTGTTACATATGAACACAAACACAAGATAATTTATTAATTAACAAACTCATCTTATGAGATTACAATAAAGTTCAATAAACAATTTAAATGATACATGTGCCTTCCGAGTGCCCTAATAATAGACTAAGCTTCGCCATTGATGCTCATGTACTCTTTCGGGTCGATGAGTTAACCTATCGGCATCGTTGTCGAATGGCGTATACCCCATTTGTTTAACTCTAGCCTTCCACTCTCTCTATTTTTTTCCAACAGATGCCAAAACAAATTTCTTCATTGACTCGTCAGCATCTGTATTGACCTGCAAATAAACCCCAAAACACACAAATCACAAATATTAGTGAAGTTGAAAAACACCAGCAAAAGTCAAGCCGTAAACATTCGAGTTTACAGCTCGCATCACAATTGACCAGCATTAGAAGTTAAAGAAAAGTCCTGCCAAAGACTGTCCACTTCAGCATTAGAAGGTAAAAATTCAATACACATTTCAACAGTCTCATACACTTTTATATATTTCTATACATTTTTCACACATTATACACATAATTCATGTTAAAAAAACTTATAAAATAAATAAATAATAACAAATTAAGATTAAAATTGATATGTAAAATGAAATAATTCTTTTACCTTTACTTCTCTCCAAATTCTCTCTTTGTTTTCCTTCGGTACATGGCTCCAAGTTCTATAAGTGAGGGGCATAAGGTTCCCATCTCAAGCTAAAACACCCAAACGAGAAGCCAAGGGTGTATACCTGAATCAAAACTATCAAGCATACTAGAAGCATTTCTAGCATGAAGCATATTAATGAAGAAACTAAAAGTTTCTACAATGCTCTTGATAGATTATGATATAGAGATTCATCAAAAATGACTAGGTATCTCTAATGAAGATTCTACAAGAACAACCAGATTATCCTAATTGATCACAAGGTAAAAAATTCCATGATTGTAGTTGATAGCACATTATAATGGCAAGTACTCGATATTAGGTATGCTTCATTTAGTTTGTTCTTGTACTCACAAGTAAGCAACAAGTTCTCACTACTACATGAACACCCACACATACCAATATATCTTAGTAGTGTTCTATTTCATTTCTATAACACCATTTTTGTGTAGACGAGAGTAGATTTCTAATTACTTAACAAAAAATTATGATAAACATTAGAAATTCAAAATCGTAATGTTACACATGCTTGGCATCAATCAATAATGTTGACTACTATTATGTCACCCTATCGTGATCTATTATAAATTGTATATGCACAAACACAAGAAAATATCACAATTACTGTTAATCAGATTTCTAAGTATTGCAGTAGCTTCCTAAGCTTCAAGCTAAATTAGTACTTCAATGTACTTCTAACAGCCACTTCTAAAGCATCCAAATAAGTAGTGTCAAAAAGGTGTTTTGTCCATGCGTTCGTTTTTTATCTGAATTATGTATATTGTAATTGGCTGTGTTTCATGCAGGGTTACTAGGGCACATTATTTGAACACTGAAGAGTTCATTGATGCTGTGGCTGCGGATTTGAGAGCGAGATTGTCCTACAAAGCGAAGTTGTAAACTACCACCTGCGGACTTTGTTTATGCATGGCAATAATGTTTAGGCTGCCTTTTCATTCAGTCCACAACAATAATGCTATCTGATTTTATGTTTAATTGTCAATAAAATCTTTGGCATCTTTTTAGCTATGAAATAGAGTGAAAGGGTAAATGCTTTCTTTGCACTGTCTTGACTAAATTTCTGTTAACCGTGATTATTGGATATTTTCACTGTTACCATTTTGTTGCCTTGTATGAGGGATGTTTTCTATGTTACCATGTTGCTATTACCATGTTTGCTACATATGCTCTGCTAGTAGTGCAAAACAAAGAGGCAAGTGAGAAAGGTGAAAGATGGGTTGTTCTTTCAACTAGGTGTACTTATTAAACATGGGGAATCAAGGTCATTGATGCAGTCATTCATCATTTACCACTTTGTTAGTCGTTGAATTAATAGCCTTGTTAATGTCAATTATAGTGTCAAGTAGTTGTAAAAGGATTGTTTTGATGGATGTGGTTTTTACTATAGTGCGATTATGGAAACACTTTTAACTCCTGAAATACTCACTAAGGTTTACAATCAAACTAGTCTTTTCTTGTGACTTTTCTAATTGATCACATTTAAATAATGATTGATTCAACATTAATCAATTAACAAGTGTTCATCTCATACATTGTGTAAAATAAAGTGCATGTAAAAAAGATGGAAACAATGATTTATAGTGGTTTGCCATGCCCTCTGTCTAGATCCACCATCAACCTCCCTTGAACGTCAATGATTTATAGTGGCTTGACAACCCATGTGTATAGATTCACTATCAACCTCCCTAGCCAATGTAATCCACTAATCTTAATGAATTTTTCCTAACATCTCCTAAAACCTTTACAATTTTAATTAGATTTTTCTGAGCACCACCTTCAACCTTTAGCATACTTGAATTGAATGCCAACCACCATCAAAATAACACTTAACTATTAATTTATTATTTCTTCTAAAAGTTGTACTGAATATGATTTATGTTGGTAAGGTGATTTACTAAGACTTCGGCAATCTTCTAGGTCAATTGTAACAACATTAACCCTTAACAACATTAACTCCCTATGTAATAAAATGGTTTATCTCAGTTATTGAAGTGAAAATTTAGATTAATTTGTTACCAAAGCAGCTAGTTTAGCTAGGGACACTTGGGGTTGGCAGCTGTGAACCAAGATTTTGGATATTCCACCTTCAAACTGGATGATGAATAAGTTGTACTTTATATGAAAAATATGGGTCCTGTTTAATTTGCATATTAAAGCTTTCCTTAATATTTGGGAACAAAACTAGTTAATCAACTTCATTATTTCAAAAAGATAGATTTCTTTGTCAATTAATACTACTGAACAAATTATACACAAAAAAATGCTGAGGAATTTGTACCTGGGTCACAATTGTCCACTGCAAATTCGGCAGCAGTTGAACAAAATCATCGAATTTGGTCTCGATTAGTATAGGAATTGCCGTCTACAAACAAAAATTAAAGCAAAAAAATTAAAAATTTTATATGAAAATATGTTCATACTCTTTTAAGAATGAATAGTATCCAAATAATGAAACTCTGCAACTTCATTCTTTTCAATACAAAAATAGAGATTGCTGTCGATATCATCCATAACACACTTATTAATGATCAAATTATTGACATAAATCTTTTTCTCCCCCACAATTGCATTAAACAAGTACTTTTTCTATTGTATTTTTTATTTTTTATTTTCTTTTGAGGAATATATGATTGGATCATTAATAATCTTAAATGTTTGGTACTTCACTAGTAAAGACCCCATCAACAAAATGAAGTTCTACCCACTTTCATAATGTTGTTCGTTGCCATTATATTTATCCATTCACTACTGCTATAGGAGAAAAAATATTACAAAAAAATGCATAGAATAATCTAAACCACACATTCCAATTGATGCAAATTTAGAAGATAGATTTAGTACTTGATTCCACTTTCTTGCTTGATTGTACCATCCAATAACACTGTAATAATGCAGAAAACACAAAATTATATCAAATTAGTGGTTCTTTAAACTTAAAACTATGTATGTATCACTATTAAAAGGAGTATTGATTTAATGATGAAATAATTAACATACCTATTTAGAGTACACTGGCTAGTAAGATCAAACATAAACAAAATTGCTACTACATCTTTGCAAGCAATAGGAATTGCAAGCAATAGGAATTTGATCAAGTGACCTATTGTCTCCTACATCCAAATTAAAATTACAAACAAGCAAACATTTTAAGTAAATAGAATCCACTAAGACTTCGGCAATTACAAACATTTTAAGTAAATAGAATCCAAATTTTTTAAACTAAAGAACAAAAAAATTACAGAGAAAGTAGAACAGATCAGTAGATTTGACAATGAGAAAGTAGAGAATGAAAAATATACCTGATATAAGAGCAAGAGAGATCAGCTAGAACAGATCGATTTTGGATTTTGGATCTGCGATTTGATGAAGAACAGAACAGATCGATTTGATGAAGAGCAGATCGAGTTCGAGTTCGAGTTCGATGAAGAACAGCTAGAGCAAAGCCCTCGAGCGACAGAGATCGATGAAGAATAGCTAGAGAGTTCGATTGCGAGCGACAGAGATCGATGAAGCGCAAATCATCGAGGGTTTTGGATCTGCAATCGAGCAAATCGAGGGTTGAGAATGAGAAATTGAGCGAGCGAGCGAGAGAGTGTGTATTTGAAACTGAGCGAGAGAGAATGAGAGCTTCAAATCGAGGGTTTTGGAAGAGAGGGAAACTGAGTTGTGGTAAAGACTGAGAAAGAGAGACCGAGTTCAAAGAGACGGAGGTTTTGACGGTCAATACATTGACCCAATACGACGCCGTTTCACTGAGATCAGACACAACGTTTCTCGAAAACGTTGTGTTTCGTTAATTTATAGTGGCGTTTCCCTAAACGCCACAAAAAAAAGGTTGTTGTAGACCATTTTTCCTGTAGTGTATGTTTGCCAAGCCATCTGCACTTTTGTTGCCTTCTTTAAGGATGTGGGCTATGTTGCAATTGTATCTCTTCATCAAGAATCTGGTGTCCTCAAAAAGTGCCCTATGCTGAAAGTGTTGAGCAGGTTCATCTTGAATGAGCTTGACAACTTGACTAGAATCTATCTCAATGCATATGTCTCTTATTCCTTTCTCAAGTATTATGGTTAATCTTCTATAAACTCCCGAAAGTTCAGCTTCCAAGCTGGTTGCTTCCTCTAGTTTCCCATGATAGCCATACATCCATGCTCCCCTCTTATCCCTGAAAGTCCTCCATATCCAGCTGGTCCAAGATTTCCTTTTGAGCTTCCTCAATATTAAGCTTGATTTTTCCAACAACAGGCAAAACCCAATTAGTTCTTTGATCTAGGGATTGGCCAGTAAAATGGTCAGATTTGAAAGCTTCATAAGTCTCAGTTGCTTGGTGTTGGATATATTTGATGGCTTCATACACATTGTCCTACTCTTGTTTGAAAACAAAATTATTTCTTTCCTTCCAAATTGTCCAAATAGTGAATAAGAACACAATTCCCTAGGGAATATCATAGATTTCCTTTTCCTTGCTCTTCAGATTGACTTGAAGCCACTGCTCCAGAGGTTGTCTTTCATTTGTCTTTACCCATTTGTGGCTTCTTGTAGCTAGCCATATTTCTTTGGCTTTGGGGCATTTCTCTGAGCATGTGATTTATGTCTTCTCTGGCTGAATTGCACCTGGGGCACCTGTCATCCATAGTTAAACCTCTAATACTTCTATGGTGATTAGTTAACAGTTTCTTATGGAATAGCAGCCAGCAGAAGCCCTTTAGTTTCTGAGGGATTTTCTATTTTCTAGATCCAGCTCCAACTAACCTTAGTACTGTTCTCACCATTGCCCGTTAACAGATCGTATGTTACACTAACAGAGAAATTTCCAAATGGTACTCATTTCCAGTGGAGATTGTTTGGGACTTCAACAAATTGTGGCAGATGGATTTGAGACATATTCAGCAAAATTGATTGTGGAATGATATCTGTTAGGTTTTATTCTTGGCAATCCTGTTTGACAAAACTCCTTTCAGTTGTACTTTTATTCCCTCTTTTATTTCAGTGAGGCTATGAGTATTTAGATGCGAATCCAAGCCGAATTGTGCCTTGTGGAGAAGTTTCAGAAGTTAATTCTTTCAAGTTTGCCACTTCGCTAACTATGACGGGGATTGAGCTACCCAGTCAGCTCGCAGGGGTCCAGGGGGTAGCATTCCTTGGCGGGTCCGGGGCAGCGCCACGGCGGGGTTAAGGGGCAGCGCCCCCGAAGCAAAATGCAAAAGTGCATTCAAAGTTACCTGTTCGCTCAAGCGGCTGTTTGTACGCTTGAGCGGAGAATTTTGGGTTCCAGAAGTTTGACCTGTCTGCAAATATACTGTGAGGCATGTTTTTACGCTCGAGCGTCCATTTCCCCACTCGAGTGGACCTCGAGGGGTCCAGGGGGTAGCGCCCCTTGGCGGGTCCGGGGCAGTACCACGGCGGGGTTGAGGGGCAATGCCCCTGAAGCAAAATGCAAAAGTGCATTCAAAGTTGCCTATCCGCTCGAGCGGCCATTTGTACGCTTGAGCAGAGAATGTCGGGTTCCAGAAGTTTGACCTGTCTGCAAATATACTGTGAGGCGTGTTTTTATGCTCGAGCATCCATTTCCCCGCTCGAGCGAACCTCGCGATTTCAGAATCTATAAAACCTCAAGTTGCTCCAAATCTAGGGTTACGCTTCCAGATCTTCTTCTTGGATATTAGGGTTTATATTAGGGGCTATTTTGCTAGTTTTCTTTGATGTTTGATTGAGTATTCAACTCATGGTTTAAGAAGTATACATCAAAGGATTGTTTGTTTATTCTATACAAAAGAGAGAGTTGTTCTTCAGTGGATTCTGGGGAATTCGCGCCTGAAGCTTCGGTGGATTCTGGAGTGGCTCATCGTTGTGATTTGATATCAGCATTGTGGATTCAATGTTAGGCAAGACAATTTCGAGGTGAAGACCGTGGTGGAAGAGGCATATAGGGGTTGGTTCAATTCGGACGTAGATTCGCTAGGTAATTGAGAGTACACTTGTGTAATTCATTTTATCTTCTTAGTGGATTGTTTTGTGGCTTTGGCCTGTGGTTTTTTATCACAATTGGAGGTGCTCCAATTGTGGTTTTTCTACGTAAAATTGTTGTGTCGATTTGTCTTGATTGTTTGATTGGGATTGTTATTTACTGTTTAAAATTGTTACATAATCACAAATCAATATCTAGGGAATTTCTAGATTTTTCAATATCCACAACGTCATCAAGCTTCCAAGTCCCATCTTCCTTAATTACATCAGCCACCTTTATACAATTTGAGGTATGGACACCAAGGCATTGAGATACAATGGTGTTATCTCCATACCACCAATCATTCTACAAGGATATGCTCTTGCCATTGCCCACTATCCACTTGACACCTTTTTTGAAAAGTTCTCTAGTCTTAATAATACTTCTCCAAGTATGAGAAGCAATTCTTTTAATAGACCAATCCATCAAGGATTCTTTTTGGAGATATTTACCTTTGAGGACTACAGTCCAGATGGCTAAGAGTGTTATGTTCTGATCTTCAGCTCTTTAGATGCTGAGCCCTCCCTCTTGTTTGATCTTGCATTCTTGTCTCTAATTTACTAGATGGACTTTCATCTTGATACTCTGGTCCCCCCATAAAAAATTTATATTAAGCTTGTCAATTTGTTTGCACACACTTTGGGGAAGTTTGGTTGTTTGCATGATGTAAGAGGGTATGGATAAGGATACAGACTATACAATGGTAGTTCTTCCAGCCAAGGAGAGAGTATTGGCTTTCCAGTTGGATAACTTTTTCTGAATTCTCTCCAAAATGTTATTATAAATGCCTCTCTCAACTCTGCTATGAAAGAGGGGCACTCCTATGTATTTCTCTTCAATTTGAGTTAGGGTTATCCCACAGTAGTGACTCAGCTTTCTAGCCTTTTTGCTAACCACATTAGAAGAAATGAACATTTTAGACTTTTGTAGGCTAACTCCCTGACTAGATATATGGCAAAACATTGTGTTCATGATGGTCTCACAATTAGCTTGATCTGCTTGAGCAAAAAGGAGGAGATCATTTGCAAAGAATAGATGAGGTATAAATGGCCCTTTTCTAGCTACTTTGATGCCCTTCTAATGTTTTTTCCCTACTTGACACCTAACCATGTTGGAGAGCCTTTCCATACACAGAACAAATAAGTAAGGAGATAGAGGATCACCCTGTCTTAATCCTCTACTAGGTGTAAATTCATCTATGGTTTCACCATTCCATAATAGTGAAAAGCTAACAGAAGATACACAGGACATAATAAGATCAACCTAGTGAGAATGGGCTTAAAGTTTGCGAATTTGCCACCAAACATAGTGGGTTTAAAACTGATTTGCCACTTAACAAAGTGGGTTTAAAACTTATATTTATTTGAATCATTCCAATTCAAGCAACAAGCCTTCATCCACAGGCATTCATGCAATTTAGCAAGTAAGCATTTAGCCTCATAGTAAGCATGCTAGTCATGGCAATCACTCACACTCATGCAAGTATGCTAAAGCATTAAAAACTCACCTAGTACTCCAAGCCAAAAAGATATGGGTTAGAAAAATATGCATGATTCCTATCTATGCAAAATGACGAATGCAACGCATGCAAAGAATGCAACTAATAAACTCGGCTACTAATATGGCATATGATTCAATTAAATAATATGCGGTTAAATACGTATTCAAAGAATTTATTGAAATGACAAAGCAGTTTGAATGATGTGCCGAGCCTCGTTGCATGCAGGACAAGATGAATGTATGAAAGCATAAGATATGCTAATTAAAACATGATGCTCTTAAACTAACTATCAAAAGCGGTTAAGTAAAAGGGAGAAAGACGTGGGGTTCGAAGACATGCACATTATTACATTGTGCTCTCACGAAGGAGAGTCTGAATGAATAAAGCAAAACTAACTAGCAACTAATTAGAGCAAAGCTAATTAAGCTAATCTAATTAAGCCAATTATTACAAACCAAATAAAATAAATAGCTAAACTAATTAACTAATTATTACAACACTTGAATAAATTAACTAGTAAGTTAACTAATTAAATTACAACACCAATGTAAGCAACCTAGTAATTAAGATATCTAACTACGCTGCCACTACTCCGCTTCGGGAAATAGAAGATGCGCATGCTCAGATACCACCTGAAAAGACCTCCGTTTTGCTCTCGAAAGCCTCTGTTTGCAGAGTTGAACACTTCTAGAACCATTTTGCTCCACCTTACCAACATTCTGCTGAGGTTTGCATCAGTGGCTAGCCGGCCACTGGTAGAGACTGTCGGCCAGGTGCCGGCCATCTATGGTGCACTGCCAGCCATGGATGGTGGCCTGCCGGCCACTAATGCACTGGGTCATCATGTTACAACAGAGTACAAACAGAGCAAAAAGAGGGTATTTCCAATAATTGTTTGCACAATTCACCCCTCATTTTCATGAACAAATCCAAGGAGTTGTGAACTTAAGCCACAAACCACTAATCCAACCAATTTCATTGCATGATGGCTTGTGATTCAAGATGTGCAAGCTCAATAAATGCAAAACAAGACACTCAAGAACCATCATCGTATCATGCATGATCAAGGCAATGAAGACCTACGAAACTTAAGACATTTTATCACTTTGAGTATGGAATGTCCCAATTTTCCTTGTGTTCAATTAACATCCGATCGAACACAACCAAATTATTATCTTGTACCATTTTAGTCCCAAGTTTTAATTACTCAATTTTATATTACCAACCATCCTTTAATTCATTAAGTCCAATAATGAATTTAAGTCCTCTAATGGAGTGAAGTACCAAACCAAGAGTTAGCTTAAGACATGAAAGAGATGTCATGCCATTGATAATGAACCCCTAAAAGAGATTAAACCATTAAGCATGACAATCTCAATCTCATGCTTAAAACAACAAGAGACTTGAAACAACTCTCAAAGCAAAGAGAAAAACCAAGAAAGGAGGGAGGTTGCAGAGGTGATAAGTGCTTAAATGAAGTGCATAACAACACCAAAACATGTAATCAACTCAAACAAGGGGTGTTTAATGGCTTAAAACACCAAGCTTGTGAGGACACTCACACTAGAAGCATGCAAAACAAAGCTCAAATGCAAACTACAGTCCAAAATAGTGCTAAAGCAGGCTTAAATATCTCCTAAAACATGCTGGAATTGAGCTAAAACAAGCTAGATTAAAATGCTAAAACATGACACAACCTAGGCTAGTAAGCAAGACACAAGGAGGGGAGGCTACCCCCTCTATTTTTGGACTTCAAAACATGTTTTTAGCCACTGAAATACCTCCGAAAAATAGTATTTAAAAGCTTGGAAAAAGATAGTAAAAGGGTGGGAAACACAAGGGCAAAGGCCTCCAAAACAAGGTACAAGGAAGGGTGAACCACCCCTCAACCTTTATTGGCCTTAAACCACAAGTTTCAGCCCAAAAATATAGAGTTTATACAGCCTAAAAACAGCCCAAAAACAGTACAAAGATGTGTTGGAATGAAAGCTAAAACATAGAACGATTTAAGCTAGTAAACAAGCCAAAGGAGGGTTGCTAACCCCTCCATTTTTAGGACTTCAAAACCACTTTTTTAGCCTCTAGAAACCTCTAAAAATCAGTGGTAAAAAGCCCAAAAAAAGTTGACGAAAGAATGGGAAACACAAGTGGAAAGGCTTATAGAACAAGGTTGAAGGAAGGGTGATTAACTCCTCTACCTTTAATAGCCTTAAACCAAAGGTTTCAGCCCATAAAAGTAATTGAAAAATACTTCAAAATCAGCAAAAAAATATAGAAAAGAAGTAGTGCAAAGATGGTACAAAAGCAAGAGAAGGTATACCTCTTGAAGATAAATGAACCCTTAAGTCACAACCAACCAATTTGACACTATCAAGTGCTTCAAGAGCTCAAATTCAAGCTCAAATCATCCCAGCAAGAAGTTCTCTAGGTTTGGTTTGGTGTGTTTGGGCATAGACTACGCAAGTTGCAAAAGATAGAGAGAATTGTAGAGAGAGAGGATTGTAGAGAGAGGATTTTTTCAAAAATATTTTCACTCCTAAATGTTTTCTAACCTTGAAATCAAGAAGAGAGGTCTTCTATATATAGAAATATATGAGCTTTGGTCGAAAATATCTAAAAATTGACAGCTGGAACAGTGTGGAATAGCTGGAGGGAAAATATCTAGCTTTTACATAGATGGCCGGCAAGCTTGCAGTGGTGGCTAGCCGGCCATCACTGATGGCCGATAGGCAAAAAATGGTGATTTACTGGCCACAAATGGTGGCTGCCGGCCACCTGCCAGCCATGCCTCTAGGCCTGAATTTAAATGGGCGTATCTCCCTCATCCGGACTCGGTTTTAGGTCATTCTTGAGTCTAAATTGAAGCCCCGAAAGTCTAGTTTCCAATGCTGGTAGCCTCACATATAAATTCTAAGTGTGCAAAGAGATATGTCTATTTTAGTGAAGGTTGCTCAGTTTTGGCTTATCCGGATTGATGCCTAACTTCAAACAGTCATATCTCTCTCTTCCGGACTCGGCTTTAGGAGATTCTTGGGTCTAAAATGAAGCCCCAGAAGTCCACTTTCCAATGGTGGTGGCCTCAAAACTAAATTCTAAGTGAAGAAAGAGATAGGCCCGATTTAGTGAAGGCTACTCAGTTCTCTCTCAACGGTTTCAAACTTAACAATTTCCACAACTAGTTTTCTTCTCTCCCCTCCTATTTTCTTCAACTCCAAACCTGTAAATAAGAGGTTTAAAAGATTTTTTAAAGAGTTCACCTTTCTTCCATTTATTTCCACTTTGTTCTCGCTCGATTTACTGAAAAACGCAACATTTAACGAAATGCGAGCCTCGGAACATCGTAGAAACATTTTCAAAAATATTTTGAAAGAGAGGGTTTTAAGGTCTAAATAATTTTAGCCAAAATAGTTTTGGTCCAAAATAGGGTATAAGGTTGGGATTTAGAAGCCCTTCTTGCTGAAGAAATCGAACATTTGCATAGCATAACTTTCATCATCGAGTGATCAATCAGTGGCACCCAAGTCTTAAGGGAAGTCAAAAATGGGGTGTCAACAGGGAGTCCAACTTTCAAAATATATTCTTTGTGCATATCATTTACATCTTGCCCCTAAACTACGCTGGTTTGATTCCTTTCAAACGGATACGTAGGCAGCTTTTGAGCTCAACCAATTTAATGTATGTCTTGATTGTTTGCCCAAGTCTTACGGCTTTGTCAAAATGGGTCATCTCCAGGCTTTGACATTCACTCAAGTCATTTCATGACTTCGAGTTCTGTCAAAGAAGGGCAATTGTAGACACCCCATTTTTGACCGCACTAAGACTTGGGCGCCACTAATTGATCACCCAATGATGAATTTACACGCTTATCCAAATGCTCAATTTCCTCAATAGGAAACCTCAGTTTTGAACCACAAAAACCTATAAATCTTGTGCCTTGTTTTTGGACCAAAACAGTAGTTTTTCAAGCCTAACCATCCAGGAGCCTGCAGACCCGCTAGTGGCCAGCCGACCACTATTAGTGGCGACCGCCCCCTTTTAGTGGCCGTTAAAAATCAAATCTTTTTGCCAACTATACCAGCTATCTCCACAGATGCATGCACAGCACCAGCTGTGTCTGTATGGATATTTTTGAGATAGTCTCATATATTTTTATATATAGATGACTCCCTCTCAGAATTTAGTGTTAGAAAAATTTGTGGAGCAAAGTTTTGGAAAATACTTATCTCTCTACATTTCTCTCTCTCTCTCTCTCTCTCTCTCTTGCAACTTCTATACCAATTGCCTAGACACTCTAAAACAAACCTTGAGGGTTCTTTGCTGAGGTGTTTGAGCTTGCATTTTAGCTCTTGAGGGTATGAAATTGGTGGTTTGTAAGTCAAACGATCACTCCTCTTCAAGAGGTATAACTCCAAGCTTCTTTCCCCCTATTTATTTTTCATCATTTATTGCTATTTTTGAACTATTTTTCACTTATATTTGTGGGCTGAAACTTGTGGTGTAAAGCCATTAAGGGTAGAGGAGTGGACCACCCCTTTTTTGACCCTTGTCTTCTAGGCTTTTCCCCTTGTGTTTCCAACCTTTTCATTATCTTTTTTTGAGATTTTTACCACTGATTTTAAGAGGTTTTTTAGAGGATAAAATGTGGTTTTGAAGTCCAAAAAATGGAGGGGTTAGCCTCCCCTCCTTTAGTTTGTTTAGGAGCTTCGTTGCTTCATTATTTTAGCTTGTTTTTATAGATGTTTTTACCTTAATTTCTGTGCTATTTTAGCCTATTTTAGGATTATTTTAAGTTGTTCATGTCGTTTATGCTTTGTATTGCATACTTGTAGTGTAACGGTCCTCAAAGGTTTGGTGTTTTAGGCATTAGACACCAACCTATTTGAGTTGATAGCATTTATTTCAAGTTTTCCATACTTGTGTTCATCTTTAATCATCTCTGTCCTTCTCTCATTTCTTGGCTTCTTCTTTGCTTTGAGAGTCGTTTCAAACTGAATGTTTGTTAAAGCTTGAGATAGAAATTGTTGTACTTAGTGGTTTAATCTCTTTGGAGGTTCATTACCGACGGCATGACATCTCTCTCATGCCCAAAACAACCCTTTGTTTGACACTTCTTTCCATTAGTGGACTTAATCTTCATTATTGGGCTAAAAGGCTTATGGAATGGAAAGGTAATTAAAAGAGGTATTAAAATTAGAACAAAATGGAGCAAGATAATAAAATGATTTGGGTTCAATCGGACGTTAATTGAACCCATTGAGTCTTGAGTCATTTCATACTTGTTAGTGATGAAAACGGTTCAAGAATCAATACCAACCACTTCTGTCATGGCCCGAACCCGCCCCTATGGGTTAAGGACATAACCGGCCAGTAATCTTGAGATTACCTACGGCCTCAAACCAAAACAGACATAACTCATCGGAGTAAATGGGCCAAACGGAAGCAAAAATTTAAAACTTTGTCCATAGAGCCGTGCTTATATGCACATCAAAACAAACCATACATATGTACGTTAATAACTCACAAACGAAACATAGTACCAGAAGGTTCTGTACAGACAGGATCATCCAACTAAGTCAACCCATGAAACTATATACAGCCATAATCAAAAACTTCGCCAACATGACAAAATATAAATACATAACGGAAGGGCGAAGACGAGTCTCGTGCGTGAGACACAAGGGCTGACTTTCCAAAAACCTTTGTTGTTCCTCACAGACTTCACTGGGGCTGGGTTTGGACTTCTCTTGGCTCACCTACAAACACATGAATGAGCGTGAGCGATAGCCCAGTGAATAATATTAAATACAGAAGTTGTACAAACAATATGTAGAACAACATGCTCCAAACAGCCTTGGGCCCAATTCATATTTCTATTTAACATATATACGATTTAATTCAAGTGGTTGTGGTTCCAAACATACTGGCCTTTGGCCCATTTATCTTTTATTCATGACAGAACGGCCTCTGGCTCATTCATTCATGTCAAAACGACCTTCGGTCCATTTATTCATGTCAAAACGACCTTCGGTCCATTTATTCATGTCAAAACGACCTTCGGTCCCTTCATTTATGCCAAAACGACCTTCGGTCCATTCATTTGTGTCAAAACGACCTTCGGCCCACTTGTACTTTCATATCCAACTGGCCTCTAGGCCTTTCAAACTTTCATATCAAACTGGCCTTTTAGGCCCTTCAAACTTTCATTTCAAACTTTGTCCACCATTCAGATTAATGAACTTTACAAAACTTACATAGAAGTAAGCAATCGGACAATAATACATTTTAGATATTACTCACAGTGATCGGCTTGTGGATGCCCTGGAGCTCGACCCTACACATTTCATGAACACAAAAGGGTCACTAACAATTCAATCCGTTCCTTAATTCACATATTCCTCTTTAGGCTTCATTCTTATCTCTTTAACTCGTTTACAATGCTTAATGCATGCCTAAGAGTGCTTGCAAGTGAAAGAGAACGGAAAACGAAACACAGAACGAGCATACAAAATTTTAGAAAATAGGGTCCCCGCTCGAGCGTGGACTTCCCCGCTCGAGCAGACCCAATAGGCCTGCAAAAGTACTAGTTGCATCAAAATCACGCTCGAGCGGGAACTAGGCCGCTCGAGCGGAAGGCCTGTCTACAAAGCTCCCCCGCTCGAGCGTGAAATACCCCGCTCGAGCGGACATCCAACTCTGCAAAAATGTTGGGAGCATGAAATTCACGCTCGAGCGGCGGTGTCCCCGCTCGAGCAGACATCAAATTTCTGGGTTTTCCCAGGTTGTGTTCTTGAGCTTCAATTCAACTTTCAACCAACATTTCATGCATGCTATGGCTCAAACATCATATATATACATGTACTAACATGGTACCAACACCAAATTACAAGACATTGGAGCTCAATTTCACAAATTAATCACATGCATGCCCCAAATTAACTCAAACTTATGCATTCAAGGTTCCCATTTTAAATAATCAACATGCATGCCCATTTTGACTTTCATTTCCTCTTCAAATGATGCAATTAGTGCTCATTCCCATGAAACTCAACAAAAACATGCTTGCATGTAGGATTAAACTTTCAATCTTTCATAATTTACAATTTACATGCTAGATTTTGTGATTCCATAGGTATTCTTTACATGCATCCACATATCAAGCCTCAATTTCAACAAAACCAACTCAAATCATGCTCTTGATCACAAACAAACCTTGAACACACAAGATTACACATTAAACTCATGAATTCAAAAATCAAGGCTTACCTAGAGGCTCAGTTCTTCAAATTTATGGTCAAATCTAGAGTTAAATCTTCAAATTCCCAAGCTTGAGACAAAAATTACACAATTCTCTCCCTTTCTCTCTCTAAGGCCGACCCTCTCTCTATTTTGAGTCCCAAAATCAGCCAAATGAAGTAAGGAAGAGAGAATAGAGGGTGTAATGCCCAAATACAACAAACCCCACTAATTCAAATATAATAGTAATAAAGTAATTGGCACTAATTTCTCAATCAAATCAACTTAATCTGGTCCGAATCAATTTTTTCAATTAAATTTCACCGTAGGCTCTAAAAATTACGGTAATCACAATGGCGCAATCAATTTCGGGTTTTGTGGCCGATAAGGCCTTCAATTTAATTTCCAAAGCAGATAATCAAACAGATATTCCTATGGTGAACAGATAGGAATTCAAAACCACATATTTTCACATAATGGCTCACAAAATCATATCAAAACACATAATCACATTCGTATTAAGGACCAATTAGCATACTACAGAACAGAGGTATCACAACTTCCCTTGGTCAATATCATGATAAGGAGGAGGTTCGTGGGTCTTTTGTTGTGCATTTATTGTAATTGTATCCCTTGGTTCATAAGTCATCACACAATGAATTTGCGCCGATTGATGGCTTATGAATCGAGCCTACTCCTCATTTGAGCTAATTGATGATGATGAGAGGCAGGGTGGACAGACATCCCTTGAAAATGCTCTGTTTGTTATCTGTTGCAGCAAGGTAGTACCCCAAATTAGTGGCCAGCCGACCACTTATACTGCACGGCCTTCCACTACTTTTGGCCGGCCGGCCACCTTTTTCAGCCAGGTAGTACCATTTTTCCTATAGAATAGAGCAGAGGCTGAGGTGAAAAATAGTGCAATTTTCTGACTGCAAAACAGAAGTATTTTGGCAGCCAAAGAAAGGCATTTTCGGATGGATATCCGCGTTCATACATGAGCCATCCCTAGCATCTCGGGGCCCGTTTAAATTATGTTATTATAGTAATATGTTGTACTTAAAGTGGTGAACTTGTAATAGTTAATTACTTAGTTAGCTCAATTCTCATTTGTAATAATTAGCTAGTGTAGTTCATTTACTTCATTTGGTTTGTAATAATTAGTTAATTCGCAGTAATTAGCTAGTCCATTCATTTGGACCCTCTTGTGCGAGAGCAAAAATGTAATAATGTGTATGTCTTCCAATCCCCATTTTTTTTTTCTTTTTTATTTACCCGCTTATAATGGATAGCATAGAACATCATGTTTTAATTAGCATTTTTCATGATTTGCATCCGTTTGTCTTGCATGCCTAAGGTTCGGTTCATCATTCTAACTTATATTGTTATTTATTGTTTCTTTGAAAACGTGCTCAAACCGTATGCTATCAAATTGATCCACATGCTATGTTAGTAGCCGAGCCGATTTAAATTGCATATCGCATGTATTGCATTAGTTAGGGGCATGCATGTTTTCTAACTCTTTTGTTTCCTTTTTGGCTTGCCTTAGGATACTAAATGAGCATTTATTGCTTTAGAATATTGCATGCGTGTAATTGTTACCATATCAAGCATGTTTTCCATGAGGCTAAGTGCTTAAGTGATATAACTCTTGAATACCTGTGGATGAAGGCTAATTGCTCAACTTGGGATGATTTGATCAAATGTATAGCATGGGATCACTTTTTCAAGTGGTACATATTCAAAATAATTTTCAAACAAACATAAAATCAAAGTGTTCTAATTTTTACAAATTAGTCTATACTTGTGTGCGTCACATAGTAAAGTAGCCTAAAAACTGGAACAAGAGCATAAAATGTAAATAAGAATCACATCATGATTAGTAGAGGCCAATCTTTGATCGATCGAGTGGGGTGCTCAATTCATGACCTTCCCCTCTCGTACCTAAGTTCCCGAGCCAAGACACTTTAGTGATGACGGATAAGTGGCCTTTGGCACAATTCTCAAGTTTCCTAAATTTTATAAAAAATATTTAGGTAGCGACTTTGTAATCTGGCAAAGCAGTCCATTTTTGACATTTTGATTGAAAATCGATTTTTCAAAAGATTTGCCGGATTTGGACTAATTTGTGTTTATCTATTTCACATTGCACTTGTGAGATCAGATTCAAAACCACAGGAATCCGAACTGCAGGGCTATCGAATCCGAAAAGAGCACGAAAAGGAAGCTACACTCTGCACTACCCCCAGAAGTCCAAAAACATGTCCCTCGGCATCAACCCCTTCAACAATCTCAGCACCAGAGCCGTGTTTCTCAATAATCTCAACATCAGAATAGTGATCCCTGACAACCTCGTCGTCAAGACGGCACTCTTCCCTTGTAACTGAGTGAGGAGGGGACTATCTGACAGATAGGGAGGCATCCTCAGTCAGGGTAGTCGGTGACAACGCACACACAAGACAAGGTCACAAAAGTGATAGGACAACTAAGCCTCATAATCATCTATAGCTACTACTAGAAGGGTGTGAATCTTCACGAGCCTTGCAGACAAATGAAGAGTGTCATCCAAGTCTGAGTGTAGCTCGGTAGGGGTAACTTGGCCAATATCTGCGACACTGAGAACATCAACAACCGTCAAACCAAAAGATAGAGTAGGGTCTTGTACAACAAGGAAAGTAAAGAGTATTCATTTAAGAGGATATAGCTGCAAAAAGGAAAATACTTACAAATCAACGGAGGAAGTAAGATGTCTATCTGGTACCTGATGGAGCCTTTTAGAAAGGCAGGGAGTAAAAGGACTGACATCAGAAGCCTGCTTATGGGCCATCCTCTTAAGGCGGGTCATCCGAGGACCAGAAGCCCGCTTATGGGCCATCCTCTTGAGGTGGTTCATCTGAGGACCAGAAGCCTTATTCAGAAGGACTGGCTCTGGGACAGTAATCGCCAAGTTAGTAGTAGATGTCCGAGCTGGAGGGTCAGTTGGAGCGGATGAAGTGAAAAAGCTCTCATACATATGATCAAATTTTCAACTCTCAGGCAACCGAAAATATGAGTCCTTATAAATCAACGGAGGCAAACATATAGTCGGTTTATTCTAGACAAACTCAATGAATGCATCAATGTTCTTCCGTCAATATCTCTTGAAAGAGGGGATGAAACCCCCTAACCAACTCAAACCCAGCAGTGTCAAAGAGCTAGATATAGGAAGCAGTGCGTGTACAAGTCCATGATTAAAGTGCTTGTAGCTTTTCAAAAAAGACAATAAAGGAGGTGCCGGCCTTGAGGCACACTGGTCAAATCCAAATTGGCATGCTACTCTGACAGGTTTATAGACGGTGCTATCAAGGCCTTCCTCATGCCATACTGGTAGCGAACTAGGATGAACCATTATCAACATATCAACAAGATGAGCAGAAATGCCCTTTGGCAAGGGAAAGAACACTAGTCGGAAGGAACCATAATAAATAAGTGGCGTCGCCACACCCACTAGTGGGCATACATAGGGATGTGTCACAAAGCGCCAAGGATCATCCACTAAAGTATTCAAGGAAAATGTGGAAATGACACGTGACCAGCGTGTGATCAATGGCTAACGAGTTTTCACCTTCTCAAATGTGCAAGACCCGTCCTTTCCAAGCACAGGAATACCCTCTTTATCTACTATCTCCTAAAAAACTTCCACCTCGAATATAGTTGGAGTAGGGGCAAACTTTGGAAACCTTTCAAAAAAGGAGTAGAGCAGGAACTAACTGTGGACGAAAAAGACAAGCTCATACCGACCCATAAAGTGTACCATGTCTCGATGTATCAAATCTAATTGGTAATATAGATAATAGTGGGGCAAAGGGGATCTGATCCCCTTTGAAGAATCTAATTGCCAGTCGAAAGACAAAAGGATTGAGAAAATCTAGAGGTATGCTCAGAAGAATAAAGAATGAAATAAAACAAGCCAGAAATTCCAAAAAATAAAGCCTAGACCCCTACATCAAGCCGACCTCGTACTCCTGAGAACTAGGGTCAGTATTTCTAGCCGAGGGCTGAAGATCTCTGAAAAAGTAGTGGATCCATGCGGTGTAAGAGACATGATTCGTCCTCACTCGTTTAGTCCTCCTCACTGTACCATCAAATACAGAGCTCCACAAACCACAAGCTTGAAGATTTTGTTTTAGGGATTGGATTTGAGAATCATCCTCAGGGGGTATCCGCTCCGGATAAAAGGCATCAAGGCCAGTCACTTCTAGGCGCAGTAACATGAACACATCCTCGAGGGTGGGCCCCATCTCATGCTGGCTAAGTATGAAAGTGTGTGTCTCGGTGCTCCATCGGAGAGACACGGCTTTAAGGGTAGCAATATTGCGGCAAATGGATAAAGATCGAGATATTTTCACTAGAATCAATAACCAGGCCTCCTGAAGCCTTTGACAGAGGCCTCTGTTCGAGAGGACAGCATCAACCCATTCTTGCTAACCAAAAGGAGGGTTGGAGAAAGCCTTGAACTAGGGATAGTAATAAGGAAAATCCCCTCGCTCAACCCTAAAGTGTAGCACCGAAGAATGGAAAATGAGGGCTCCATGTTTGGAATCAGTATCCTCAGAAAGACACAATAGAGCCCCCTTCGGAGATGGAAAAGAAGCAGTAGAGGTAGCCGCTCGCTAGAACGAGTCTTTCTAGCCAAAATAAGGAGATTTCCTTCACTCAGACACTGGAGGCACATCCCTCTCCTTCATAAGAGCCAGTTCTGTTGACACTGGGATGACAAATTTCTTTGGAGAAGACATATAGTTGAAATAACAGGTATAACAACAGGAGGTAGCTGCTCGCCAGAACGGGTCCTTTAGGCCAAAATAAGGAGATTTCCTCCACTCGGACACCAGAGACACATCCCTCTCCTTCATAAGAGCCGATTCTGATGACCCCTGGATGGCAGATTTCTTTTTAGAAGACATATAGCTAAAATAATAGGCATAACAACAAGAAGTCAACCGTATCAAATTCAAAATATCGAAATTGAAGCAACAAAAATTAATAGGAATTCAAATGGAATTTCAGCATCAACTGTCTATTTCTCGGGGTATCCACAAGCCCAACGAATGACCATACATGGCTCTAAGAGTTATTATGACGTCATTATCTCAAGTAAAGCGTCTGTGGGGTATTAGACGTTCTATTTATGCCAAATTCAATAATATGGGTTCAAGATTCAATGACAGGGGTCCAATAAATAAATCCTCAACATCATCAAGCTCAACAAATTGCAATACCAATGTGTATATCATTAACATATAGATTTCAAGTTTCTGTCATCAACAAGAGTGCAATGTTATAGGCCATTTTGTAATGGATTTCAAGCGGGACATTTTCTCAAATTATAATATTCCATATTAAAGATCCAACTTATAAAGGGCTCAGACTTTGGATAGAGTAAAGTTCAATAGCAAATTTCAGGCCCAACATCAGAAGTATTTTTATATTTCTCATCCATAGCAAGATTCAAAAGATTATCCTGCAAATTGCAAGAATCTTCCTCCCAAGTCAATGTTCTTTGGCAAGTTTCAACTCAAAAAAAAAAAAAATAATAATCATTTAAGCAAATCCCACAGCATATCTCAAGATTGCAAGGCCCAATCAGAATAAGAGATTTTGAAAATGGATTTTTTCACAAAAAGCTTCCTCCAAAATTTTTTTAAAAAAAATTCAAAATGCTTACCCAAAGATCTGAGAAAACAAGGGCAGATTCAAAGCAACAATGAGCAAGAAAGAAATTAAGAATAGTGCAAACTGGAGCTGGAGCGAGCCGCGGCTGGAAACAGTGGCAATGTCGCAAGTGTGAGACGCACAAGTAGTGGCAGAGCCGCAAATGTGAGACAAGCACACCCAAGGCTAATGACAAGTTGAATAGTGCTAGGCAAGACCACACACATCACATTGAGTAAGCGAACGTGCGTAGTCGACGCTGGACAGTCGAGGCCAGAAACAACAGTGATGTCGCACAAGAGTTGCCGATCAAAAAAAAAAATGTCGCACAAGAGTTGATGATCACACACAGTCGAGTCTGGCGGCGAAGTTGCAGCAGAGAGAAGCCGACAGTGGTTAGTGTTGGGCAGTCGAAGGCCAAAGCAGCACTGACGTCACAGAGGAGTCAGCGTCAGTGTCGGTCAACGGAACCGAGCTCCAAAGTGTCTAGATCTCTGAGGAGTTACGTTGCTAGGCTGAAGTAAAGCACCGATGGTGAGGTAAAGTTGGTGACGGTATGAAATAGCAGCAGCTCAGGCCACGACGTCCGCAAGAGTTGGAGTTAGGACAGGTCGGTGGCGTTGCTTGTAGTTGCGACGACGGCCAGCATGCAAATGACAGTGGTCTTCAAAGCAGGGTAGAAGCTCTGATTTATTACAGAAGAAGAAAGCTGGGTTGGTCTCAGTAAAGACAGAGAGAGAGAGAGCCGAAATGGCTGTGGGCTGAGGTAAGGATTAGGGTTTTTTCCTTTTTCTTAAATAAAAAAAGAAAGATGTGATTCCTATTCCCTCAAATATTCTAAGCATGTACATATATATAGTGGCCTTTAGTTAGTCTAGAAGAATTTGAGGATTTGGATTTTTGAAGGTTATTGAAGGAAAAGAAAAATCATGTTTCATCTAAAAAAATAGAATAAAATAAAAAAGAATAAAAAAAAATTGTCAATTTTATCCATAAAGTTCCGATGAGTTATTAACCTTATCCATAGGCCATGTCAAGACAAGATGCGCCCGAGGAGGTGAAACGAAACATAGCCAAGGAGGAAAGGATGTGCATGTCCGAGACAAAAAAAAAAAGCCTAAAATTTCTCATACACACAAGGGACAAAATATAGGAGGAGTCAAGTCGGGCCCATTTAAATTAATTAGACCCAATCAAAAAGTCCAAGATTGGTGGGCCTGAATTTATCGCCATCAAACGGGCCAAATCGTTCTAAGCCTCGAAAGAGTTCAGATCCGCGAACTTAGAGACTTATTTGTGCCCGGACTCGAATAGGTGTTGAGCAAGCCTAGAGATCCGGGGGGGTCCATGAGACTCGGCAATATTAGTGGCAGCGGGTCCTCTAGGACTACCTCGGCCCTTTGGGATGATTGGGGATCATTGGTTAGGTTTGGCTAAGAAGAAAGATTCACCGAGAGGTTGATCTCCTCTTCGGGGTTTTCCTCATTCTCGGAGCGTTCGTCTCCCCGGACAAGGTAGTTAGAGGGAATATTCCCCATGTGCCTTACACATGGACTCCATCCTGCATCATGAGGTGCCTATAAATAGCACCCACCCATAGCTTTACAAGAGATAGATTTTGGAAAGACAATTCTTGGAAGAGAACTAATTTTCCTTCTCTATTGTCTACCTTGAGAGTGAAAGTGGGAGATCCATGAGAGAGTTTTGCCATTTGATCCCGCTACGTAGCTCGAAAGCTACGTAGCTCGAACGGCTCGATTTTTTTTTTCCTTGTTTTCAGACGCAGAAATGGAGGGGGAGGGGAGGGGAGGGGAGGGGAGGGGAGGGGAGAGGAGAGGAGGAGGGAGGAGGGAGGAGGGGACTGGAGGGGGCCTAAAAATGGAGGGGGAGGGGAGGGGAGGGGAGGGGAGGAGGGGGCGGAGGCGAGCTGCGACGGCGGAGGCGGGCCTGCGAAGATCGGCCAGAGGCGACGGAGGGCGGAGGGCTGCGACGAACGGCGACTTCATCGATCAGCTTCATCGCCATCACCGATCGGCGATCAGCTTCTCGCCATCACCGATCAGCTTCATCGCCATTCCTCCTCCTTCTCTCCCTCTTTTCTTCCGCTTCTCTTCTGTCTCTCCTCTGTCTTCGCGAATTCGAGCCGATTCGAGCCAGTATTTTTCGAGCTCTCGATCATTTCCCTTTGCCATTATTCTCTCTCTAACTACTTTGCATTCTTCTTCACCTAATCTCTTATCTCCATCATCTCTTTGCTATTGTGTTTTTAGTTGTGACTATTAAAGAATCTAAGTCTCTCATCATTTCTAGAGAATTCAAGTTTTCTTCAAAGATCTTCAAAATTTCCGACAACATTCTTGAACCCTCTCATACAACAAGCAATCGGGTTAGTTATTTTGTTCTTTGTTTCAGACTGTTGATTCCACTAGTGTACGTGCTCTTCAGCTTGTTCCTAGGATCTTAGGAAAAAGATCAGTTTTGATTATATGGTTAGATTTTAACACACATAGTAATGCAATGTTTATGTAAAACATTCTCTTTAGTTAATAATGTCCACCTACCGAAACTAACTTAATTTTTTTTGTGCATACATTGAACTCTTACACAATATTTTTAAAGAAAATTTGTGAGACTCCTAAAATAGCTTCCCTAACTAGACCTATAATGATGTAGCATGATATGTATCAATTTTTAATTTGTTATCTACTCAATTATATGTCACATCATTGCTGATAAATTTGTAAATCTAAATTATTAATAAATTTTTGAGTTTAAAGTGTGGACCTCTATTTTTTCTCAATTTTTCATTTCCTTGATAGCAACATAATTTTTCATATTTTTAAAATTTTTTGGGAAAAAGACAATGAAAAAGAAGAAGAACAGGAAGGGGAAGGGGAAGGGAAACTTGTTAGATTTTCCTATGGGTCTATAAAAACACACGCTTTGACCTTGGTCATCATCAAGTCATTCAATTTGAGCCACTGCTACTTCCTAAAGCCAAATCAAAACTGGATTGCTTTATTTGTTTTCATGGCCTGACCGTCCACATGGGTTGATTTTGACAAAATTATTCAACCTGGTTATATTGGTTTCAATTCAATTTTAATATTAAAAAAAAAGATTTAAGAGAATATTAATAAAATAAGATAAAATATATAGATATGTAAGATCAAAATTATCGAGATGAGCGTAAAACACAAAATGACATCATCCAAATAGATGAATTTAAAGTAAAAAATTCACGTGCAAAACTCAAAAAAATCCAATCCGTTGACTACCTTTATGGTTGATCCTCAAGCAACCCGTGGCCCAAAGCAAAGGTTAAAATAGAGTGATGATTGAGACTCTTATTCTCACAAGACTCTTATAAAATTTTTATAAATTTAAATTACTCATGATGTAGACTTCACACATACATAAAGGACTAAAATCACTTTAAGAGTGTAGGAGTCATCCCCAAAAGAGTCCAAACATTTCCCGTTAAAATAACGCGCACACATGCTTTATCCTTTCCCCAAGAAATTTATGGTGCATCACTCTCTTCCCCATGAAATAGTCAACAGTACAACATACACTAATTGATATACTAATTAGTATATCAATATATGATGTATTATTATAATTTTAAAATTATAGATCTCAACCATTATACAATTACAAAAATCCAAAGCCAATAAAGTTACGCTATATTTATTTGTTAGTATACTAATTAATATATCAATTGGTGTTTATAGATTTATTCTGAAAGAATATTTGTAAGTATAAATGATATAATTTATCCATATAAATATTATTTTACCTTGAGAAGTGGTTATTTTGAATTTTTTATTTTTTTATAAAAAGACGTATAAAAAAATAAAGATAGCGATAACTAAAAAGCTAACACCCCAAATGGGACAAAAGTATTACTTTGGTTCTCGTATTTTCAATTTAACTAATTTTGAACTCTATCATTTTAGTTTCGTTATAATGTGATCTTTCTATCACTTGCTATTAAAATTTTGAACAAAAAAATATCATGTGTAAAAATAAAAGAATGAAAGTAGAATTCAAAACCTCGTTAAATTTTTTTTTTTAAAAAAAAGTGTAAATCAAAATAATTTTTTTAAATTTTAATTTGATCCCTTTAATTTTGCAAAATTTTTTATTAATATTTGAAATGTTAACGAAAACATAACAAAAATATTATATTGTAATAAAATTAAAAATATAGAGTTGAAATTAAATTATGAAATTTAAGTGATGTTTCACTTAGCTATAAGAACTAATATTACAATTTACTCTATTTGCATATATACATGTGGTGAAAGGGAATTAAAAACTAAATTGCTCTTGACCTCCCTGCACAATATAAATGGCCCCTGGAAAAATGGCAAATTGACCCCTGGAAAAATTGCAAATTGACCCTTGGAAATTGACCTCCCTGTACAATACAAATGGCCCCTTGGAAAAATGACACGAAGCTTCAAAATTGACCCCTGGATAAATTGCAAATTGATCCCTTGGATTTCTATGGTGTAGGCTATGTATTATCTCCTGGATTATAATGATGTTGTCATGAGTAGAGCGGCCAGGGATAAAGCTACTTTGGTTGGGGCTAATAAGTTCATGTAGAATAGGTCTAATTCTGTTAACAAAAATTTTAGCAATGATTTTGTAGGACACATTACAAAGGCTAATGGGACGAAATTGTTTGATAGTTTCTGGGTTATCAATCTTAGGGATAAGGGCGATAAGAGTTCTATTGATTTCTTGGGGAACATGTTTTTCAAGGCAGTATTTCTTAATGAAAAGATAAACATCCTCACCAATAACATCTCAAAATTTGTGATAAATGATTGCCTAAAAACCATCTCTCCCAGGTGCTTTAAATGCATGGATAAGTTTAATGGCTTCCCATATCTCATGATTGGTGATCCACTTTAGGGGTGTTCAAGCAACCGAACCATCTGACAAATCTGACCCGAACAGACTGGCCCGAAGACATGATAGACAGTTTCGAGCTTAAATTCGGTCGGGGACAGGCCTGTTTTCAAATTTAAATTCGAGTTTCGGTCTGTTTTCTGTTCCACATAATTAAAAATAACTACACTGGAACCGACCGTATATTACTAACAATGATGCAGAATTCTGATGATGGTGCCACATGTATTTATCTAATTGGTTTGACAGAGTACACACAACTTCTAACACCCTTATCTCTTCCTTTTCTTCACATTTACAGACATCTCTCTCTATCTCAAAGAACTCAAAAGACAGAACATGATGATCTCACCAACCCCCCTTTCGTCTCTCTCTCTCTCTCTCTCTCAGATTTGAAACTAGCTTATATCTCAAAAAACTCAAACGGCAGATAGATGATGATGCTCTCTCTCACAGTTACAAATTTCAAACCATCTTGTATCTCAAAAAACTCAAACGGCAGATAGATGATGATGAGCACCACCTACCCCTTTCCGCTCCTCCTCTCTCTCTCTCTATATATATATCCCTCTCACTTTCTTCAGAAATCTCCCAAGTTCTCTCTCTCTCTCTCTCTCTCTCTCTTGGAAATCCTAATGCATCCATAGTTTCTCTAATGGTCTCATCCATAAATCTAAACTCAATCTTTTATTTCAAACCCTAAATACTCTATATATTGAAGATCAACTATGAAAACCCTCTTTGATTCAAAGCTATTGATAAAGAAAACCCTATCACTTCGAAGTTTTGAAGTTTCATAACAAAGCTTTGTTGTTTTTCTTGACTCTCTAGGATCTTCCTCCGGTGACAACCTTATCTTATGACTCACAGTTCTTGACTCAACGATCAACCAAACCCCAGGTACAATTTTATGAAAATTTTGTAATTTTTTTGTTAATGGTTCATTCTTGTTTTAATAATTTTTACTCAAACCTTCCAACCAACTCACAAATTATTCTCTCTCTCTCTCTCTCTCTCTCTCTCTCAAAAGTAAAAACACACACATGTACATTACATACATACACCTACGCACTCTCTATTTTTCTCTCCTCACTGTCTCTGTACATGAACTTGGATTTTCAGTTCTGTCCATATTGTTCTGAACTCGGATTTTCTCGAGAAAATTGAAGAGTGATTTGCGAAAAGCTTTTTTCCAAATATGGAAATAGAAAGATTTTTCAAATAGATTAGTACTATTTTTTTTTTCAAGATTTTGGTTCATTTTTAGTGCTAAAATATGGTAGATATCATATACGTATTTGCTTATTGTTTCATGAGAATTGAATATGATGATGCTAAATTTTTCAGTTTCCAATAACAATTTATTTATTTTTGGTTTGTAAGTAATTGGATGTTGCCACATTGGAAGTTGAATCTGCTAATCCCTTAATTTGAACACTACTATTTCTAATACCATGGCCACTTGGGAAGAAAACTTGTTTGGATGTAAAAGGCTGATTTTTTGTTTTTTGTATTTTCGATCTACTCACTAGACCAGCAAATCGTTTTTCCTTCATGGAAAAGACAGATTTAATTACTTAAGTTAACTTGTATTTTTTTAAATGGTTAGATATTGAAGGTTTAAAATGTTTAAGTTCATATTGATTTTTTGTTTAATGTGTTCTTTATTCAAATTAAAGGTATTGAAAGTAGAATCTTTGCTTATTTCTTCAAGTTCTGATTGAAAATACATTAAGCTACAACTTATGATTACATTGAACTTCATTTATTTTTTGTAATTGGTTTAGACAAATCAAATATATTTATTTGTTGGGTTATAAGTTTTCAAAAAATAGTCTTTGAGTTTTTTGTTTTTTCAGTTTTCAGGAATTGGTTTTTTAAAAAAAAATCAAAATGTGTGTTATTTTTTAAATGTTGTTATGATTTTTGTTTAAGTTTGTCATTTTTTGTATCATTTCTTTTAAATTGTTCAAGCAATCTTTCACGAGGTTCTTTTTTTTTTTTTTAATGGATCATCCAAATCAACTTACTATCCAGGATGCTACTATTATTCTCCCTTATACTATCCAAGACCCTGTTGATAATCCTTGAAAACCACCTAAGGTGCGTGCAAAAGGTACTGGGAGAAAACCTTCAAGGGCATGGGATCATTTTGATAAAATCAAGTCTGAAGATAGAGTAACTAGGGCTGTTTGTAAATATTTTCAAAAGGAGTATTTAGCTGATTTGAAGGGGCATGGGAGAAGCAACTTGTTAAGTCACTTGACTTCTTGTCAAAAATATCTTCACAGAGATGTGGATAATAATGGACAACAAACTTTGTCTTTTCAGTCCAAAAAGATGGAGATGAGGGTGTTAATCTTGTGGCAACGAGCTTCAGTATAGAAGCTGCAAGAAGAGCTCTTGCTGAGATGATAGTGCTTGATGAATTACCTTTTAGGTTTGTAGAATGTGAAGGGTTTAAGAGATTTTGTGCCGTTTCGCAACCAAAGTTTAAGAACATTCCATCTCATGTTACCATTGCTACAGACATTGTAGGGATTTTCAACAATGAGAGGGATAGGTTGAGGAAAGCATTGAAAGGGGGTAGGATTTGCCTTGCCACTGACACATGGACCTCAATTCATAACTTAAACTATATGGGTCTCACAACCCACTTTATAGATGATGACTGGAAATTGCAAAAAAGAATCATAAACTTTGGTCAAGTGAAAGATCACAAGGGAGTGACAGTTGGTTAAAAACTTGAAATGTGCTTACTCGAATGAAACATTGGCAACATATTTACATTGACTGTAGACAATGCTAGTTCCAACAACACCACGATTAAGTTTTTAAAATGGAAAACAAGGGACTGGAAAGGGACTATTTTGGGGCATAAGTTCTTACACATGCATTGTTGTGCGCATATTCTGAACCTTATAATGGGAGATGGTTTAAAAGAGCTTTATACATCCATTGCTCGAGTTTGTGAAGCTGTGACGTATGTGAGGTCCTCTCCTAATAGATATGAAGTTTTTAAGAAGTGTGTTGAGAAACAAAAAATTGTGTCGAAAAGTCTTGTGTGTCTTGATGTGCCAACTAAGTGGAACTCCACCTACCTAATGTTAGAAGCTGCCGAAAAGTTTAAAAAGGCTTTCAAGAGATTAGAGGACGAGGACTCTAATTACCAAGCTTACTTTAAGGTTTGCGAGGGTGAGGATGGAGATGGGCATGTGTTTGGAGATGAAGATGAGAATATGGATGAAGATGAGAATGAGGATGGGGATGGGGAAAATGGGAGAAAGAAGTCAAGGAGATCTCTAATAGCAAGAGATTGGAATAATTGCAGAATTTTTTTAAAGTTCTTAAAACTTTTTTACAATGCAACCAAATGATTTTCAGGTTCTTTTTTTGTTACTTCCAATTACTTCTTCGATGAGATGTTTGTCATCCCAACCAAGATAGAGCAATTAATCAAAACATATGATAAACTTTTGTCCATAATGGCACAAAACATGAAAGAAAAATTTGAAAAGTATTGGGGTAATGGGGAGAAAATCAACTTACTTGTGTATGTTGCTGTTTTACGTGATCCTAGGAAGAAACTAAGGTATTTGAAATTCTGTTTTGCACAATTGCTTGTTGAAAGAGTGGTGAATGAGAGGACAGGTCAGGTAAAGGATTGTCTGTATCGTTTGTACGAGCATTATGTTTCTCATGATTCGGTAACTGTCGAAATGTCTAATGTGTGTGAAGGATCAACGATGAAGGTTGATGATGATTGTGATGATCCACATCTATTAATTGCTTCTCAATTTAATACTTATTTGGAAAAGGAATGCTCTAGTGCGTATAAATTTGAGGTTGATAGGTACTTGGCAGATAGGTGTGAAACCTCTAATGAAGAAAAGTTTGATATATTGGGATGGTAGAAGGTTAATTCTTCCAAGTATAGAGTGTTGTCCCAAGTTGCACGTGATGTCTTGGCAATACCCGTCTCTACAGTAGCTTCTGAATCAGCCTTTAGTACAGGAGGACGCATTCTAGACCCATTTCGTAGTTCATTATCTCCAATGATGGTAGAGGCTCTGATATGTACACAGAATTGGCTTTAAAGCACAATTCATATTTCTCTTCGGAAGACAATGGATGATGTGGTGGAACTTAAACAATATGACCTTGCAGGTAATTTTTTGATTTATTTTTATATTTATATTTTGTACTAAATACAACATAACATTGTTTTAAATCTAAATTAATTGTTCTACTACTCGTAGCTCTTTTTGAATTGGCATCAACCTCAAACCCAAGTTCAAATATTATCACACTCTAGTATGGCTTGGTAAAGTTAATTCTATATCTTTAATTTTTACTTCTTACTTAATTAATAAAATCTATTTGCAAGATATGTGGCTTGACTTTTCGTACTCCTTTCGGAAAACGAATAGCCCCACAATTCGGACTCCCGTAGTTCTGAATCTAATTTCACAAAGTACAGTGTGAAACAGGAAAAACATAAAAAGAGTCCAAATCTGGCAATTCTTTGAAAAAACTCGATATTTGAATCAAATGTCAAAAAATGAATTGCTTTGCCAGATTTTATAGTCACCACCTAAATATTTTTGAAAAATTTAGGAAACCTACGACTTGTGCCAAAGGCCATTGGTCCGTTATCACCAAAGTGTCTCGGCTCGAGAACTTAGGTACGAGAGAGGAAGGTCATGAATTGAGCACCCCACTCGCCCAATCAAAGATCGGCCTCTATTAATCATGATGTAATTTTTATTTACATTATGTGCTCTTGTTCTGATTTATTAAGCTAACTTATTATGTGATGCACACAAGGTATAGACTAATTTGCAAGAATTGGAACATTTGATTTTGTGTTGTATTTGAAATCATTTTGTGAATTTGCCACTTGAAAAAGTGGGCTTAAAATGGACATTTAATCAAACTACCCCAATTCAAACAACAAGCCTTCATCCATAGGCATTCAAACAGGTATATCATTTAAAGCAATTAGCCTCATGGAAGTATGCTTTGACATGGTACACCCACACTCATGCGATATGCTAAAACACAAAATTACTCACCTAGTACTCTGTGCCAAAACAAAGCAAAATAATTAGAAAAATATGCATGTTCCTAATTAATGCAATATGACTAATGCAACCCACACATTATGTATTTTATAGGCTCGGCTATGAGCATGGCATATGATTCCATTCAAGACATGCGATAAAGCACATATTCAAGTAATGAATTTGAACATTGGATATTGGGTTAGTATGATAAGCAGAGCCTTGGATGCATGCAAGACAATGGATGCAAAGCATAAGAATGATAATTTTGAAAAATGATGTCCTATACTAACCATTGTAAGCAAATAAGTAAAAGGGATAAAGATGGGGGGTTGGAAGACATACAACTTATTACATAATTGCCCACGTGCAAGAGGGTGCGAATCAAAGTCCGAAAATCCAAATTAAACTAATTATTATAAACCGAATGAATAAATAAGCCAAAAGTTAACTATCTAACTACTCTATTACAACAACGATAATCATGATAAGTAAACTAACTATTTAAGCTAACTAGCTATAACAATTACAAATAAACAATAATAATAATTACAACACTAATAATTAACAAGACTAATTATAACAACTAAAATAAATTAATTACAATAATGCACGGAGCGTTAATTAACAATAATGATGTATGCAAGGATGCGCAAGGGTTGCATGTGCAATGTCCAAGAATAGCTCTGTCTGCCTAGGCTTGCTCTGTTTCACTTTCAGCCACTGCCCTCTGTTTTCTGCAAAATACATTGCTGACCAAACATTGATGACCGGTCCGCCCTTAATGAAGCCCGGCCGGGCCTAAAGAAGGCCAGTCATGCCTCAATTTCATGCAAAATTCTGTTTTGTGCTCTGAAGTGAAAACAGTGCAGACAGAGTGTTCTGAACTCTGTTTGTCCCTTTCACACTTCTCTGTCATGGAAAAGCCTCGAGAGAATGTTGGAATCGTTTCCAAAACCATCAATGAGCAAGTTTATTGCTTGATGATTTCGGGTATAATTTGGACAAAAATCAATAAATACAATGAACAATAACCACCCGTCCCTCCTATCATAGAGTGAACTCAAAAAGGGGGGTAGAGATGCTTTGAGGTTCATCAAAACATCATGAATTGATGCGAGACAACCCATAACACAATGGATTCGGCATAACGTCTGGCCGAACCCCAAGCAATAGAACTCATTTTCTTTATATGGGTTGGTTCATTTTAAGCCAAATTCATTAGTCTTCACCATCCTTTAATCCATTAAGTCCAAGATGATTGTTACGTCCACTAGAGATTATATCCACTAAGTGAGAAATATGTCAAACGGGAGGTGATTCTCAACATGAAAAAAAGACTACACCATTGGCAATGAACCTTCGTAGAGATTAAGCCATTAAGCATAAATCGCTAGTTCATGTTTTGAATAACCGTCAACCGGTTGAAATAATTCTCAAATGAAAGAGATGAATGGCAAGTTGATTATTAAAATGAGGTTCTTAAACATGGAAGTTAGTTAAAGAAAAGCTAAGAACGATATACAACAAGCTATGTAGGCAAACTTATGAGACAACAACCAAGCTAATCAAAGCATGAACTATTTAAACAAACTAGAACAGCCCCAAAATAGCCCTTAAGAGATAGAAAAATAGTGGCTCAAATTGTATGAAAAGAGCCTAAAAAGCTAATCAACGAACAGAGAAAACAAGTCTAGTAAACAAGAACAAAGAGGGGTGGCTAACCCCTCCACTTTTGACACTTCAAAGCATGATTTTTAGCCTCTTTTTAACTCTGAAAATCAATTTAGAAAGCAAAGAAAAAGAGTGTAAAAGTGAGGGTTTGAGCTATAGGTAAAGGTGTAAGAAAGAGTGTAAACTCTTTCTACCCTTTTTGTAGCTCTCTAAACCCAAACTCAAACACTTGGAAGAGAATCAAAACAACATAAAACTACAAGAACTAGATAGTGAATGAAAGAACAAGAAGTGAAAGTGAGAATGACAAGTTTATACCTCTCAAAGAAGTGAGCTTTTGCTTATGAATCAAACTAAGTCTCAACACACTCTCAAGCTTGAATTATGGTGTTCCAGGCTCAACCAAGGTTCCTAGGCTAAGGTGTGAAGGTGTATATGGTGTATGGATATAGAGTCAATGTGATAGGTTTGCTTAAAGTGTTGCTTGCACAAGAAGAAGGAGCTCTCAAGAAGGTGTAGAGGCTTTTTTGAAAATTTTCAACTCTTAAAACAGAGATATATGGTCATTTTTATAGAATTTGAGTAAGAGGGGTCATAAATATTTTCAAAAATGGACAGCTGGTGGGCTCTCGCCCAGAACAGTGTTTCTCGCTACTAAGGCACGGCCGGCCTTCAATAGCCACGGCCGGCCCTCAATGTGTTCCCCTGTTTTTCTACTTCAAACTTAGCATAGGGTGGCACAATGTGTAAAAATGGATTTCTTGGGTATAATCAATGGGAATATGGGAGGTTTGGTATTGTTTCGGAGCTTAAATATGGCTCATTCGTTGAGACCTTGGACCATGCACAACACCACTTTCAACATCGAGTGTACCGGGCAAAGCGCTCGAGCCTTGCGGGCGGTCACAAATAGGGTATCTACAGTTGCCCCTCTTTGACAAAGCTCAATGTCATAAAGTGACGTGCGTGAATGTCAAAGCCCAGAAATGACCCATTTGACAAGGCCGGAAGGCTCGGGCAAGAAATCAAGACATAGATGCAAAGATTGAACTCGAGGGCAAAGCGCAATATGAAATGCAGCAAATAACTTATGATCATGAAATGAAACATAACGTAAATGAAGCAATGAAACAACGCTACAATCTAAACTAGAAAGCAACGTTTAAACAAAAACGTAAATCAAAGCAAAATAAATCCCTCCGTGTCTCACACAGAAAGATGTGAATAAATAGACACGTCTCACGTGAAAAGGACAAAGGGAGCACAAACCAAACTACGTCTCACGTAGAAAGGATGTAAGAAAGTGCAGACCTAACTACGCCTCGAGTCGGAAGAGTGAAAGGCGACGTAACCATCGAGCGCACCCGAGGTCTCAACCGAGATCCTAACACGTCTCACGTGATAGGAGGAAGGGTGGTGTGAACAAACAGGCGCACCTACTGTTTTTAACTGAGGGTATAATCCTAATGCGTTGTACGCAAGAGGAGGAAAGGTGGTGTGAACATCGGGCACACCTAATGTTTTTAACTGAGCACTCCTAACGCGTCACATGCGAGAGAAGGAAAGATCGGTGTGAACAAACGGGTGCACCTGCCTTTTTTAACCGAGGGTACAATCCTAACGCGTCGCATGTAAGAAGAGGAAATGTGGTGTGAACACCGGGCATACCCGATGCTTTTAACCGAGCACTCCTAACGCATCACACGCAAGAGGAGGAAAGATTGGTGTGAACGAATAGGCGCACTTGCCATTTTTAACCGAGGGTACAATCCAAACGCGTCGCACGAGAGAGGAAGAAATGTGGTGTGAACACCGGGCACACCTAATGTTTTTAACCGAGCACTCCTAACGCGTCACATGCAAGAGGAGGAAAGATTGGTGTGAATGAATAGGCGCACCTACCGTTTTTAATCGAGGGTACAATCCTAACGCGTCACACGCGAGAGGAGGAAAGATGGTGTGAACAACGGGTGCACCCGCTGTTTTTAACCGAGCACTCCTAACGCGTCACACGCGAGAAGAGGAAAGATTAGTGTGAATAAACAAGTGCACCTGCCATTTTTAACTGAGGGTACAATCTTAACGCGTCACACGCAAGAGGAGGAAAGATGGTGTGAACAATAGGCACACCCGCTATTTTTAATCGAGGTAAACAATTCTCACACGTCGCACGCGAGAGGAGAAAAGATGGTGAATTGATAAAGGAACAAACAAGTCGCATAAGTGTGAATTAGAAACATGGATTCTACACAAAGATATGTAAAATCAAAACAATCAAAGCAATGTAGTAAAGTGAAAGCCAATTTGCCAATGTGTTGAAACAATGAACACAACGCACCGTGTTTCAATGTGGTTATAAAATGGATAATGATTTTACTGTGGCACGATTGATTTTATCTGGAACTCCTCTGAATGAACCGTACATACAATATCGTTTGTTTACGAAATAACGAAATGAATTACGATTAAGGCAAACCAATTTACAACCTAACGGAATAGTTTAAAACAAATCAAAAGTTTTGAAACAAAACAAATCAACTTATGAATTTAAACTTTGAGTTAAACAAATGAGACCAAGAAAATCAAACCAAGTAAATCAAATTATGCACCTACACAATAAAACAAAACAGAATAGAATGAAATTCCTATCTTTATATTTTACCCGCTCATTTTTTCCTTCTCTTATTTTCCTTTGTTCCTTTGTTCTCTTTTTTTTCTTTCTGTCATTGTTTTTCTTTTTCTCTTTTTCTTTTTCTTTCACTGTTTTTTTTTTCGTTTGCTTCTCTCTTCTTCTTTTTTTAACCTCTCTTTTTTTTTTCTTTTTTTCAGCTCCTTTTTTTTTTTTAGATTAAAACTCCATAATACAAGAAATAAAATAAAAGAAAAGAAAAGAAAAGAAAAACTGAACTGAGTTTTCACTAAGAGCCAGCCAAGCCTCAATGAAGGGGCAGTTTCGGGCATTCCACGCGATATGTTAATTTAAAAAAAAAAAAATCAAACCCTTATTTTCCCACACCCTCTCATCCGAAAACCCCCTCTCCTCTCTCTCTAACCTTCATCTCTCTCTAGATTTCCCCTTTTCCTGAAGTACCCAACAACCCTCGCTATTTTTTCTTTGAAACCTTTCCCCTCCTTTATACTTTGAACCGAACAAAACTTGATTTGGTGGAGTTTGACCTTTTCCCTTGGTTTTTCTCACATTTGCCCACACTTTCCTTCTATTCCCCTTTGATTTTCCAAAACTTTCTTCACTTTCTCTCTTCTAGGGTTTGAAATTTGGGATTTTCACTTATTTTCACTCATCCCCTTACTTTTTCTTCATTTCCTCCACTTTTCTCCATGGCTAGTGACGAAGTTCCCATCCCGGACCCCACCATTGGTATTGGGGCTGCCTTAGGCGCAGATATGGAGGCCGAGGACGCTCTCACATTGCCTCCCCTCATTGACAGGCCATTTGATGTGGCCACTTACCAGCCACGTACACATGTTTCACCCCCCAGGCAGTATCTTGAGATTTGAGGGCCTCGTCCCTGGAATAGATGAGGACATCCTACTGCCAGAGCCCGCGGAGCACTTGTCCGTCGATACCTCCAAGGTAAGCAACTTTCCCTTGTTTTGATACATTATTGAATCTCACAAGTAGATCACTAGTTAATGCTTCATACACTCCCTATTTACAGGTGATAGCTAGGAGGATTGGCAGCTACGGATCCATATTCGACCCCCGACGCTTGTATGAAAGATTGCCCACAAAGGTCCTCGCACTGGTTGATGATGCTGGCTTTGGGCCCTTCTGCTCAGGGCTCATACAGATGAGGGTCGAGTCGCTGCTGTACGGGGCCCTAGTAGAGAGATGGTGGGACACTACAAACTCATTCCACTTCTTATCAATCGGGGAGTTAACTCTGATCCCATACAATTTTTTGATGCTCACTAGCCTGCGAGTCAGGGTTGGCGGCCCGATCCCATGTGATCCTGACATAACGTAGTGGAGAGCCGTACAACATCAGCTTCTCGAGGTGATCCCAAACACCACCAGCCACGGGATGGTGAGGTATAGTTGGTTCTATGATCATTTCTCTGAGTCCCAGCCTATTACTACAGATGAGGTCGGCCAATACACCAGTAGCTTCCTTATGTATCTCCTCGGTACTACCCTATTTGCGAACAAGGAAAATACCGCGGGGTTATATCTTCTAAAGGCATTGGTGCACCTACCACAGGTGACAGAGTATGATTGGGGTGGCGCCGGCCTGGCCACCTTATACTGCTATATGAGCTCCATATCCCGCTGCAAGGCAGATTCACTTGGCGGCTACTGGAGGGTTTGTGAGGTACACCTCATATTTACTTTTTCTGTTCAGCTTTACATTCTGTTTAAATTTGCATTTCCTACTCATCTTTGGTTTGCATTTCCAATTTGTCTGCTCATTTGTTTATCTGCTTTGTTCATAACTGTTCATCTACCACGTATTTCTACTTGCAGCTCTGGGTTTGCACATATTTCACCTCTCTGGCTCTGGTCCTAGTGAGGCTGATTAAGTTGTCAGTACCCCGCTCCCGGTATTACAACTCTTGATTTGAGCGTTGCCGCCACGTAGATCGAGACTTCCCCTACTTTCGCCACTTCTTTGACACGATCACTGCGGATTAGGTAACAAAATATCAACATCTAACTTTTATATACTGTAAGGATACTACATTGTTTCTCATACTGTTGCATATTGCAATGTCATTTTCATACTGCTTAGATTTCTCACATCTGATGTCTGCTTCCACAGGTTGACTGGCATCCTTGGGCGGGTATTCCCCAAGCGTCAAGAACGACCTATGTCACTACATGGCATGCCTCCACCATGTGAACTCTGTTTGAGGGCCCCTTTAGCTGGGCCTACTACCTGGAGAAGAGGTTCATCCGCTAGACATGAGGCGTCGCTGACCCTGACATTCCATATCCTTCTCCTCTAGTCATGAGGATAGTTAATGAGCTTTAGAACGATCCTCAGATCGTCCTCCTAATGTTGGGAGAGGATGGCGACCATCATCATGAGCCCAGCGACTTCACCACCTTCTTACATACTCGGGTGATGGCGCCTCTTACCCTGGGCGTGGTTCGCGTTGTTTCGGAGGTTGTTGCTGCTACTGCTGCGGCTGGCGATGCCCCTGCCGTTGCTCACATTCTTGGGTTTCCCGTGATTCCCACTAAGATCATGTACATGCGTCCAAATGGAGTGATCGAACAGATCCCACTTGAGTATATCGAGGAGGGGGACCGCATGCTAGCGTTCGCTCCTGGCATCGAGCAGGTACACATTTCTTTATGCTTCTACTCACTGCACTTTATCTTGTTTTGTTTTCTACTATTTTTGTTCATTGTTCTCTATTAATTCTGTCTACCTTTCTCAAATTATATTCCTTTTGCAGATACCGTGGGCATAAGCTGATGACCTCCTCCAAACGATCGACCAACTGACTTTCTTGACTTTTGGTTTTATACAATTAACATAGATCAGTACTCTTCTTTTTGACTTTATGAACAAATATTTTTGCATATGGATAGTGATTGGGATTACTATACTTGTGAATGTTTTGATGGATTACTGTAATTATGATAGACTGAAAGTGGATAGTGAGAAACTAAGTAGTTAGCTTATTTTGTTAGTTTTAATGTGGATGGAGGCAGCACTTGGAATTTTTTTGGCAATAGTGCTTATTGCATTTGATGTATTTTGGACAGATTCTATTCCTAGTGCTTCAGATTATTATGCAATTTATTTTATGTTTTTGGATGAATGAAACTTTTGAGCTTTGGTTGTTTGTTTTTGGATTGATTTTACATAGGTTAGTCATTTAGTATGACAAATTATTTTTTTATTTTTGGATGAATGAAATATTTTAGTTTGGGCTGTTTATGCTTAGACTTATTTTACAAGTTATTTATTTTATTCATAATGGGTTGTTTGGACTGATTTTAAATAAATTATTATGTTTTTTTTAATGGGCTTATCTATAGAAAGGGTTGTTTGGGCCATTTTCCATAGAAAAACATAACTAAATTATAAAATTGGCTTGAATGTTAAATGGGCTAAAAATAATATTAATTCATAAAGGCCCAACCCGCCTAACTGATCCGAACCCAACCGTTAAACCGAAAATCATCTACGGGCGGTTTTGACAACAAATCCGATCGGCAACGGTTGATTTTTCATCCACCTGAATTACTCCGGTTCGGTAGTGGATAGGGGTCTAACCTGACCCAAACCGACATGTGTACACCCCTAATCCCCCTAGAAATCCCGTGATTCTCATCATGAGATAGGGTATGGTAAGCTATATTATACCAATGGCTAAGCTTGACCACAGGTTCAGCTTGAAACATACATTTAAAATGATCTTGAATATAGTCTCTGACAACTTGGGCTTTCATAATCCAACCCCTAATCTCATTACACAGAGAATCAATTTTCAGTCTCTTCCTTTTGGAAATAGTAGACACGTGAAAATATCTGGTGTTTCTTTCACCTTGAGTAATCCAATTGACTTTAGACTTTTGGAACCAAAGAATCTCTTCTTGTAGGAGGGTTTTGTTGTATTAGCAAATCAGGTATTTTTCAAGCAAAAGTAGGTTGTGGGAAAAGTGGTTAGCTAAAGACTTTTGAATTCCCTCAATACATGAAAGAAGACACCTTTTCCTTTTAAAAATATTACCAAAAATCTCCTTATTCCAAGTAAGGAAGTCAACAGCAACCTGATGAAGTTTATTACTCAAGGATAAATCCTGTTTCCAAGAGGAACAAACAACATCTCTGTACTAGGGGTGTGAAAGCCAAGCCACCTCAAAACGAAAAGGACGATTACAAAGAGGAAGTTTAGTTATACCTTTCGTGTAGACAATGCGAGGAGAGTGGTCTGAATAGGTCCGAGGGAGGTTTCTAAGTACTTCTTTTGGAAATGTGGTTCTCCATTCAACATTGCAAAGTGCTCGATCAAGCCTATCCATGGTGTGAGCTAACCCCTTCCTGTTGTTAGTCTAGGTGAATTTAGGCCCAGTGCAGCCAAGGTCCATAAGCTCACATCGGTTGATACAGTCCAAGAATCTTCGGCTCCGACCCTATTGATTGCTCTGGAAAAAGCTTCTCCTTTCATCCTGGCCACTTATTTCATTAAAATCTCCAGTAACAAGCCAAGGCTTAGACATAGAGTTAGCAGTGTCCTCCAGATCATCCCATAAGGTTTGCCTGAGCCTGATGTTGGGGCTTGCGTAGATTGCAGCCAATACCCATTTCTCATAATCTTCCATTTTAACTAGTGCTTGAATCACCTGTTCGTTGGCTACAAAAGCACTGACTGAGACTTGTGTAGGGTTCCAAATGAGCCAAATCCTCTAACTCTTCCCACGGGATCAACAATGGTAGATGTAGTGTATCCCACGTTGTTCAAAAATAAACCCATTGAACTAAACAATACCTTAGGCCTCCTTTAGGAACAAGCTATTTTGGTAATTTTTTGGCTTTTTACGAAAAGATGTGCAGAAAAGTAGAGAGAGTGATGTGACAATTTATAGTAACTTTTTGACTTTTTGGCTAAAATAGTTACTCCCCAAATGAGGCTTTAGTTTCAAAGAGAGCAACCACGTTAGGCCTCTGGGTTCTGATGATTTCCCTGAAAGTCCTTCTGAAGGTTTTGTTGTCGACTCCTCGGCAATTCCATAACATAATAGTCATTGATAGACGATTAGGAAATCTGGTAGCGGTTCTGAGTAACTCAAACCAGCCATGTCACGCACTATTTTTTGGTTCAATGCAGTTAATCTCAAGGCTGCCATCTGCGTCGCCTGATGTGGCCTTCCTACTATGCTCTGCTATCTGGGATCAATATTCAACATGATTTCTTCTATCCACCAAATGATGCTTACTTGGTGAATTGCTTCACTTGCAGGTTCGAGGTATGATCCCACCGCACTGTGTGACATCTTGGATAGCTGCACTTCCAGCAACTCCATTTTTTCGTCGTTGATGTTGTCACTCATATTTAGGACTTGGGGGCTTCTTCTTGGGTTTAGTATTTGTAACAAAATGGAGGGCCAAAGTGTGATCTTCTTGATGAGCAGATGTATGTGATGAATGTGTAGATGTAGCAATAATTGGTGCTGAGGAGATAAAAGGGCAGGAGGATGATGAGTTATTGGGAACCAGCTCATTCATCAGAACTTCTGACTCCATTTTAGAAATTTCTTCTGTTCTAGGCTCTGAAGCGGTGGTAGGCTTCACATGGCAAACCTACATTTGAGTTGACATATTTGAGCTAGAATGAAGATGGCTCACCTCAGTGGTATATTTCTTTTGGCTAGTAGCCACAAATCCAAGCTTAGAAGGTATATGGGCTTCACTTGATGATGCTCTGGAGGGGTTTGTAAACTGGACCACCTGGACCTCTTTGCCTTTAGCTTTGTCACTGGTGTCATCCATGGTATGTTTGCTAGCAAGTGGTCCAAATCTGTTATTGGGCTTTTTATTCATGGTAGGTGTCACGACCCAAACCCGCCCCCATGGGTTTAGCGTCGTAACCGGCCAGAAGGCCTCTTCACAAAATAATGTATCATTAGGGCCTACAGAGGCAATAAATAGAGATATACTTAGTCCATCGAGCTGTGAAGACATAGATGAAACATATATTCTTAAACTTCAAAAAGATACGTGTGACGTCAAAACAAAACAAAAAAAAATACAGTTGATACACGTCATTCCATATACTATACGTACGAGCAGGGATTTGTCCATAATTAAAAACAAAAGAGCCAAAGCCTTAAATACAAAAACATAGCCAGGGGATTTGACATGATCAGGAACCTCCTTGGGAGGCGCAAAAGGATAGCTGACAAAACGGAGTCTTAGGCCATCAACTCTGGGGCTGGTCTTGCGCCTGGTCATCTACATACATATTATAAATAGTGAGCTGGAGCCCAGTGAATAATAACAAGGTAAGGGGGTTTTAATGAATGATGTCCATCATAGAATAAGAAATCAGAGTCTTATGCATATTCATTTTCAAAATTCATATATTTCACATCATAGTACGTGGCACATCCATTAGCGTTAATAAATCCGATGACCCACAAGGGACAGCCGTGAAGGCATTTCGATGACTTATGTGCACAGAGACGTTTTCAATGACCCATAAAGGAACAGCCATAAAGGCATTCCGATGACCCATAAAAGGATGACCATAAAGGCATTCCGATGACCCATAAAGGGACGCAAAATATCACATGATGCTATGGATGCCACGAATACATTTTAGAAATTTAGGCGATCATTCATTCACACAAAACATAACATTCCAGGAAAACTAATCATTTCATATTATCAGAAAATAATTAAAGTTAAACATAATTTTTACAGAGTTATTACTCACAATTAACCGATGGCTTCAAGGCAAATAGACAGAATGGGAAAATAAAACGTCTTGTTGCTCGTGACCTACACGTACATAGCAGAAACACATAATGAAACACACACTCGGTTGGTACTTAACTTCTTTCATTCCATTCCTAGTGTGTTTCTAGATCTTAACCTCTTATTGAGTCTTAATCATGGCCTAGAAATGCTTAGGATGGAATGAGAATGCAGAAAAATTGCATTTGAAACATTTGGTCAAATTTTCTGAAACAGGGGTCCCCGCTCGAGTGGACATTGCAATATATGGGGGGACGCTCGAGTGCAACTTTCCACGCTCGAGCGCTCTGCAAATTTTGAAAAAGTACTGGTTGCTTGATTTTCACGCTCGACGGACGCTCGATCCTCGCTCGAGCGTGAGACTTAGACCCCTCGCTCAAGCATGACTTTTGTCGCTCGAGCGATCTGCAAAAACACATGAACTTCTAGGAGCATGCATTTCATGCTCGAGCGGACTTCTGGTCACTCAAGCAGAAGTACACGCACTCAGAGTGGTCGCTCGAGCGTGGATTCATTTGCTCGAGCGTAGGTGCATATTTTGGAATTTCCAGATTTGTTCTCTAAGTTCAAAAACTCAACCTTAAAGCATCAAACTCGATTTTTCTGGGCCCAAACTTGAGGAAACACTTAGAAACTCATAAAACATCATGAATTAAAGATCATTTCAAGAATTTATGGCCCAATAGCTTGCCAAATTGTGCAAAAATTCAACTTAAAATTTGTGGAATGCTCCATGAACATGACATGCATGAGTTTCTTTTGAGCTTAAGCTTCTCAAAAACATGATCAAAATGCTACAAAATAACATGAAAACTTGATCATTTCCCAAAATTAAGGTGAATTCAAGACATGCATGAAGGAATTCTTGGAAATTAAACCCAAAATGTGAGAAAATATGCATGCATGTATGGAATGACTTAGTTTTTCTTCAATTCTAGCTCAATTCCTACATGAATTCACTTAATTCCACTTGTTTTCATACATTAATCAACTACATTACAAGATCAAAGGCTAATTCTCTTACCTAAAGTTTGAATTGCACAAGTGGGGGAGTTTTCAATTCCCAAAATTCTTTACAAATCTCCAATACTTCTTGGCAATTCTCTCATATCCCAACTTTTGATCTCAATTGTCTTCTCTCTTTCAGTCTCTCACGTTTTGCTTGTATGAGGGAGCTTAAATATGTTGAATGAAGAAAAAAAGAAGAAATAAAGGCATATAAGAAGCCTTATATAGGCTCACTTGAAGATAATTAATTAAGACTAAATAAGTGGGCATTAAATTAATCTAATTTAATCGTTCCAAATCGAATTTCAATTGAATCTACCATAAAATTCTAAAAATTCTAATTAACACATACATCAAGTTAATTTCTGAATTAGATGCCGATGAGGCCTTTAATTCACAAAGCGAAACGAAAACATGAAACAGATCTTTCTACGTTAAACAGATATAAACACAAATAAAGTAACATATGATGCAAAAATTTCACTTTAATTACTCACTAAGCATAATTAAACATGGATTAACATTAATCATGGGTAGGGGTTATTACAGTAGGCCCTAGATTTCGATTATTCCCCATGGGCTTTCAGGTTCCCCTATTAACAAGCATCCATGGACCAAATTCTGCCTCTTCCTTTTGTCTCAGATCTTCTTTTGGGCTTAATGATGTAGCCATTATGGTCTATTCAGCTCTTTCTACTATATATGTTGTTGCTTCTTTCTCCTTGGCTTGCTGGTGCCGGTGTTAGTGTCGGTGTCTACACTACTTTAAGGTTACAGTATTATTTCCGATGACTAACCTTTCTGCAAGCAAAACAAAAGTAGTGTAGGTGTTCATATTCAACTATGTATGTATACTTACCTATGGCGAATCTAGAAACCAGAGGCTTCGTGAGGGTCAACTTCCACACACATCCTTGCATATCTACCTCTTATGGGGCATTGCCTGTGTTTAAATCCACTTTTAGGGGTTTTACTTATCACTTTGGCAATATGATACAGTACCTTCTCATTATAGTATTCAATTGGGAGTTGTGGGAACCTTACCCAGAGTAATGTTGCAAACTCTTTCGCTTCCGACGGCTTTGAAGTCATGTTCTTACCTACGGACTGTTAGGTAATGGTCTATGATTATCCAAGGGCCTTCAGTGTAAACTTTATTGCAGTCAACCAACATTTCAAACTTTACCAAGAAAAAGCCAAGACCCAGATCTGTGGCCTCAAAATCACCCCATAGTCCTCAAATCTTTTTCAATTTGTTTATCAGGAATTTGAAAACCCACTGTTTTCCCAATAAGACAGATGATGAGGTGTCCTTCCATGGTTTGCAAATTGATTTCACTAGTTGTGGGGGGAAGTTTGATTTTGGGTACACTTGTATCTGGTGTGTGCTCTTGTTCATCCTCTGAGGACTACCTCATTATCTTCTTCATCAATTAGAAATTCGTCATTAGTGGAGAGCTTGCTTAAAAGATTTCTTTAGATTTGCCTCAGGTGGTGTCAAAATCTCTTCCATCTCTTGATTCATTTGATTTGCCTCAGGTGGCGTCAATATCTCTTCTATCTCTTGATCTCCTTCCTCAATCGTAGAGCTCTTAACCTTCTTGGTGCTACACACCAGGTGATCATCTTCCTTAAGGGATCTGCCATTGTTACGTTATTCAGGAGAGAGAGTTTTCTTGAGACACCATTTTTAAATTAAGTGAAATATAGGTAGGCGAAGAGGGATTTATGGATAAATGTTCCCAAAATTCTGATAAGAATGTCAATTTAATAAATAAATAAAGTTTTAAATAATACAAATAGTTACCCCTAAAACAATATTTGATCTTAGCCATGTTTTACTAGAAAAAGGAAAAAGATACACTACCATAAATAGCGTTCTAATTAATGAATTGTTTGATAGATATAAAAGTAAATAATGAAAAATTTTAATTTAAATTTATAATGTTGAAATATTTAAGTGAAAATTTTTCATTTACAAATTTTAAAATAAATTTATAAATAGAAAATGAAATAAACACTTTCTTTTACTGAACATGATGAAATAAATTTATAATGTTGGCACCAGAGATTAGAGTTTGCAGAGGATGATAATAGAGAGAAAAAAGGAAGAAAGAGAGAAGAAGATGGAGGAAAAGACAGAAGAGAGCGGTAGAGGTTGGGAGAGTACTTGGCAGCGTTAAGGGAAGGTGTGAAAAGGGATGCCGGCAATCGAATTAGGTATAACAAGTCGGAGAAAGGAAAAGAAAGGAAAAGAGAGGAGAGGAAGAAAAGAGGGTAATAATGTAATTGGCAACAATATATATATATATTTTTAGCTTTCATGTCTAATACAAATATTCTACATTCCCACCTGTTTGGCCAAATTATTGTATTTGTTACCCTTTTTTATTTTTATTTTATTTTTATGTATGTGTGTGTGCAATTTTCCCTTATATTTAATGCATTACTTCAAAAAAATAAACATGTATATATAATACATCAACCATATTTTTTTAGTTATTAGAAAAATAACAAGGCAAATAATATTTCATTTCTTCCTATTTTCAAACCTTAAAATGAAAGATCTTATTTATAAGTAACGGTAAAAAAAAAAAAAAAAAAAAGATTTAATGATCATTTTTGTATGGTAACTTCTTTTTTCTTTTTTCTTTTTTCTTTTTTGAGCACAAGCAAAACAGACTGTATTAAACATCTGGTAAAAAAGTTTACAGATTTTTGCAAGTTGGTGCACTGGATCAACCAGCAACCTATCTACTTTAGTGACACATAGAAATTGAAAATACTTACTTAAAGCCAAAACATCTTTAACAACTAAATCAACCTCTCATTCCAGCTTTTTCTTGCCAAAACAATCTACCAAGACCTTACAATCTGTAAATATAGCGAGGCATTGAGGTCTTTATATTGACAGCCCATTTAGTAGCCTCCAAAAAGGTTCTGGCTTCTGCTAGTAATGGAGAGGATAGCTGAATGGAAATCACTTGTTGGTACACCTTGTCTTGAGCATCATCAAAACACATCCATGCCAGCCCAGCTGCTCCAGTGTCCTGCTTCCATTCTCCATCCACCACACAGGTAAATAAGTGGAAAATCATCATGTGCCATAAGATTATTAACACTAACCAGAACAATTTTGAGAAGAAGAGTTTCATCAACATTCCATTATAATATCCTCAACATTCCATCTTCCATTGTTCCCTTGCATATTAAGTTCATTAGCCCAAACACAAAGTCTGATCTATTGTCATTGTGTTTCATATTCAAAAACCTTATCATTTCTATGCCTCCATATGGCCCATAATATGGCAATAGAATGAACTATTATTTCTTCTTTGTGAACACTCCAAACCCATTCCATCCCACTATGTACTAAACCCAACCGGATACCCTTGAGAAAAATCCAACCCCAAAACTGTACCCCTCCAAACTCTTTGGGACCAAGGACATTCAAAAAAAGATGTTCTAAGGTTTCATCAGCACGACCACACCTCACATATAAACGTATCAACCAGTGTACCTCTTCTTTTAAGTTGCCTATGCAACGGGACAATATTGTGAAGGCACTTCCAAACAAAATAAAATCCATTTAGAAGGTATTTTAGTCTGCCACAACTTTTTTCCAAACAAAAGGATCAATCTTATTAACCCTGTTATCCCCTTCCTGTCTTCGGACTAATAGCTACCCAATAGCCCAATTTAACTGAATACATACCATCCTTAGTTTTGGTCCATACCAGCTTATCAGGACAAGAGACAAAGGGAATGTGTATGCCTAAAATAGGACCTGGATGACGCTCTCTGGAAACAACCATTTAATTAAATTTCTTCTCCAACAACTATTTGGAAAATCTATCAAATTGGGGCAAATATTGAGAGAGCCCCACCCCTTCTCACTAGGTTAACCTTCCCTGATATCCATGAATCCTCAAAAGGATTTATAGATTGCCCATCCCCCATCCTCCACCCTCCACATTAATCCTTCCTTCAACAACTCCCTATTCCAAATGGACACTTTTCCAACCCCAAGGACACTGCCTTTGAACAACCAACTTCTAGGAAGTTGTTTTGAAAACTATACTTACCTAACAGCACTTTGGCAAGCTTGATTGAAACAATCCAAAATCTCTAAATCCAAGCCCACCCCCTTCTTAGTTAAACACAAACTATCCCATTTTTTTCCATATCAACACCTTGTCCTCTATCTGATTGCCATAAAAAAATGACGAATAGTAGCCGTTATTTTCTGTAGAAATTCTGCAAGGCATTTTGGAAAACCGACAAAAGATATATAGGAATAGCTTGTAACACATGTTTGACCATAATACAATGACCTGCAAAATTTAACAACCCGGCATGTCCACCCCTGCAACTTCCTATTGATTTTGTCCAGCAAAGGACTTAAACAACATAGTTTTTGGGATTTACCCGAAAAATCCAGGAACGTCCCCCAGATAAAACTCCTAGGTTTCATTACCACTTTAAACCGGCCAGGAACGTCCCCAGATAAACTCCTAGGTTCATTACCACTTTAAACCGGAAAATAGATTCCAATATATACCTTTCCCTAGCCCGAAAATTGGGGCTTTGATACAGCTCTAATTTATTAAGATTAATCCTTAAACCAGTTTGTTCACAAAAGACATTTAACAACCATTGCAAAAACGATATCTCCTCCGCCATAAACTGCGTAAATAAAAAATAGTCATTTGCAAACATTAAATGGGAAATTGGAGGTGAATGCTTGCCCTGCTGTGCAAAATGATCCAATCCCTCAAACAGGCTTGCATGACAATAATAAACAAATAAAGCAACAAAGGATCACCTTGCCTTAACCCAGCTTGTGGTGTAAAAAACTCTAAGGGCCGACCATTTAGCAAAATAGAAAAAGACACCGTTGAGACACATTGGTGCACCAACTGAACCCATCGCTCACTAAATCCCATACGACGAAGAACCATAATCAAAAATTCCCAATTCACCCGATCATAGGCCTTATTCATGTCCAATTTGAGCCTAAAAAACATTTTACTTCCATTCTTTTTATGTCTAATAAACTCAATAAGCTCATGTGCAAGCAAAATGTTATCTGAAATAAGACGACCCTTAAGAAAAGCATTTTGGTTAGGGGCAATTAAGTCAGGCGACACCAAGCGTAATATGTTCGCCAAGACCTTAGACCCAATTTTATAAATCACATTACAAAGACTTATTGGTCTAAAATCATATACTGTCACCGGTTTCTTATTCTTTGGAATCAAATAGATAAAAGTTTTATTGAATTCCTTAAGCAAGAAACCAGAATTAAGAAACGCTAGCACTGCCTCCACAATAGACTGCCCAACAACATTCCAATATTTTTGGTAAAACCCCGCAATAAACCCATCAGGCCCAGATGCTTCTAAATGCACACACTTTCTCTTCAACGCCTCCAAAATATATATATATATAACAATTTACCTTCAAACATAATTCATATTAAGGTAAACTACCAATAAGTCCTAATAATTAGATTTAATTCTTATCAAGTTCTATTGAAAATAACTCGTAGTACAATCATTGCTAAAAACAAGTTTTTGTGACAATTTTTTGCATGTCACTAAAAATTGACAAATAGTGACTTTTTTGTTACGATTTTTATAAATTGTGGCTAAAACTTACATTAGTGACGTTTTTCTGTAACGAATTTTTCAAACTGTCGCTGAAAGTTAAAAATTAATGACCTTTTTGTGATGATTTTTTTAAACTGTTGCTAAAACTTATAATTTGTGACATTTTTTGTGACAAAAATTTCAAAATGTTGTTGAAAATTAACAATTTGTGACTTTTTAAATAATATTTTGATGAAAAATACCATTAATTATCATAAAACCTATTGAACAATAAGTTCACATATTATGACCAACACGTAAGTTCTTATTCATATTAAGAACAAAATTTACTATAATTTGTTTTGTTTTTTAAATCTCACCACCACCAGTTTCCTTTGCATTCTCACCATGTCCATTTTACCACTACCACAACTCCCTGATATCTTTTTTTTTTCCCTCCCTTTTTTTTTTCTTTTCTAAGTAATGCTAGAAATCCCAAAAAATTTATCAACTTTTCTATCAAATATCTCAAATAGGTGCCTGCATGAGACCCACACCCATGTGAAATATTTGATATAAATTTTAGTAAATCTTTTGAGATCTCTAGCATTGTGGTTATTTTCTTTCCTATCATTTTGAAACCTTTACCAAATAAATGAGAAGAAACGAAAAAGTGATGAGGAATGTAGGTATTCAATAAGGAATGAGATAGGGGGTTATAGAGTAGCAAGAGAAAGAATATAGGGGCAACAAATAGGAAAATGTTTGAGGGCCACAATTTTTGTAGCCACAGTGGCTCAAAACTACTAAAACGACATCGTTTTGGCATGTTTTGAGCCCAAAAAGATGTCGTTTTGGCAGTTTTGAGCCATTGTGGCCATAAAAATTGTGGCCCTCTAGCATTGTTGCAACAAATAATGACATTGTGACAACTCGTGGATGAAGAGGGATTTGTAAATATCGAAGAGGTTGAGGATAGGGATTAATTTTAGGATTAAGATGGATGTAATTGTAATTAAAAAAAAATTAAATTAAAATTATGAGGTAAGTGTTGAAAGAAAGTGAGTGTGGAAAGATGTTCTTAGAGAAGCTCCCCATTTTGCCCTTTAGCGCGGTGGTTATTGCAGTTAAACCCCTGTTCTATATAATAGAACACATCAGCTACATCTGGACCGTCAAAACAGGTGGGACCCCAAAGAGCTATCACTTTCGGCACAGCACACTCGGCGCACATTAGCATTTTATCCTTTCTGTCAGCTTCTTTTTCTAATCTATCCCCAGTTGCGTACTGTCCATTTACCTCCTCCCCCATTCTTCTTGTCTTGCCAACCCCGACAACACCCTGTAGAAATCGTCAATTTCATCTCTGAAATTAGGGTTTCTTTTTTGACAATTCAACCTATTTCTTCTCATTCTGTTCTTCAATTTCAACTACAAGTCTAAATTAGGCTTGGCTTTTTTAAAATTATTGATTGGGGATTATCTGCTTATTTGGTGTTTGATTTCTTCGAGACTTTGTGGAAGATTCGCTATAGGAGGTAAGAATTACGGGTTTTGTTGTTTTTGACATTTGATTCCATAGAAAAAGGCGAACTTGGTCATTTTGTGTATAGAAATAGAGTATTTTTTGGGGAAATTTGTGTTTGTTGTGAGTTATGATTGATGGGTTTTATTTTTTTGTTTTGATTTGATGCTGTTAAGTGCAGTAATTTGATGATTCAGAGCTTGGTTTAATTGTTTGGGAACAAAATTTTGTGTGTTCTTGAGGTGTGATGCAGGGGAGCTGTTTTTCTTAGAATTTGATTATGTTGAAGAAGAAAAATTGGTCATTTAAGGGTTGGAATTAGGTTCTTTTGGATTATATTCTTGTGTTCTTTGGGGTAAGACTAATGGGTACTGCTTTTCTTTTCTGGGACCTAGTTCTACTAAATAGGTGAAATTGGTGATTTTGAACTAAAACTCAGGTTTTGGGAGGTTATTTTGCTTCAGTATTTGAATCCATGAACTTGAAGAAATCGGTGATTTCTGAGTAGATATTTGGGTTGTGTGCTTCTTTTCCTTGGGTTTTGTTGACACTGAATTGTGCTTGAATGGGCGACACAGACGATGATGCAAGATATCCACCCATCCCATATGGTGTGACTCAAGGTTATGGGTCGGCACAACGCCTAAAGCTCCCCATTCGGAGTTCATCTTATCCTCGTCAGGTTGGTAATCAATATGTCAACGTTGATGATGATGATGATGATAATGAAGAGGCTGATGAAGCAGAAGAGGTTGATGAAGAAGAAGAAGAAGAAGAAGAAGAAGAAGAAGAAGAAGAAGAAGAAGAAAATGATGATAATGAGGACAATGCTAATAGACAAATGGTCAAAGTTGAAAATGTTGATGATGACGACAACGATGATGATGGTGATGATGAGACTGAGGATGAGGGTGGAGATGAACAAAATGGTTATAGTGTGAGGATTGGAGACGTCGATTTAGAAAGGCACCAAAAGAAGCGGAAGGTAAAGAGTCTATCAAGTTACGAATTCGCTCCTCGAGTGGCTGCATCTCCAATGGCAACTGCATCCACCTCAAAGCCATCATTTGGTGGGCGGAATCCACTTGCTGATTGGACTGAACATGAGACATTTGTTCTGCTAGATGCTTGGGGTGACAGATTTCTTAAACGTGGTAGAAAGAGTCTTCGGTCTGACGAGTGGCAAGAGGTTGCAGAGAAGGTAACACAGGAGTCAAAAATTGAGAGGGCAGACACTCAGTGTCGAAATCGTTTGGATACGTTGAAGAAAAAATACAAGAAGGAGAAGATTAAGTTGGCTGAGAGCAGAGACACAACCAGCAAATGGGTATATTTTAGAAAAATGGACATGCTAATGTCGCCTGCCCCCAAACAACCAGGCCTTTCATGTGGGGTGGATTCGGGGGAGTTTGTTTTCATGAACCCTAAAGTCTATTTGAATCGTGCTAATGGATTGGATGAAATGAGGGATAGCCCAGGAAATTCAGGATCTGCAGAGGAGGAGGATTCAGATGAACTTCCACCCAAGAGGACAAGGATGGGCAAGGAGAGAGATGATGGAGCTTCGTTCAGATTGCTTGCAGATTCCATTCATAAATTTAGCGAGATATATGAGAAGATTGAAAACAGTAAAAGACAGCAGATGCTAGAACTGGAAAAGATGAGGATGGATTTCCATAGGGAGTTGGAATCACAGAAAAGGCAGATTCTAGAGAGAACCCAGGCTGAGATTGCAAAAATAAGGCAAGGTGACGATGAGGAGAATGATCTTTCTGCCGAGAACATCAGTGGGTGATGTATCTGCATCTGATTTTTCTTCTTAATGTTATTTAGAGTTGGGCTGCTTGCTGTTGTTGTACGGTATATCAGGCATTGTGTTCCTTTTTGGTTATTAAATTGCTAGGCAATAAAACCACCAGGATGAATGTATTTGAAAACATTAATTATGGCTGAAGTAATAATCAAACTACATAGATTATTGCCTTCTCTGTTACATTAACATTCCTTTGATAACGCCATTGCTACTTTTATCAGTAATTTTTTCTGTTTCATGACATACTGAGGATATCTATGCTTTGCTGATAATTTGATGTTCAAGAGGAAATTCTGAAGGTAATAGTGTGATTGATAGTCAGTTATGCATCATACCTATCTGATGGTGAATCCTTAGAGGTGCATGAGAATTTATTCAGTGTTTTGAACCTACTTTCAAATGTTCCTCTCAAGCTATATGCTCTATGCTTGCTTGCTTTTTTACGACTGATTGCTCGTTTCGCTACTTCTCAGAATGTGCATGCCTGATATCAGGCAGAATATATGGAACCATCAATTGCTCTTTTAAACCTTCAATTAGGAATAAACTTATGTAGTGCAGTGAGGTGCACTGGTCTAATCTTCTCTTATTTTCATTTTTTCTTTTTTCCTTCAGTCATTCTATGCTGCTTTACTCCTTCCCACCAATTGATGAACTATTAAGTAGGATGATTCTTGTTTCTCTAAAAGCTAAGTTCTAAAATTCGTAGCTGGGAGCAAAATCCTTAATTTCCTTGGAGAAGATGAATTGTGTTATATGTTAATCATACATCATGGGACATCCACCGCATGTCTTCACTCAAGAAATAAGAAAATAGAAGGAAAGTTATCGATATTGTTAGATATAAGATTTAAACAGATATAAAATAAGTTAAAAACACCTTTATATTTATACAAACAAATTGATTTTGTTGAAGGTGTTGCTGGCTTGTATTTTTTCTCTCGTTCTCCTTCATGCAACTAAACTTTAATAGATTTTCCGTGTGGGAAAGAAACATCTTTGTAAATCCTATTGTTGTATACTCACAAGAGAGATGGAGAAATGAAATATGATTCAAAAGAGAAGCAACCGATGATGGGGATTTTAAGTGGATGGTTTTAGGCCTGTTTTTGGTGAAACCCTTTTTTCGTTGGTCATTCCAAGGAATTTCAGGGACGTTGCCGCGATTTCAAGGTGCAGAGTTTCAAGGGTTTGTTGATTTATAACAAGAGGTGGGGTTTTCATATTTCCTGATGACTTGTTTTCATGTTATACTTTGTAGCAGAAAGGAAAGAGATTAGGAATGGAAGCTGCATGGAAAAAAGAATTTGCATCTCTCGACGATCATGGTAAGAGTACTCGGTAAAATGCGGATGTCCAGAATTTTGTTTTAGTGAAATAAAAAATGACCATCTAAAAAAAAAAATCCATAATAATGTAAGAACATACTGTAGATGTTTATCAAAAGCTCTAAAACAATTACAATGACATGATGTAACAAACACTTGTCAAACTTAAATTTTAGAAAAACTTCTTAAAGATTACAACATATCGAAAACTTGTGTCAAATTTAATACAGAATTTGACAATGGTCCAAATCTAACAAGACTCTCTCTCTCACACAGGTTCACAAATGTCATTTTCATTTGGCATTGTGCTATGAAAAAAACTACATTTGCACTACTTTTTACAATGTCAAAATAGAAGTCTTTTAACATTACTAAAACGATAAAATTACTAGAGATGATCTTAGTTGGAAGTTGAAACTACTCTTGTTCAAGTAGATAATGTTTTGATAAAATTCCATGTTGATAATTTTTAATTGACACACCACAAACAGAGTTTATATATCTCAGTGACAGATATACAAAAGTTGCCAGCTAAATCCTAAGCCTGAAAAACATAATCATCATTCTTTACATGAAATAACACATCAGGGCATTGTCTTCACTCAATTTAGAACTCAAACAAACAAACAAAAAATTAAACGAAGTCAAGCGTATAATTCTGCCAAGTTACCTTGCAGAAATGCACTATAAAAATAATTTATTCACTTAAATTCTACAGATCTCGTAAATGATACTTCACTCTGAATTCACTTGGGAAAAGAATTGGTGCCTGATCATATATAACATATATGATTCTCATAACATCCTTCGGTAGTTTTACAACTAGTTGGTCCATCAACAATTTGACCTGTGAAGTTCTTCATAACTTCTGCCCATTTGCAATTTAAAATGTAGAAGCCTCTGAGCAACCTGCATTCAAATACAGTTGCAAAGAGTTTTGTGCCCTTTGGCCATTTATAATGGAGAACTAAGGGCTCAAGCTTCAACGTTCTTCCATCTATCTTCACCTGAAATTTCACCACTCAGCAGTACTCCGATGCATTCTGGTGCAGGTTTGTGCTCTCTCTATGCAGTCAAAATGACATGCTCATCTCGGAGTATGGACCATTTTCTTGTGTCTACTATGTCAATTACCTAATCAGTGTATCACCAAGAATATATACCTGAAAAAAGCATGAAAAAAGAAACTGTTAAAACAAAATTAACCTGACAAAAAAAATGTAATCAGATTTCTGAAATGGTAATGATACACAAACAGAAAATTTACACAGAATTTTCATACAGAATGATGTGGCTCAAAGTAGACTTTAAAACAAAGCAATCGTAAAGGTAGACTTTAAAACAAAGCAATCATAAAGATTATTTACAAAAATTGCAATGCCACATCATTCTTGTAATGTTTTTTATATGAATTTTATGTATGAATAGATTTTCCTTCCTGAAATGTTCATGCACAATAGATATCTAGCAAAGAAAAGAAGTCACACCATAGTTATCTAGCAAAGAAAAGAAGTCACACCATGTACAAATCTCTCTCTCTCTCTCTCTCAACTTATCATGAAAGTTTAAAACGTGGATAGAATTTTTGTTATAACATCCAATCAAGAAGGCATCCACATTTTTGAAATGCATACAGTATGAATTTGCGGTAAACTCGTCATTGCAAAATTTAGTCGATTTGCCATAGTTGGAAATTATGTGACTTGAACAAGATGTTCAAGCAAGATCCTCTCCCTCTCTTGGCAATGGAATGATTTCACAACAATAGCCTATGGTTTGATTATTTGAAGCACCTATCATGTTGGTTAAACCTTCAACTGTGGGGGGTCAACATAAGGATATCATATGACAAAAGTATTATGACTCGATTGCATTGTCTCGCAGATAATCATCAAAACTATACAGCTACTACAGGACAATACTAGATAACATGGAGCAAAATTGACGTATATTTGTTTCCCGTGGCATACGTTACGCCCTTTTATATGAGGCAAATCCAATAACTTCAAATCTAATGCATTCTTATCAGATTTAATATTTACTTATAAAATAATAATGATAATAATAATAATACATTCTTATCAGACCACCCAGAGCTAACTAATGCAAAAGAGTCTTACTAAATAAATTAAAACGAATATATCATACCAGGTTTTCTTTCACGGTATTGTATGTGCACGAACTTCATCAATCTTACCTACCGCCTCGAGTATTGATGAGTATGTTATACGATCATATTCAAAACCATTTAAATGCATCTCTTTCATCAGCTTTGCAGCATCCTCAAACATGCCGGCACGGCTGAGACAGCCAAGGACAGTATTGTAAGAAACAGCGTCTGGCTTTATTTTCAAATTCTTCATCTTTGTAAACATCTCCATTGCTCGTTGTGGACCACCCGTCCTAGCCAACCCATTTAGAATGATATTATGTGAATTTAAATCTGGAAAACAACCATTTTCTTCCATGGTTCGAAGCAACGAGTAAGCTTCGTCTATCATTCCAGCCCTTACCATCCCAGACATAAGCGCATTATATGCATAGACATCAGGACTGCACCCAAGTTTTTTCATTTCATTGAAAAGATCTATAGCCTCGTTGAGACGCCCACATTTCCCAAAGTGCTTGATCATCACTGCATATACCCGAGCACTTGAAGATCCATAATTCTCCTTGAGTTCTTGAAATAATTCATTTGCAGCTTCATACCGCTTTGCTTTTCCAAGAGTGTTGATAAGGCTGCAATAGGCAGCTGGACAGGGAGGAAAACCCTTTTCATCCATCTCCTCAAGCAACAACAAAGCTTTCTCTACCCTATTAGTCTTGCAAAACCCATCAATAAGAATTGAATAAGTAAAAGAGCTAGGAGTAACACCATTTGCCTTCATCCTTTCAAACCATGAAGAAGCCTCGGATGCAGGAGCTTTGCATTCAAATAAAGCTTTAATAACAGTGTTATATGTCACCACATTCGGCGTGCAATGCAAGGATTCCATGTCTTCAAAATGCTTAATAGCATCAGCCAAACGACCTGCTCTGCCTAAAATGTTTATTACATTGTTTATTAGCACGACATCTGGCTTACAACCCTCTTTGAGCATGTTCATAAAGATACTGTATGCCTCTTCGACCCTCCGAGCTTTTCCAAGTCCCTTTATTACTTCTGTATATGTATAAACAGTTGGAGCACAACCCTTTTCTTTCATTTTCTGGACCAAACCTAAAGCTTTTTCAACCATACCCAACTTGAAGTAGATCCCTATTAAAGTAGTATAAATTTTTGCAGTTGGATGTAATCCATTCTCCCTCATTTCATCAAACAACCTAATAGCAGAATCCTCGCGACCCAATTTCCCAAATGTTGATATCAGCGCGCTGTATGTTACTGTGTCAGGGAAACAATTACCTTCATTACACATCTCATTATAAAGCTCATGGACTTTCTCATGATGACCTTCCTGCATTAGCATCAAGATTATGGAGTTGTAAGTGCTTGCAGTTGGTTTGCATTTGCGACCTTTCATCTGGTAGAAGATGGAGAGTGCCTTGTTCACCATCTTAGCCTTGCCCAAAATTCTCACAATTTCAGATAAATCAGCTGGACAGATGAGGCATGTACTCCTAAACATTTCTTGGATTGTCTTCCACATTTCTCCAACCAGTCCAGCTTCATCTAAACAGTGAATTAGAGACATGTAAGTGGTGGAGTCATGTTCAAAGTTCCTTCTCTTCCCAGCCCACCTGAAAAACTGGATCTTAACATTGACCTCAACATCTATTTTCAAAACCTCACGAACTAATCGATGATCCACTTTCAGCATGAGAACCTCCAAAGCCTTTTCTGCATCAGGCCCCCACTTAAATATCTTCAAAATCCTTATAAATCTCTCATCCAATGTCCTTACTGAGCGGTTGTTCCGTGACACTGTTCGATTTGTGGGCAAGCTTGGTGTTTCATCTTTTGGACTTGACAGGCGGAACATTTGGACAATTTCATTTTCTGCTAGAATAATATGAAAAATGGAACTAAATGAGATTTAACAGACTCTAGAAAAAAATTTGTCAAGACTGTTTGGAAAATGCAGCATTTGTTCAAAACAGTATACCAAACCAAAATAGATAATGAAAATCTTACCTGTCTGTTTAATTCTGTTACATAGATGAGGCAATGTTGATATTACTCGCCTTGAACCCATCGGTCCTGCAACCATTTTTCTGAAACCTACAAAATAGATTTCAATGCAGCTAGAAGAATGTTTTTGTAATTCTCACGGTATTGCATAGAAGACCATACAGATGCTTGATGTAGTTAATTTCATTTCATTATCAGCCAACATAATGTGATGTAACACTCAGGGATTGATATGATGGAAGCTGGTTAAAATTTCAAAAAATATTTAGCAGAACTTCTTGAAGAAAGGATACCAAAACTCATCGATGGATAAAAGAAAATTCCAAAGGACACTCCCCAACCACTGCAACAAGATTCTTGATTATTAGCAAAGCTCTCTAACCCCATCCCCAAATTTGCAAACAAAAATTCTGGATTTGGCATATACAATTAAAAAATTTCTTATTACTATATGCAAATAAGCAAAATTTACTTTTTTACTCAGAAAAATACACAAATTACTCCACTTTCAAAATTTATTCCTAGTCCCAAACTGATCTTGAAGCTACCCAAATCTATGCTCACGACTAGTCACCAAATCCATATTATCCAAGCAGCTGACAACTTTAGAATGCAAAAGTTGTCACAATATTCCCATAATTAAATAGAAGAGTATCTATCAATTGGGTTTCGAGGAAATGCAAAAATATTTCACTTACTTTTTTTCATTTCTCTTCCCAAATCCCCCAACCATCCCAAATCCCCCAACTAAACACAGTCTAATGGAAACAAGTCAGTGAGGCATTTCGTCGAACAACAAACGTGCATACATTATTGAACAAACCCACTTAAAAACATTCATCATTGAGTCATGAATTTGTGACAATAGTTTAGGGGACCAACAAAGTTACCTATAAAAGACAAGAATGATTTAGGGACTTCATAGAATTGCTGCCCAAAGAAACAGAAACAGAGTTTGCCTAAAATGAATTTTCACAAAACACTACCAAACCAAGAGAGGAGTTCAAACTGATGCTTAGAGCATGGGCTTCTTAAAACAACTTTGCTGGGCTATAGATCGCTCCACATGCTTTAGAAAATTACAAATGTTTTTTATCAGAATTTTTTATTTAATAAAATTAACGAAAAAATATATAATTTTTAATTACTCTTTTATATATAATGATAAAATTACTTGAATTATTAATTGAAATAAATTTCTAACATCAGTAAAAACTGTTTATTGACTTGATGATTTATTAATAAAATAGATCATTTGTTATAAAATTAGAAATTTCAGAAGGCGCAATAATTTCCAGAATCACAAGTGATAAATCGTATTTTAAACAAATATCAAGGGATGTATTTGTAATTTACCCTTATTTATTTTAGTAAGATTCTTCCACACAAGTTACATTTAGAGAGTTTGGGAGGCTTTTAAAATAGTTTGTGTCGATGAAGAGTAATGCTGGAAGACATACATAAAAAAATTAGTTAAGTAAAATAAAAGTATATCATTTTCATACTTTAATTAGTAAAAAATAAAGAGTAGTAGTGAAGCTACTCTTATATACCCGGCAATTATTTTTTTAATAAGGATTTTTCTTTTAAATTTAAAATTTTTACAATTTTAGATTCTGTTTGATTAAATAAAACTTGAAAAGTAAAAAATAAATAAAAATCACTAAAATATATTTTTTGTATATCTTTACTGATTTTTTTTTTTTTTGAATTATTTCAAAAAATTTTAACTTTCTAACTCCTTCAAGATGACACTTAGAAAGCTTTCAAATCAAATTCATAGCCAAAATCTAATACCTAAATAAATTTTTATACACTAAGCAACAACTTCAAATCTACAATGATTTATTTTGTAATGCGGAGGTAAGAATTATGACACAACCGTTATCGGTTGCAACGATTGTTGGATCGTGAAAGATGTTTGGTGGTAATTATTTTAATTTTTGTTATAATTTTTTTTATCTTAAAAATAATGCCTCCCTGCATAAAAGTTTTCTTCCTTCGTGAAGGATTTATCTTCTTTGCATGGAGGTTTGTTTCTCCTTGCATAAGAATATTATCATCACTATGTTGAGACTTTCTTTATTTCTTTTGAACTCATTATAATATACTTTATTAGATGACTTATTATCGAATATACAATGCATTAAATCACTTACTTTTCGATAAAAAAAAATAAAAATAAAATAAAAAAAAAATAAAAAGATTAGACAAACTTGAAAAATAATTTTTTTGATATGAACCTAAAATAATAATAAAAAAATTTATTTTTTTAACTAATTCCAAACAGATCAATGTAAAAATTTTAATTTGGGGCCCTTTTATCGGTTTTTGCATTGTAATTTTTAATTTTTCTAATATTATAATTTTTATTTAAAATCCATAACATTCATGATCAAAACATTTTTATTTCTTTGCTTGATCCAAATCAACCAATATCCCGAATTTGAATCAAAATAATTTTGATAATCAATAAATCCAATCATATAAGATGTTATACTTTTATGGGAAATAAAAACACAATATACTAAAATAGATAAATAAATATATTCGTTTTAATTTTGATAACTAATTAAAGAAAGAATGATTACTTCTTTTTTTTTTTATCAAATGTTAGAGATTCCAAAAATTTTATTAAATTTTTTAGGATAAATTATAAATACACTTCTTGCAGTTTGCTTAAAATACAGATTGCCTCCTGTGGTTTAAAAAATTACAAATACCCCCTTACTAAAATTTGTTATTTAACAAAATTAACTAAAAAAATAAAATTCATAATTATTCTCCTATACAATAATAAAATTACCTTACTTATTAATTGAAATATATTTTTAACATCATTAAAAACTATTAATTGACTTGATGATTTATTGATAAAATGGACGATTTGTTATGAAATTAGAAATCTCAGAAGGTGGAATGTAATTTTTAAAACCACAGTGGGCGATTCATATTTTAATCAAATCTCAGGGAGTGTATTTGAAATTTACCAAATTTTCTATCAAATGTCTCATATGGACATAGGACCCATGTAAGACATTTGATAAAACTTTTAAAATTTCTAATATTTTTTAAACTAAAATATTTTTATTTTGATCTCCTTAAAAAGAGGGTACGAATTTAATGCTAGGTTGAAGTATAAACTATTTGACACAAGAGACCCAAATTAATATTAGACTTCTCTCACGTTTATATTTTACTATTTGGCATAAATTAAATAAGTACTCTTATTTGGATAAGTGCACTTACTTGTATCACACTTCTTTATTTTTCTGTATATCTTTTTATAAAATGTCAAAAAATATTCTGATGTAGATCATCTCAAACAATTCCTTAATATGAAAAAAATTTGAAAAGTTTGTAAAACCCACAACAAATCTCGTTTTAATAATCTAAATCATCCACTTTTTAAGGCTAATTAAATAAAATATTTATGTAAAAAATCAAAATAATCAAATATCGATAACTATATATTTAAATCAAATTTCTATTACAAAAACTGAATGATTATTTTTCAAATTATATTTTTTGTATATTTTTTAAAAAAACAAATATAATTCAACCATATAGATATCAATGTCTTATCATTTCTAATCATTTTAATTTTTTATATTTATATAAATATTTTATTCAACAAGTTCAAAAAAATAAACAATTTAAACCATCAAAATCGATTTTAAAATAAACTTATCAAACCCAAATACTCTTTTTAAGTTGAAATGTTAACTTAAGAAAGAACGGAGGCTACCATTTTTGTTCCATTGAGAAGATCTAAACTCTGGTCTTTTCATCTTTCATCAAAAATCTAAAAAATGTAGTCATAAACCTCTTTATATAGAGAATGAGAGACTATTTTGCCTTTAGATTTGGTTAAAAGACTGAAATGACTGATAATTTCTTTAATAGTGAAGACATAATAAAGGAAGATCCCATTGCAAAGTAGCTTCGAACAATTGCATTTGAAATGGCATACCTAAATTAACCGCAAACATCATCTTTGACATCCCTTGGTGTTGAAAATTTTGATAATATTGTCCACCATGACAAAAAGCTGAAAGGTGTGAACAAATCTCAAGCTGCAAATAATACTTAACCAAAATGGAGGTAAGAGGAACAATTTAGACAGACAAGGAAACAATAATTGAAAATTCTATACCCAAGAGAAACTCAAAAACATTGGACAAAACCCAAAATAGATCCTCATGATAAGGAAAGGAGACAGATGACACTTAAAATCCCTCTGCAAGGGTAGAAATTGGTCTCTTTTTCACACAAACCACAAAAAAAAAAGAAGGCAATTTTCCTGTTTCTCTTACAAACCCATTTGAAAAACTGGATTCTAGAGACCTATCCCATTTAATGACATAATTTGATAAACCATCTGCGAACCAAGTAAAGACTGGCTTTACAGAAACTAAACAAATCTCACCAATAAAAACCCCGTACCCTTTGTTAACCATTGGCCCATCAAAGAGGAAAAGACATTAAAAAAACAAATCCACCAAATTTTGACCCCGGATTGAACACTTAAAGACAAACAGGTCTACGCATTTATGCTGCAGCACTGGGTGCTGTCTCAGACTTGTCAGTTTCCATTGGCTCCGAAGCAGCTGGTGGCACCTCGCTATTGGCAGCTCCAGCGTTCTCGTTAGGGTTACTGTTGGGGTCACTGTCAGCACCCTGAGGCTGTGGCTCGGTTCCTGGGGGAGGAGTTGCTGATGGCATTTCAGGACTAGCTGGCTTGGCCGGCTTTGGTTTCGTCATTATTGGCCTGCAAAACCTGTTCAAACAAATTCTACTGAGTGAATATCAACATACTCCTAGCAAATAGTATTGGCACATTTAGAACCGCAAAAATTATATCAAATAGCCGAATAAAACTGAGATAAAATATAAAGGCCAGCATATATTTTACATGGGACAAGCACAAACACATTTTTAACTTGAAGAAGATTTGGGAAAGACCAAATATGTGGAAAATAAAACAACAAAGAAATATTCAATTCAATTTGAGCAATGTCAAACAACAAGACAGTACCTGTCGAGTGCTTCAGTCTTCCTTCTCGCATCAGCTGACAAGAGAACTGGGGTCGCATGTTTGGGCAGCGAGTCCTGCTGCTGCTTTTTCTCCGTCAACCAAGCTTCAGCTTGCCCACATTCATTCAAAACCTACCACACCCAGAAACAAAATTACAATTTACAATCAATTTATGACTGCATATACGAAGAGAGAGAGACGGAGTTTTGATCTCACACCTTCTGCTTCTCTGCTAAGTCAATGTGATCGAATTTAGAATCATTTGAAATGGCAGCTTCTCTGTAACTATTGATACAATAAACAAGTTGATCAATCACTGATCCCCTCTCAGTGTGCTCTTTGTAGCGCTCCTCAATCGGATTGCCTTGCTGCAGATTTTGAATTCCAAGTCAGCCATAAAAAATATAGTAATTGAAGAAAATCAATATGCACAACAAGAAAAGCCAACCTTCTTGAGCTCATCAAGCTTGGCAATGTAAACGCCTTTAGTCTCATCCTCACCATCTTCATACAACCAATCTTCCACTACCTGGAGTTTAGCAATAAACTCTTCCCTCTCTGATTCAGTAACAAACTCTTGATATTTGTCGTGAAGCTGGAGGGCAACAAAGAAACTGGTTAGTTAAAAATATCCAAATTTGTCGAAATCTGTTTTATGGCAGGACATAATAATACATAATAATAATAATAGTACCTTGTTTCTCATATCATAAACATAGGCCTCCACAGCATTCTTCTTATCTTTGGTTTCTTCCATAACTCGATCCTGCAAAGCCATTTCAAACTCCTTCTCCACTGCTTTTTGCACATCTGCAGAAGCCATTCCTCCATAAATATGCTCTGTTACCGGAATATTTGTTTTCTTCACCTTTTTCTTGGGAGCCTCAGCCTGCACAGCAGAAAATTACTTATTTCACATAAAAGACCAAATATAATCTACTTACTTGATTTCTTGTTAGTTGATACACAATAACTACTTCCCTAGGACACGATTAATCAATCTTCACAATTGTGGGTCAAGCATTAACCAAGCTATAGCAAACATTGACCAAGACCAATAAATGCAGACAAGTATGCATCACATCAATTTTCACATTGGACAACACTACTCTTATCTTATGAACTGCATTCACACGACACAAAAAGAACAAAGGCTGTCATCCCCTTGCCCCTTTCTTCCAGAGGCTAATGAGTATATAAATTGCGTTTAACTCTTCATTCAAATTTTGGACAGCTAGAAGGTTATGGAAGCCTAATAAGCATGGAGATCTACACATCCTTGCAAAGGCTGTCATCCCCTTGCCCCTTTCTTCCAGAGGCTAATGAGTATATAAATTGCGTTTAACTCTTCATTCAAATTTTGGACAGCTAGAAGGTTATGGAAGCCTAATAAGCATGGAGATCTACACATCCTTGCAAAGGAAAATATATTGAGTGTAACAGTGACACAATCCTATGTGGTGTCACCAGCCAATTAAAAGTCACAAATGGGATAAAGTAGACAACCCTTGTCTCCCATTAACACAACAATGTTGTGGTCTCTACTACAAATCAAGATTGCTCATTGGATGGTGATACAACGACGTGGTATCACCGTTACATCCAATATTTACTCAATTAAATCAACTTACTTATTTTTGTTTCTATTCAAAAGGGTACTTGACCACCAGAGTCTACTTAGGTGCTACAGATTTACCATTTTTAAGTGTCTTATAGATCTCATTACCATAACCTCACAAAGAATTATGTAATCATTACTGTTGGCAAAAAAAACATTGCAACTTCTTCCCACAATCATCAACCAGATTTGTGGATGCTTATCTGAACATTGATTTAAACTATCCATGGCAGTAATCCAAAGCTAACCGAAAGTGACACATTTGGGTTATGAATCTACTTCTACAGTCTTGTCAGAAAGAGCAAGTAAGCCATTGACATCATCCCCCACCCCTCGATGAGAGAAGTAGATTACAAGAAGTCCTTTCAGCTTTTAGCAGAGCTCTGAAACACCATTTTAGGTAGATAACTGGATCTCTTCAGCACCCAGCCTAAATCCAAAGCGGTCTCTATGCTCCAATTAACTTTATTCAAGGCTCGGAAAATATGCTTCTTATCTATATTTCCTTTTTCCCTTTTCAAATCCCTACCCAAATTCATGATCCCAACACAACCTAGGCCAAACTATTTCTTAGTTAATATAGAGCACTGCTCAATCAAAAAAAAAAAAAAATTTAAGAAAAATGAACTTGCACTGCCAGTAGGGCTGCAAACGAACCGAGCCGAGCTGAGTTTTACTGAGCTCAAGCTCGGCTTGATAAGAAACTGGGCTCGAGCTCGGCTTGATAATTTGTTTTTAATATTATTTATATTATTTAAATAAAAAATATTATTTAATATATAAATAATGTATTTATATAATTATTTGTATATATTTATATATTATTTAATATATAAATAATATATTTATTATATTATTTAAATAAAGATAAACAAGACAAGCTTGACGAGCCGAAGCTCGGCTCGTTTACTAAACGAGCCTAATATTCGAGCTGAAAGCTAAGCCGAACCGAGCCGAGCTGAGCTTGTTTATGAACAACTCGGTTCATTTGCAGTCCTAACTGCCAATAGAACCATCTATGTCTAGACAGACAGAAGTATGCCTAAATCAAGTATCAGATGTAGGTCCCTACTATACCATGACTTCCTTTTCAATTTGCTCTCGAGTCCTGATTTTCCAAAATCATATTTAAGTTGCAATCAAGCTTTAACTGAGAACTCAATTTTTCATATAACAATCCATATTCAAAATTGGGGCTGACATGCTCAATGATTGTCGTCAAATTGCAAATCAAATCGTGAATCATTTTGCTGAAAAGTATATAATAAATTGTGATTAGTGAATCGTAAAGTTCACTTTATCTAGCATAATATAATTTTGTACATGTATATACGTATAAAAATGAATAAATATCAATATAACTAATTAGATACATATAAAACTACAAATATCAATATAAATAAATTAATGTTTTTAATTTTGCGAAATGACGTTTCATGTATTATGCAAACAAAACTGAATCGCAGTGAATTATAGAGAATCACAATTGAATCTTCTAATACACTAATAAAGATTCAATAGCATGAATCAAATCATTTTTGTTGACACTCATATTAGATTGAATTAATCGATTTGTGAAATCGTAACATTCTAGTAACCATGTGCTCAATTTTTATTTTTAATGCTCAAATAAAAATATCATTTCAATAGTATAAGAATTACAACTTACAATAAGAAATAAATATCAAAGTAACGGAAGAAATTGTGGTTCATTACATACTTAGGTTTGTACAAGCCCTTCAGTTATTAGCTAAGATGCAACATCCGTCACAACACCAACATGACAAGGACACACACACCAACACAAGAGGATTAAGTGTTAAGTATGTTGTTTTTCAAAAAATGTAGAACACAACATGTAGAGTACACGAGAAAAATATAAAACTATATATACAAGGAAAAGCAATTATTATATATCATCCTAAAAAGCATTGACACTTCTAAAAAAGCAACTTGTGTCTGCGTCAGACACCGACACTCTTTGGATACTTCCCCGACACGTATCCGACACTCTTCAAAACATGTTCTATTTTTTAAAGATCCGGACATTCTTTGGACACTTGGAGGACACATGTGTGTATCTCTTAAACACACGTGTCTATCGATTAAACATGTAAAACTAATTATAAGTTTGAATAAAACAACTTAAGATACAATAATAAAACAAAACTATATAAATTTATAAGGATTAATGTCATATTGCCTATGTGGGTGTTTGGGAAGTGGATTTTTATATAAGTTTTTTTAGTTGTAGGATATTATTGGATAAAAAATTTTTAGTATTTGGGAAGATAGTTGGGTTTTTTTGTGGTTGGATGTGATGTTTGTGAGAGAAAAAGTGAAATGATTATGGAGTTGGATGTGATATTTTGTTTGGATTTATTTTTTTTGATTTTGCAAAACCTTTGTCTTTTAGTAAAAAAAATCAAAAAAAAATCTGGAAACCAAGTTCCCAAACACCACCTATGAAGCGTGAACACTCCAAAATCAGTGGCATGGCGGTGTCCAATACGAGAACACACCGGAAATATGTACAGGACACGTCATCTGTAATTTAATGATTTTTTTGTAGGGGACACGGTGGGGACATGCGTGTCCCTATGGGACACGGCGAGAACATGGCGGAGCTAACTTTTTTATTTTTTTTTATTTTTTCCCTTACCTCTCTTATTTAGTACTTTTGTGAAGAATATTATTAGATGTTGAATGTTTTCCCATTCTCGTCTTAGATTTTGTTATCGTTTATTATGCCTTTTTTTGTGAATGGATGATCTATTAATTTATTTAAATGTAGTAGTTACATTTATTGAATTAATGTTACTATGTTAGTGTTTATTAATTTTGATTTAGGATGAATGTAGTATGAATCTACATAACACATAAAAATATATAAAAATAAATAAAATAAAATTTGCCATGTCCCCCGCCATGTCCGTATCCCCATTTTTTGAAAATTGCCGTGTCAATGTCCGTATTCGTGTCCCTGCTTCATAGCATATTGCATTTTTTATTAGCTTTAAATAATATATTCATATATATAACATAGAATAAATATATAAAATTATATATTTCATGTGTGTCCCTCATGTGTCGTGTCCTGCATTTTTTGAAAATTAGCATGTCAACGTGTCCGTGTCGTATTTGTGTCGTGTCACGTGTCTGTGTCCATACTTCTTAAATATCATGTAAAAATATTTAATTCAAATACAATAATTTTTAAAATCTAAAAGAATAGCATTAGTACAAATTTATATTGTTTTTCTTTTATCATTGGTTTCCTTATCATTTTATTCAAACTTGTAATGTGTTTGATGTGTGTTTAAGCAATAGATGTGTGTTCTCCAAGTGTGTAAGGCACGTCCGAGCCCAATTTTTTAAAAAACAGCCATTTTGAACACATGTTCAACAGGTGTTGGGAAGAGTCTATCAAGTGTTGTGTCATTTCAAATAATGTCGAACACAACACACCACCTTCTTAGAAGTGTCTATGTTGGTTAAGATTATTAGAAGCCTTTCCTAATAAAAACGGTTGAATTATATTCTCTATTATTAAAATGATAAAGTTCTCTATTATTAAAATAATAAATAGAAGCTTAAAAGAATAAACAACAAAATTAACATGTGTGCCTGCACACTCACTACGAGAAAGTTTAGTACTGACCTTGGCATCTGTTTCCATTTGTACAGACTTCTCTCCTGACTCTGGGATACCATTCTCAGCCCCAGGAACATCGGTATCACCTTTAGCATCTTGCATATTGACATCACTTTCAGTCGTAGCTGATGGAGCAGTGTCACTTGGAGCTTCATCTGTTTCCATCTTATTAGCTTCTTTTGCTGGCTCTTTAACAACTGGAACCTCAACTTCCTCCTCTTCCAAAAGCTGGACAAAATATCAAATCATTAAAAGTTTAATAATGATCTATTAATCCGCCCCAAGAATCAATTAAACTAGCACTATGACTTACTGTTGCTGAATCAATTGATACAATGCCGTGCAGATTTAGGTGAACTTTCACCTTCACTTTTGCCCGTTCACCCTTCGTGGATTGAAAAGGACCAATCTGTACACAAGCATAAACATTTATTTCAAGGATATTGTTTCAAGAAACCATAAAGTCCAAAACTTGGCAAATCACAGAACTGGAAGTCTAAAATCGACAAGCAGCGTTGGTGGATCCCTTACCGTATATGTGCTAATCTTAGCTGGTGCCTGTAATTCACTGACATCAGCATATTGAACATCTATTGTGAATGTTCCTGATCTGTAAAATGTCAAAGCCTTAATGCTAGGTATTGGATTCCCCTTGGGGAAAACAAGGGTGCTTTGTTGATTATCTGCAACTCCATTCTGAGTATCTGGAGCAGCGCCTTTCCATGACAAATCAATGGGGAATGGAAAACTCTCATTGACCTTAAATCCCACAAAAACAAAAACAAAACAAATTAATTTCCATTGAACAATGCCATTGCACATCCAGTTCAATTCAATCTATAAAAAGTAACTAAAAAAGGAATGACAGTTGATTATGAGTAACTTCCTTTACCTATACCAAAATATACAACAAGAACAAGAAGGAATAAACTGCATATGCAACAAACTAAATATGCATGATATGACAAAGTTCCCTTTATAAGTTTTAAAGAGAGGTCATACATTTCCATTAAGAAAAAAAGGATAGAAAATAAAAGAAATCAAATGGTTCATTTGATTAAAAACGAGTAAATAACTTGGATCTCAAGCTTGATGATAAAGAATGCGGAATGGCAAGCTTTGAAGAATAAATGTCATGTGCTTCAAACCAGGTCTTTGTTTGTTTGTTAGTTCGTTAAAAGGTTCATGCCTTGACATTAGTACGCACTAAAAGTTGTACTATTTTAAATAGCATGTCTTGTGTATTAAATTATTGAATAGTTTGGTTAATCTTATCTCTGGACTCCAAAGGGTCTTTTGTCTTAATTGCTGTATAGCATCTGAAATTTGTAGGAGGCATGCTTGATTAACTTGAAACACATCCAGTAGTATTTTTAAGAGACATCTTCCTTTATGTGGTAGAGAATCATGATGAAATCATGAAATTATTTTTATATTTAGATGAGTGGAAACAGACAACCAAAAATATAACCCAATATAATCATTGAGAAGCATCTTTACCTGGAATTCCCGCACTTTAAATGTGGGACTGAGGATTGCACACTCTAAAGCACAGCCTTTGGCAACACATTCACTCGCATTCATAGTTCGCCTAGGCTCCTTGCCAAAGAACTCTGTCAATATCTTAATTATGGCAGGAACCCGAGAGCCGGAACCAACAACCTCAACAGCATGAATATTCTCAACAGTCAGTCCAGCATCTGAAAGAGCCTTCTCCAACGGCTTCCTCACGCGTTCCAAAATCGGAATACTAATTTTTTCAAACTCTTCTCTCTTGATGAAACCCCTAACATCCTTTTCGTCCATCAAGCACTCTATATTCAAAGGTGCCTCTGGGTTTGCACTAAGAACTTTCTTCAGTTTTTCACAAGCAGCACGAAGCCTGAGGCAGGCCCTAGCATTCTGGTATACATCAATCTTGTACTCTTCCTTGAACTTTGCAGCAAAGTACTGGAATAGAACTTCATCAAAATCTCTGCCACCTAAAGATCGATCGAATGAATGGGCCAATATCTTCAGCTGGCCTTTCTTGAAGCCAGCTATACACACTTGCAAACTAGCATGACCAACGTCAACAAATGCAACATTTAGTTGGTCATTCTCGGGTAAATCTGTCTTATAAATTCCAAATGCCAAAGCAGTTGCAGTGGTCTCATGAAGTAATCGGAGAGGGTGCAAACCTGCGATAGTAGCTGCATCTAAAACAGCTCTTCTTTGAAGGTCAGTGAAATAAACAGGTATCCCAATACAACAATCCACAACTGCAGCATTCAAATTCTTCTCCGCTATAGTCTTCATATTTGAGAGCACCATTGCTAATAGTTGGGTAGGTGTAAATGTCCTCGTATCTCCCAAATACCACGCATGAATCAATGGGTATCCATCAGGGCCTTCAGTCACAGCAAAAGGCATTGCCTCGAGATCTTGTTGTAGCTCAGGATCAGAAAACTTCCGCCCAATCAGCCGCTTTATCTGAGAAATTGTATTCTTTGGATTCATCATACTTGACGCAGCCCCGGCAGTTCCAAGGAAGCGCTGTCTTTCACCAAAACATACAATAGCAGGAGTCTCGCGCTTTGATTCATCGTTGAGTACAACATCAATTCCTCTTTGCCTTGCAACGGCAACAACACAGCTCTCGTTCCCAAAATCAAAACCAACCACGCTCATTTTCAAACAATAAGATTCACTTTGGCGCACACAATCACTCTATTCCCGAATAGACAACGGCCTAAAAAAACCAAATAAAACCCCATTTAATTCAATTCCATCAAAAGTAAAAAATAAAAAAAGCCATTAAATACAAAATTCATTTCAGCACATGGCAACTCAGTTGCAAAAAATTAGCACAAAAACAAATACTCCTATATGGAATTATTATAGTAACTATTAATCAGGCTTAACCCCAATAAATGAATCACATGGAAAACTTAGGCAATCAAAATCACACTCAAATGTATGAGTAATAAACGCTTAGAAACTTCATTTTCTTCTCACTTGGTTCTAAAAACGTTAGGCAATCACAACAAATATGTATTCCAACATATATAGCACATAGTAATTGCTTCAATACCACTATCATTACTTGGGCTTTTTTATTTCCAAATGATTCTATATGATAACACCTCCACGTATATTTCAAAAATATAATAATAAAGTTTGTTAAAGCAAATAATTGTTTCATCGATGTCATTTAAAAAACATATCTTTTACAGCAACAATGATTAACAATTCCGACCAAAAAAGGACGACGAGCTTTTCACATAAATCGTTGAATCGTACTGGGACTGGCCCTGTGGACAGAGAACCTCACAATCAAGCGTACGAGTAATTGAATCTAGAGAGAGACGAAACCAGAGATCTGAGAGTTCTAGAGAGAGAAAGCGAGCTAGGGTTTGGCGGAGAGAGAGATCGTACCTGAGGGTCGAGAGAAGGCTGTGCCTGTGTGTGGAATTTTCTGAAGACTTCTTGAGGCTGTCGAGGAGTAGTTGTAGTAGAGAATTTTTATTCTGACGAGAGGCGAAAGATGTGGTAATTTATAGTATGGGTTGGATTGAGGAGTGTGCGCTTTTGTTGAATCAGGTTGCTCCCAGATTAGTCTAGAGAGACGGAAATTCTCTGCTGCCGCTTCTAGAAGGATCTTTAGACGTAACTGGACTTCTGGACTATCTCCTCTGGTCTTTGGACCATACCACCCAATGAATATGGATCTTATTGTGGTTTGATGATATGGGCTGGGTTGGGCTTGGATTCAGTCCTGGTGAGCCTAGGGCTTTATTTGATATGCTTGTTAAGGGCCTCACGTCATGGTAATTTTATTTATACTTAAAAAATTATTTAATACGTTTAATTTTTCACTATTAAATCATTTAGAGTTATAATTTACTCTTAACATATTCTATATTTTTTCATAAATTATTTTTCAAGGTAAAATCATAATTTGTGATACACGTAAATAATAAATAAATCAATTCAAAGAAAATCCCCTCCTCTCTTCTTCTTTTCTCATCTACGGTACTGACTTCCTTTTTTCTCAGTCACAGTATTTCTTAACTCTCGTCATTAGCAAATATTGAAGAAGAATTGCATTGTTTCATCTCATAAGTAGGGCTGCAAACGAATCAAGTCGAGCCGAGCCAAGTTTTGCTGAGTTCGAGCTCGGCTCGTTTACTTATCGAGTTCGTTTATTGAGCTTGAGCTCGGCTCAATAAGGAACTGCGCTCGAGCTCGGCTCGTTAATATTAATGAAACTCGAGCTCAACTTGGCTTAGTTCGATAATTTTTTTTAATATTATTTAAATAAAATATATTATTTATATTATTTAATATATAAATAATGTATTTATATTATTATTTATATACATAAATATATTATTTAATATATAAATAATATATTATTATATAATTTAAATAAAGATAAACGAGCCGAGCTTATGCGAGCTCGAGCTTAGCTCATTTACTAAACGAGTCGAGCTGAACCAAACCTTTAACGAGCCGAGTCGAGCTTGTTTATGAACAGTTCAGTTCATTTACAACCCTACCCATAAGTAAGTAAATTCTTCATTTTTTTTGTTGATTACATTTTTCATTGTTGGAGATAGTGGTTATCGACTTTTCATTACATTTTTCATTGTTTGACATAGTGGTTGTCGACTTTCCAAAATTACAATTGTTGATTTCAATTTCTGATCTTCCCTGAAGTCATTCGACCCTAATATGCTGAACATATTGCCTTTGTTCGGCCTTACAGAGTTAAACAAAAACATGAGTGATTTGTTCGGCTCTGATAGGTCGAACAGTGTTGATGTAAAATAAGCAAAATGTGTTTTTACGTTAAAAAAAAAAAATACAAAAATTAAGAATTTTTGTTGATATTTATGTGAATACTTACCTCATCTTTGATGGATTACTTCAAAAAAAAAATTGATTATTATTCTCATCCATTGTTTGATTTTGTTCAATTTTTTTTTCTATTTGCAAATAACAGCACAATAAGAAACAATGATATTGGTGATAATTGTGAGTTTTGGTGAGGTGGATTGGAGTTTTAGAGTAAGGAAGAAGATAACGAGAAAGTTTTGAGAAGAAGGTGAAAAAACTTGAATATGAAGAATATGTGAAAGTGATTAGAATGTACGATGAGAAAAAATAATATTTTAGTTTAAAATTTAACATGTATTATCCTTATTAATAAATTTACATTAGGGTATAATATGAACTAAAATTTTAAAATTTTAGTTGGGTGTATTGAGTTACTATTTGGGTGCAAATAGAATCACACATTGACATCATTATATGTATCGCTCAATCACCTTTGTTATCATCGATTCAGTAAATTACACTGACTTCCTATGAGTTTTAAAGAAAATACTATAAATTCTATAATTTTAATATAATTACATTAATATCCTTTTTTATAAGATTAAAGAGACCAATAATAATGCATATAATATGTACGAAGACACAAAAATAAACAATATAAAATATATATTTTAATATAAAAGATATTACAATATTATTTTTTTCATTCATATGACTAACGAATTTTTGATGAAAATAAGAAATTATTGTATGAATTAAAACCCTTAAAAAGTCCAGTGTAATTATATCAAACTTATGGAACTTATTATATTCTCCAAACCTCAAGGAAAATCGTATAATTTACTCTTATTGATTCTAATTTCAGGAAAAAAAAAATTTGAAAAAAATATGAATTAATTTGACAAAAATAAACGCTAAAAACATATATTTAAAATTTTAAAATTTACCACCCCCTCCAAAAAAAAAAGTAAATCATATGAAAATTATGAGTGTTTTTTATTTATTATTTTTTCACTAAATTAGTTAAAAAAATTTTTTTTTTAAAAAAAAATTTAGAGAACAGATTTTGAAAACCAAACAAACAGAACCTTTTGTTCGAATTTCGATTATCTCTTCATCTTCTAATTACAACAATTACAGTCGTTTGAAAGGGTGTGAATTTCAAATCAAGTAATTCAAGATTAAATGAATAAAAAAAAATAATGAAGACCAGGTAAGATAAAAGATATATTGTAATAGTATTCTTGTCCCTATATAACAGGAACCTTAGTATAATTTCAAATATTTACTTTTACGTAGTTATTTCAAACCCATTTAGATAAAACTCTTTATCTCATCTTTGAAGTAAGTAAACTATTATATCTAAATTTGAGTTATTGTCCTTGAATGCATAAGGTCAAATCCCTGTGACGCCCCAAAATAATGAAACATGATTTGTTAAGATTGACTCATATTCACTATTCAACCTCCAATATTACCATAACCAACAAGCAGAAGCATTAGATTTTCTTGATAATTCATTAATTAACATTAATACTAAACCTCCATGTATCATTCATGAATTTCATATGAGATTTACAAAAGTGGATCACATGCAATTACACATTTATGTGCCTAATAATTGAATTTATAGTATGTGATTTCCAGAACTAGAACTAAACAAATACAAGTTATGCCCTATTGGCTATAATTTCCAAGGCCTTATTCAGTTACAATTAAAAATGGGAATTAAAAACTCAATACAAAATAAGCCATTGGTTTTACAAATAAAATAAACACAACGAGCTTTTCGCTCAAAAAATCCTCCCAAGTCTTCACCTTGGTAGAGGCACATTGTCAACACCTGGAAAGTTGTTTCCACACAAGGATGAATATAAAGCCCAGCAAAGATAATCTAAATAAAGTGCATGAAACTTAACAATATCACAAGGTGAATGCATATGAAATGTCATGCCAAAATGTAAGTTTCTTTTCAAAATCTCATGCCATGCACATGCTCGAAATCAAATCCATATCAATTATTCATTTGATAAAACCAAATGGGCGATAAATACGACACTAGTAATCCTTAGGCTGGTGTGTATAAATACTCTCAAAGTACTACCAAAACTACTTTTCTAGCTCTTAACTGGAAGGAATTTGAAACCTACTCTACGCGTGTTTTTTGACTTTCACCATGGACCTAAAGAAGCTTTTAATTCACAACCATCTACACCCCCTAACCAGATTCACCGAGTTATTTTTGCCATTAACTCAACACATTTCAATCAGTTCTAATAAACGATTTCGAAAGCAATTTCTCAAATATAACATGGTAGCAAAATCATAAAACATGAAATGATTACTGTCATGCATGAATTTGTAAGTGTTTCGATTGACGTAGTTCAAATATAAGTTCTACAATGATCAATACAACCCTCCACCGGTTGCCAAAACAATTATTTCTATTCAATATGTAGTGGCCCATGTTAGTTTAACCTGATCCATTTTCGTTTTTGGTGGGACACGGGGTTATCCCGAGTGACGTGGGCTTTTCAGAGCAGTTTGGGCCTGGGGAGTGCCTTGGGCTGGCTGCTGGACAACAGCCCAGAGTTGCTGGGCTTGGTCGGTTGTGCTTGTGACCATAGTGGTTGCGCCCACGATGAGTGGTTCTGGAGGTCACACCTGCAGGGGGCCATGACCAAAAATGGCTCTCAGGTCCCTTGGTCTGGGCTGAGTGCATTGCCCGTGGTGTAGACCGTGGCATGCACAACCACGCTCACGGTTCCATGGTCGCACCTGTGACCATATTGTGTGGCCTAATTGCCACCATGGTCCGTCTGTCTATATAAGGCGCCAAAAGTTAAAAATATCTATTTTCTTGATCCTATCTCCCTCTCTCTCTCTCTCTCTCCCTCTCTCTCTCTGTCATTTTTAACCTTTTTAAGCTTTCAAGCTTGGGTTTCATCTATTTTTACCCACTTTCTACCCCTAGTACCATATACCAAAATATAGAGCTCAACGAGGGTTTTATTTTAATCCAAGCATATCATCTTTTTATCGCCAGTGATTTTTCTGGCTTGTTTCCTCTTCGCTTCAAGAGGTAGGGTCTATTTTTTAAACTCGATGTGAGTTCGGTAATGTATTTGTGGTGTGTTTTGGAAATATAGATTTTGTGGTTAGTTGGGTTGGTTTTGAAATTATGTTTGTGGGTTGAGGGTTTATCCAAGTTGGGGGTTGTTTGGTTATGATTTTGCTATCAAATCTATTTTCAGTATACAAAATTGCATACGGATTTCCAAAGGTAGAAAAGCCCCAATTTGTGAAAAACCCTAAATGATATTATTTTTAGGAGTTGGGTTGATTTTGGAAAATGGTTTATTTGGAAAGGGAATGGTTGGGAAATTTTGAAAACAACAAGTATTATTACTCTTTTTGGAAATCTTAGGTTTTGATAATATATGGGTTTTGAAATTGTTAGATTATATATCTATATTGTTATCTTTTAATTATCGCATTAGAGATAACTATTTTGGCTATCAGTGGAAGATAGCATTGATATGTGTTAGAAATTGCATGTGGACTAGATAAACTCGAATAATTGTGAAATCATACATGTCATGATGCATGCTATGGATTTTGGAACTCAAAACTGTAAGTTTTGGAAAAGTTATTTTTAAGAATTGTCATATTGTGTTTTGAAAACGTTTCGATTCATTTGAACATGTTATTTTGGAACACATTTACTGTGTAAGTGAAAAGGGTAAATAGAGTGGTAAAGTTATAAGAGAGTGTTAAAAGAGAATTAAGTTAGCCTGTGTGTCCATGGCGAAAGACCCAAAACTCACGTGGTAGTTGTCGATTCCATCCGAATAATCCCGGAGGAATGGCACAGTGACTTGTAAAGTTGCTATTCTGAACACTAGCCCTGGAGATTTATCTATTTTATCTATTATCATTTTGGTTTTGAAAAGGATGTTTTCAAACGATTTTAACAATGCATTTGTTGTTGTTAGCGATATATTTGCGTTTGATTTAACAATGTATTTGCTGGTTGATATTGTGATATACCGAACTTGTTTTGGAAATGGGTTTTGACAAACAGATGTTTAATTTCTGAAAAATTTGTTTTGAATAAACAAAAAAGGTTTTGGTGATTGGAAAGAAAGGATTTTTGTTATGAGAATCAAATAGATTTTGAAAATGCATCTAGGCATATTGTATATATGTACTGTATCATGATCATTTATGATAGTAGAGCATATTTAGTTTTTGAAATATTCTCTACTAGGATTTATGCTCACCCTACGTGGCTGGAACTATTTTTTAGGTGTATGGCATGTAAGGATATGGACTAAGGCATTGAAGTTGTGTTCGGATGTGTAGGGTGGTTCCATTATTTGTAGGACTTAGGCCATTTCATTTTCTTTATTTGGCCGTGTGCCATTCTTGTAAGGTTTATACCCTTTGTATATGATGTAAGCCTACGGGCGTATAACGCCCCAAATTTCTAGCCCAAATGATAAGACAACAATCATGGCTCTTTCAAGGAAAACCGAATATAAATCTCCAAACTTACATTATATGATACAATAGTTCTTCATACAACAATGCATTAATCCAACAACAAGTAAATAAACAAATAAATGCCCCCAAGGGTTTACAAGTTTCCAAGGCTTGAGCCTGGTTACACAAAACGGTTATTCAAACCCACACAAACACAGCCCTTGGCTTACACACAGAGTCATAGCAAATGAGAGCATTGTAGTCCAAACACACATACTTCCACGCCCCTAGTTGGGTGGGATCACCACATCTTTTCCTACACAAAAATCCCGTAGGGTGAGCATAAAGCCCAGTAGGAAATTTTTAACAAAGTATATACATTTTATACAAGTCTCAAGAGATGAAATGCACATGCCATGTTATGCCCTATTTGAAGATAAATCACATTTTCATCTTTTGAAAACCATCATGCTCAATGATATCATGTAATTTCAATTGTTTAAAACTTAACAATTTATTTCAAGGGCGGTAAATACGACTCTGGTAATCCCTAGGTCGGTGTCTGCAAGTAGACTATACAAGTACTACCAATTTTTCATTTTTACCAGCATTGACTGGAAGGCTCGACACCTATAATTTGTCATTTTTACCAGTATTAACTGGAAGGCTCGACACCTATTCAATTTCATTTACACCACCTGTCAAGTCTTACCACCGTATTTACTCCAAAACCAATTCATGGAAACTTGTTTCTCAACATTATTTTCTCAATGCAAGTTTTCAAATCAACTTTCAAAGTTTAATGTAATCAAATGAATTGATATACTAATAACACAAGATGAATATAAATACTTTTATTCCAATTCATCATCCAAGGAATGACACAATTCTCTCTTCTCAAGTATCCTCAACAATTAGTCATTTCAAGACTATTTCAACGTTTTGAACAATAATTTCCAAAATGAACAACAATTCTCATATTCCCTGAAATTCATCATTTATATAAATATAAATAAGAAATTTTCCAAACATCCATTTATTTTGACACACAAAATAAATATAACAATATGATTCATGGATTTTCAGTCTCTTTTAAAAAAATCTCCAAATTCTAAGTTTTTTCACCAAAATTATACAACTCAAATCTTTTGAAAGAAAACTTTCCAAAATCATTTTTTCTTCAATCAATGAAGATCAAAACCCATAAGATCATTTTAAAAGAACAAGAGATAAACCCACGTTCAAAATCGCTCAACTTCTTGAATCAACAATCAATTTTCAAAGCTATCGAATGATGATTTCGAAAATCATCTAGATCTTGCAAAAATATATATATAACTCTAAGAAAATCCCTACCTCAAGTTTTGAAGAAGAAATAAGATGAAACCCCCTAAATCAACGGTGTCGAAACTCAATCTTCACCGCACACAACGAAACCCTCGAGAAGTTAACCAACTTTGATGAAGAACTTATGAATCAAGGTTTTGATCCTATTTGGCATAAGGAAATGTAGAGAGAAGGGAGAGGAAAGGGTTTTTAGAGAGAAAGAGAGATATACAAAAGTGATCTGAAATATCAGATTCACGAACTGATATAACATGGTCCGCTCGAGCGTCAAATACACTTTCCCAGTACTTTTGTAGACAGGTCAAACTTCTGAAACTAAACATTCTCTGCTCGAGCGCATAAACGGCCGCTTGAGCGGACAAGCAACTTCTAATGCATTTTTCATTTTTGCTTCGGGAGCGCTACCCCTCAACCCCGCCAGGGCGCTGCCCCCTGGATCCCCGCGAGCTGACCGGGCAGCTCGATCCCCGACATACTCAGCGAAGTGGAAAAACTGGGATCACTACAGGACGTTTTAATTTAATGAATAACATCATTGTATGTTTGATATATAGAGCATTCATCCCACTTAGATGTTGTATATAGGATGTATGGAATCGGATAAACACATGTATTGTGTGACTATACTGTACACATCTGCATGAGGCTTGTTACCTTTCTTTATATTATTACTGTCTTTTATTCATCATTTGGTGGTTTATTCACGTGGGCTAGACTCTGTAAATCCGAAGTGTGACACAATACATTCCAAAATAGACAATATATATATATATAATATAAGGAGCATGATTTCCACATTCTCAACAATATCAAAATAGAATATCATTTCTCAACGCATCACAATAACCCATCATTTCCAAAATCTCATTAATTTCCAAAACAACCAATACTCATAGTTCTCCAAGAACTTGATGATTTATCAACACAATCAATTTCTCAATTTTCAACACAATCCAAAGTTTTAGCAAAAAATTGGGAAAATTTTCATTAAAGGTTGTTTTTTTCCCTCAAAATCTAGAATCACACAACAATCATACTCAACCAATGAAATCTTTGAAAACATTTTAGAGATTTCTCCCTTTTTTGCATTAAATATAATTTTAACAAAACCCTAGTCTCCAAAACTATCAAAATAGTAACTAATAGAGCTAAATTACATGCACAATGTTTAGAAAATCTCTAACTCAAGTTTTGGGAGAGAAAAGAAGAAAAAGGCCCAAAATCAACGTCGCTGGAAAATGACCTCTACGAAAAAAACGCACCTCTCGAGATGCTCATCAATTTGGCCTTAGGAACTATGACCAATAAGTTGATGGATCATGATAGATTTGAAGAGATGTAAGAGTTTATAGGTTAAGGTTAGAGAGAAAGAAGAGAAAAGAGAGGAAATGTGAGTTAGAAAGAGAGAGAGTGTGTGGTGAAAATGGTTCAAAAATGAGAAAGAGATAAGATTTGAGTGAAATGGACCAAAAATCGAGGCTGGGATGTGGAAGGCCGCACGTGCGGTGGTCACTCCCATACTTGTGGGGCCCTTTTCTTGCACGTGCAAATCAAGGTAGCATAGATTTGCTTAGCATGCACCCCTTGCCACATTTACGGGCCTCGCCCACTACACATGCGACCTAACCCTTAGACCAGATGATTTTTTGTTCGAACAAACCGTACGTGCAGGCTTCTCTTGTCACACGTATGGGAACAATTGAAGGTCAAAAATTTGTCTAAAGCATTCTCACACTCTCTAATTTTGTCCTTACGCCCGAAACTCACAAATTTTAACTCAAAAATTATTAAGAGAAGTTACATAAGGGTGGAAATAATATCTCAACAATAGCACACAGTACTCAAGGCTCTAAAGACAAAATGAATAACCCGAATAAACACGTTCAAGTTCCGTCCAAGACTCGAGACATCACAATCGCTTTATTTGAAATCTATATATATCCAAACAAACCATTAGGTCTTTAAGCTTTAACATGTTGTTGGCGTTAATAATAAACTAGTCAATAGAAAGAGGACATGCAGCAACCAACTACATTGTAATATGAGTAAAAATAAGAAAAACGTGGAGAAAAGTTAAATAGGCAAATTAGCATTTAGATCCACGTATGTAGATGAGGTAGCATTAACAATTGTACATCTTAACGGTTAATAAAAGCAATTCAAGTTCAAATTGAGAGGGGAAACACGTATGAAATTAAGCAAAGTATGATGGAGGACGTGCAAAGTAACTGCTCTTTCAATGATTGTTGAAAGATTCATAGATGCTGAAATGTTTATAAATGACAATTAGAGTAAAAGAAGACACCTTCAAACAAACCATCAAACCTAACATATTACTTACCTTTCATTTCATTTGATGTCATTTTACATTCCAAGTATGAGTAGCCATAGTTTAAGTAGTTTTCTCTTCTAGTATTTTTCTTATAGTTCTTTTAATCCTTTTATGTAACGCCCTGAAAAAATAAAAATAGCCTATCACATAACATTTCTCATAATTGAACAATAACATCATGTTCTATTCCACTTATGAACTTGATGATACAAAAGATGACATATGTGGTATACATTCATAAATCTTAGATTCTAAATCTATAGCATATGACATAGATACACGAATTAAAAAAAAAGGAGTAAAATTCAAGTAATTATATGTCCTATTGGCTATATCTTTCTAAGGCAATGCTTGGTTACATTAACGTAAGTTCAACTCAATATAATTAAAGCCCAAGGCTTGTACAAAAATAATTACATCAAATAATAGAAAGGAAGCCCTTGGCTCCAAGTCCTCCCAAGCTATGTCCTTGGAGGCATATCATTCGCACCTGAAAGTTGTTTTCCACATAGGGTGAGCCAAAGCCCAGTAGAGATACTTTACGCAATATATGAATCTTAACAAAGTTATAAGGTGAATGCACATGCATGCCATATGTCAAATATTTCTCATTTCCATTTTAAAAATATGCAGTACCAAATTATATATCAATTCATGAAAGAAAGAAAAAATCCTTTTATAATAGAAAATAGGACAGTGAATACAAAACACTAGGAATCTCTAGGTATGTGTTTGCTACTAGACTATATAAGCATTATCAAAGCCATTTTACCGGTACTAACTGGAAGGATCGGTACCTAACTACGCAGGTTTCTAGACTTTCACCATGGACACACAGGCCAACATAACAACCATACCTCTTAATCAGATTCACCAAGATATTCACCTATTTATCTCAAAACAAACATTTTTAGCGTTTAAGTATGCAACGATGCTCAATGCAAGGTGTATAAGTGATTAGTTTCAATTCACCTAATCTTCATGTAATTTCTACTACAATCAAAATTATCCTCCACCGATAGTCCAAAATAGATATTTCTATATAACAGATAATTTTCCAACAACAGATATAATCTCTTCATTTTTAAAATGAGAGTGATATTACATATCCAATTCCACCATCATCATCAACATATATATTGTTTCTATTCTTACCAAACCAACACCATTTTCCATTTCTTTTTACAAAACCAAATATCCATAATTTAAAACAAAAACCCCATTCATTTACAAAATCAATTTTAAATAAATAAATTTACCATTTTAACATATCTCAATCATAAACTCATTTCCACAACCTTTCTCAAGAATCCTTTTGAAAACCCTTCCTTTTTAATTCATAACCAAACCCTAGGTTTAACCCTAAAATCCTTAAATCACTAGACTTTTTCAATAGACAAATAACTAAGGCAAAAATCATACCAAAGGTTGAAGAAATCCCTACCTCAAAGTAGAAGACCAAAAGAGAACAAGAGTTAAGGTTTGGCAGAGTCGAAAACAATAACTCCTTCGATTAAAATGAAGCCCTTGATGTGCTTTACCTTTTTTTTTAAAGGGCTAGGTTGAGGAAACCAATGGATTGAGAATATTTGGAGCTTGAATGCAAGAACTAGAGAGAGAGAGAGAGAGAGTGAAGATTTAGAATTTTTGAAATGTTTAGAGAGAGAGAGATAAAAAAGTGACACAATGCCTTTTCTTGGACTGATATGCGCACAGATCGCTGGGTGACCAAAACACCGCTTGAGCGCTAGACATAATAAGTAACACTGCTCGAGTGACCAAAACCACCGCTCGAGCGCACAGTGACCCCTTAGAAGTTCAAACCTACAAAAGAACGCTCGAGCGCAAGGAAGATTGCTTAAGCGCTTAGAAGACTACTCGAGCGAAGATACCATAATTTTAGTAGTTTTGTAGACTGTAAAAGACCGCTTGAGCACAAGAAAGATCGCTCGAGTGAACAGGCAAAAATCTAGGCAACAACTCTTTTGAAAAACTAACTCTAAACCTGTTTCAAACACAACCATAACTCCCAAATAGCCAAACTCAACTAATAACAAGATGAAAATGAAATGAACAATAGTTAAGGACATGGGTTCCCGGATTTAAAAGCAAGAAATAGGTTGGGTCTAAACCGGAATCGTTATACTTTACATTTTTGCAATAACTCATTTATTTAAATTTTTGCTTCGTATAAATAGAGGTAGCTTTAAGGTAGCTACCATAGAACTCATGCTATACACAATGAAAAATCTAGAAACCTCCTAGATGTTGATTTGTGATTATGTATCAATTTTAAGCAGAATATAAAAATCCCAAACAAACAATCAAAAGAAAGAGACACAAAGATTTTACGTGGAAAAACCACAATTGGACACCTTCCAATTGTGATCAAAAAACCACGGGCCACAGCCACCAGAACAATCCACTAAGAAGATATAAAGGAATTACACAGGTATCACTCTCAATTATCTAGCGAATCCACAACGCCTAATTGAACCAACCTCTATGTGCCTCTTCCAACCCCATCTTCACCACGGAATTGTCTTTCTGATGAGCCACTCCGGATTCCACCACCGAAGCTTCAGACCGAATTCTTCAGAATCCACAACTGAAGAACAACTTTGATGAGCCACTCCAGAATTCACAACTGAAGCTTCAGGCTCGAATTCTTCAGAATCCACAACTGAAGAACAACTCTCTCTTTTGTGTAACAAACAAAACCTTTGATGTAGCCTTTTCAGATCATGAGTTGAATACTCAATAAGACATCAAAGAAAAATAAGATATCCCCAGATATAAACCTTTAAGAACCAAAAAGAAGATCTGGAGGAATAATCAATGAGTAGTCTAGTTTTGGGAGAAAACCAACTACTTATAAAGAACCAAAATAATTCTTGTCTTGGAAGAAAGCCAACTCCTTGTAGAAGTCCAAAAGTGATCCAAAACTTCCCAAGGAAGAAATCCAACTTCTTGTAGAACACCAAAAGAAATCCTGTTTCAGAAGAAAACCAACTCTTTGAAAAAATTCCGGATTCTGAGGCTCGCTCGAGCGAGGATTTCCTGGCTCGAGCGAGGAGAGTAAATTTCGTGATTTCTACTAGTGCCTTCGCTCGAGCGACGGATCCTTGGCTCGAGCGAGGAATACACTTCTTCAGGTTTTTGTATGGACGCAATCCTTCGCTCGAGCGAGCACTCCTTGGCTCGAGCGAGAAAGTTTTGGCTCGAGCGAGCACTCTTTGGCTCGAGCGAGCAACGGCTGACATGCAATTTCGAATGCAAATTTGAATTTTGCTTCGGCCGCGAGCTGACCGGGCAGCTCGACCCCCGTAATAATCAGCGAAGTGGCAATCTTGAAAGCATTAACATCACAAACTTCTCTGCATGGCTCGATTCGGGTTGGATTCGCATCTAATAAACTTATAGCCTCACTGAAATAAAATGCGAATAAAATTACAACTCAAAGGAGTTTTGTCAAACGGAGTTGCCAACAATAAAAACCTAACACACAACAATAAAAATGTATCTTCATAAAATACAATTCTATAATACCGTTCGACCTAAGCTCATGTCTAATTATCTTTTGATTCTTATAATTCTATATCGTATTATCAAATTGCAATATACAGTGATTCTAGTTTAGACCCGACCCATTAGACGTTTGGATCCGAGTTTCATTGTCGTATATAGTTTTTCATGTCTTATTTCCCCTTATTTCTCATTGAGTTTGGCTATTGGGATGTATTGGTTGTGTTTGGAATAAGTTAGTAGCTTGTCTTTCAAATTGTTGTTGCTCAAATTTTGGCTTCTTTGCTCGAGCGTCACTTTTTGCACTCGAGCGATAATTGTATACTCTTAGTACTTTTGCAGGCTTGCAGAGATACTGGGAGTTGGCATTATTCACTCGAGTGAAACTTCTTGCGCTCGAGCGGTGTTGGCTCGAGCGACTCTCCTTGAGCTCGAGCGGTAGTCTTCTATCTACAAAACTTCTGGGAGTTGATATTATTTGCTCAAGCGAAGCTTCTTGCACTCGAGTGGTGTAACTTGTTGTGTCTAGTAGCTCGAGCGACACTTCTTGCACTCGAGCGATCTGTATGTATATCAATTTGTAAGAAGACACTTTTGAATCACTTTTTCATCTGTCTCTTTCTCTAAACATTCTAAAAACCCTAGATCTACACCCCCTCTCTCTAAAACTCTACTTCTCTCTACAAATACACCTAGAACCGTCGAGTTCCTCACCCGTGTCCCTTTGTTAAAAAGGTAGAGCACGCCTTCAGCTTCCTTTTGATTTGAACAAAGTTGGGTTTCGACGTTTTTGAAGTATCTCCATTTTCTCTCTCGTCTTCTAAGCTTGAGGTAGGGATTCTTTACACTCTTTTATGATTTTTAACTTAGTTATTTGTTATTTCTAAAACAATATTGTGATTTGAGGATTTTTGGACAAATCTAGGGTTTTGTGTTAAAAAATTAAATTAAGGGATTTTCAAATGGATTCTTGAAAATGGTTGTGGGATTTGAAATGAGGCTGAGTTGTGATAAAGTGGTTGGTTTTGAAACTTAGATTTGGTTTTGGAAGAAACTGGGGTTTTGCCCTAAATATATATAATGTTGATTTTGTATAAATAATGGAATTGATATTGGAAATGTGAAATTGGATTGATATTGATGAGGATGGTGGAGTTGGATATGTATTATCACTTACATCTTGAGGTTTGGAAAGTTTATTTTTATTGAAAATCGTTTATCTATTTAGAAATATCCGTTTGGGGCTATCGGTGGAGGATAACTATAATTGTTGTAGAAATTGCATGAAAAATAGGAGAATTGAAACTATTGCCTCATCTAATTGCATTGAGCATTATTTCATATTTGTACATTGGAAATGTTTGTCGTTTTGAGAAAATGGGTGAATCTAGGAAATATGTGTTGTCTCTTTGAACTAAGTTACCCTAAGTGTCTATGGTGAAAGTCCTAAAAAGCTGTGCATATACATGGGTGTTGATCCCGCAGATGAAATTTCCGTGAAATGGCAATAGTAGTGCTTGTAAAGCCTACGTTTACATGGGTGTCGATTTACGGTTTCCCACGAACGAAATTTCCGTGAAAGATTGAAATTGTTTTAAGATTCACAAAGTGTGATTCACTGCCCTGCTTTCTATTGTAAAGGAAGTGATTTATGAATTCTGATATTGTGCTGGCATTACATGGTTTTGGAAAAAGATAGAAAATGTTTTGAAACGAGCATTGCATATGCATTTCACCCTTATATCTTTGTTAAGATTCATATATTGTGTTGAATTATTTCTACCGGATTTTGACTCACCTTATGTGAGAAAACCATTTTCAGGTGCTGATGATATGTTTCTGCTAAGGCAATAGCTTGGGAGGACTTGGAAACAAGAGCTTCATCTTGTTTATTTTGTTGTATTTGTTTTATACAAGCCCAGAGCTTTAACTGTGTTGGATTTAAATCAATTTCGTTGTAACAAACACTGTCCTGGAAAACTATTAGCCTTTAGGGCATTTCTTATTTGTTCAACTCTCATTCTATTTCTCTATTATGTAACATATGTTATAGATTCAGGGTAAGGCTTGTGAATGTGTACCTGTTTATGTTACTCTTTTGTATAATCATTGGAACTAATGAGAGATAATTACTTATTCATGTATTGTTATTTAATGAATATGGTGGATGGTTTATTGTCTTTTATTTCGGGGTGTCACACAATACCTAAGTTTAACGGGTCACCCTAATTATCATAAGACCTAAGAAATAATCTAAAAGTATATTATTATGATTGTCATTAAAATTAAAATACAAAATTTGTTCAACTGTTACTATGGTTGACATTTAATGGGACTAAAAAAATTGTTACATTCACTATAGTCGTCTTCATTCCTTCTTTTTAACGTTTTTGGGAAAGGAGACAATAAATAAGTTTGATGATATTAAAAATGTTATATATTAAGTCGACAGCTTAAGAATTTTTGTATATAAGTATGTGATGTTTTCAATTGAAATGTTGTATTCCTTCTTTTTAACGTTTTTGGGAAAGGAGACAATAAATAAGTTTGATGATATTAAAAATGTTATATATTAAGTTGACATCTTAAGAATTTTTGTATACAAGTATGTGATATTTTCAATTCAAATGTTGTACCCCTGAAAGCCGATCCTAAACACACAGTCATGTGTAATCTATAATCCTAAATTTCTTGATTAGAATGTTTTATACATCCAAATGCTCATCTTACACAATACCAAATTTATCTAGATTAGTTTCTTCTTACATAATAAAGTTTACAATTTATCTAGTATACAATTATTAGGTATATATCCATAACCTATTCAGGGATCCCAAAAATTAAAATAGCTTTATGTTGGTGTGAAACTTTAAAGAAGAACATACCTACAAAAGTTATAAAAACTATTTGTGGCGAGGGGCACTATACATTTAAAGCTTCCGTTGGGTTTGTTATCTATGTAAAGCTACTTATAAAAGTTACCTATTCTAATATATAAAGTGAAGGCTGCTAGTGGTGTTCACACTTTTTGTTTCAATTTTTTCTTTCCCAAAATAGGCCTCATAAATTATTTAATTTCCATACCTAACTATTGTTTTGTCAGTTAGTAAAAGGACTCAAAAGTAATAATTTTCATACCCACATTTGCCTCTTACCTATCAACCAACTCATTCTCAAGTTTTCAAAATCCACATGTTTACCTCTATCAAACACCTTTTTTTTGCTTCGGGTGATTTACTGTGAAGTTCTGTTTCTGCAACTTATGTACTGTTAAGTCCCGTGATGAAATTTTTACTCCAATAAATCGGGAGCTTCTATTTGCACATCTCTATTCCCCTCTTTGCACACACTTAATGATAATTATTTTTATTATAATTTTATTTCCAAGTGAAATTACTATTATGGACATCAAATAAACACATTCAGAAGTTGAATGTCGAAAAAATGAAAAAAAAATCGAAATTCTACTTCCGAACAAGTTATTTATTTTCGAAATGCTACTTCCGAACCAGTTGTTTATATTCGGAATGCTACTTCCGAACCAAATATTTATTAAAAAAGATGTGCATAGAGTGTAATGAGTGTGTGCAAATAGAAGCTCCCCAATAAATCCTACAAACACAATTTTTTCCAAAATTACCCTCAAAGGAAAAATTGACTATTGCATGCTTTATGCCTAACACGCACAGACTATTTTCTAGTTTTTGTAGCCGACTTTGAACATGTCATTACTTTTGTCTTTTATGTAAAATTTTAAAATATTATAACTTTTATTATATGCATTTGTTAAATTAAAACTTATTGGTTGGTTTACTTTTCAAATTTTATTTTCTATAATTTTTTTAAAAAATTAAAAACCAATTTAGTGAAAAATTTGAAAATGTTTCAATTGGAATAAATCTCTCAGTTTAAAAAAATAGAAAATAAGTCAATTTACAATCTTAATTTCTAACCATAAAGTAAAATTTTAAAACAAATAAGATTAAAATTTTAAAACAAATAAAGTATCTTTTTCACACAGAAACAAACAAAAACAAATTGAAAAATATCTCAATTACAAAACCTAAGAAAATTGACGAAACAATTATATGAAATATTTCTGTGCAAAAATTGAGAAATTTATCAATTATTATCAGTTTAAAACTAAAAAAATTAATAATATTCTCAGTTTTTAACATTGGAAAAAATAGAGAAATTTCTCATTTTCACTGGAAAGTTTCACAAATTGAGAAATTATTTGTTTCATATAGCTAAAAATAATTTTTTTATATAAAATTTTATATTCAATATTGGTCTTGTTTGATAGATCTCATTGTATAGGCTCCAAAAATATAATTTTTATTAAAAATAAATGTGTATAATAAAAGTTATAAAAATTTTAAGGTTTGAAACAACAAAATAAAAATAAATGTCACATCAATAGTGTTCACTTGAATTTGGAGAAATTATTTAGTACTTTTGGGACATGGTCAAGTGGTTACTAAGAGATTTGTGATTAATGGAGTGGGTACGACTTAGAATTTCATATTGGGGCATGAAATATAAATTTATTTTTTTTGCTAATAAAAATATATATGCAAAAATTAATATTGTAGACACCCCATTTTTGACCGCCCTTAAGACTTGGGCTTTACTGATTGTTTACTTGGTGATGAAAGGTGTGCAGTGCAAAGGTTCGATTTCTCAGGCAAGAGGAGAGTCAAATCCCAACCTCACACCCCATTTTGGACTAAAGCTATTTTGAATGGTTTTTAGATATTAAAACTCTCTCTTTCAAAATATTTTTGAAAAGAAGTTTCTACGATGTTCCGAAGCTCGCATTTTGTCAAATGTTGCGCTTTTCGGTAAACTGAGCAAGGACAAAGTGGAAATGAATGAATGAGAGATGAAATCTTTGAAAAATCTTTCAAAACACCTTGTTGTGGGTTTGGAGTTGAAGAAAAGAGGAGAAGAGGGAAGAAACCAAGTTGAGGAAGAAGTTGGGTATGAATCGTTCAGAGAGAGACGAGCAGTCCTCGTTAAATCGGGCCTATCCTTTTGTATACTTGGATTTAAGCTATGAGGCCAATATCGTTGGAAAGAAGACTTCTGGGGCTTCATTTTTCATTCAAGAATCTCCTCAAACCGAGTCCGGATGGGAGAGATATGGTTGGTTGAAGTTGAGCATCATTCCGGTTGGACCGAAACTGAGCGGCTTCACCAAAACATGCATAACTTTTTTTACAGTTATAATTTTGATGCAAGGCTGCCACCATTGGAAAGCTTACTTCTGGGGCTTCAATTTGGACACAAGAATGACCTAAAAAGGAGTTCATATGAAGGAGTTATGCCCATTTGAAATTGGGTCTGAAAAGTAGATTTTGTTGGCCGATCGGCCAAAAAAGTAGCAGATAAGTAGCAGATCGGCACAAAAGATGGCCGATCGGCCAAGAGTGACCCAAACTCAAATTTTTTGAAGATATTTCATCTCCAGCTGTTTCCAGCATGCTCCAGCTGTCCCAACTTAGATATTTTCGACCAAAAGCTCTTGAATTGCTATATATGAACCTACATCTCATATTTTTGAAGGGTTAGAACATTTCTTGAAGGCTTAGAAATTTGAGAGCTTCTCACTCTAGAATCCTCTCTCTCTAGAAGTTTTGTGAGCAAAACTCTCTCCCTCCCTAGAGTTCTCTCATTCTCCTCTTGTTTTAGGCTTAGAAGTGAGAATTTCCTATACTTTTGCAGAGAGACCCTTAACCAAAGTTGATCATCTTTGGGTTGAAGTAGCTTGGGACTTTGTTTGAGCTCCAAAAGGCTGATTTTGGCTCAGATTTTGGTTGGTTTTGCTGCTGTGCTTCAAGGTGCTTCAAGGGTAAGCACTTCTCTTTTTCAAGCTTGTTTTTTCACATTTGCTTTACCCTCCTTTTTCCATTGTTTTGGACTATTTTGAGGTTGGTTTTGGACTGTCAAAAACTCTGTTTTTAAGGTGTAAAAATGGTAGTTTAAGGCTTGGTGAGTTTGGGGGTTGTTCTCCCTTTTTGTTCCTTGGCTTGTGAGGCCTTTTGTGCAACTTCTCACCACCTTCAAATCCAACTTTTTTGGCCTTTCCACCACTGAAAATCAGAGGTATTTCAGTGGTGGAAACCATGTTTTGAGGGCCAAAATAGGAGGGGGTGGCCTCCCCTCCTTGCTTCTTGGTTGCATGCCTTGCTAGCCTAATTATTGAGCATGTTTTTCTAGCATGTGTTGGCTCATTCTTAGCTTATTTTTGGGCTTATTTTAGCATGGCATAACTCTGTTTTGGCCTGGTTTGGTCACCTCTTGCATGCTCCTTACACTTGTAGTGTAAACCTTGCTCACTAGCTTTGTATGCTTGCTATTTTAGCCTATAATTCTAGCATGTTTTGGCTCTACTCCATGCATGTTTAGCATTATTTTGACATGCTTTAGGATAGTTTTGGGCTGCATTGGTCATATGACTCATGTTTTGTATAGCTATAGTGCAAATGCCTTGACTAGTCTTGAGTTTTGAGACCACTAGCATGCTATATTTGTGATGTATGCATGATATGGCATCATTTGGTATGAAATTTCAGAGCTTATATCTTTGCTATGCTCCCACTTAAATCACTCTTTAAGTGATTTTGGGAGTTATGCCTTATATCTTGCTTGTGAGCCAATTTGTGCGCATGTTTGTCTAGCCTTTTGAGCTTCAATTCCAGCATGTTTAGGCCATTATTTTGATGTGATTAAGCTCTATCCTGAGCTGGTTTAGTCCATTGAGCCTTGTATTGCATGATTCTAGTGTTATGTTCTTCACTAGTTTCAATGTTTAAGCCTACTAGCATGTTGTACTTGAAGTGTTTGCATGTTAGAGTCTTGCATTTCATGCCACCTTAGCACCGAAAATCTGCCATCCTCCTCATTTCTTCACTTTTGATTTGTTTTGAGGATTGGTTAGTCTTGAGTTTGAGTTTAATGCAAGGGATTGAGACTCGGGCTTAAATGGCTTCAACCCTCTTTTGAGGGTTACTCCTAGTCAAAGGCATTGGTCTCTCCCATGCCTTAAACCATTCTCTTTGGTAGACCTCTCTCTCATTAGAGGACTCTCATATTTCGACAAGTTGATTAATGAATGGATTGGTAAGGTTAAAATGTGTAAACAAAATCAATCAAGTAAAATGTGCCAAGATAAGCATGTTGCATGTGTGGGTTGCATTGTGTTCAACCGGATGTTATGTTGAACACAAAGTGAATTGGTCCATTTCATACTTGAAGCGATGAAAATAGGCCAATCCCCTTTGTCTCCATTGCCTTTGATTATCCATGATAAGGTGATGGTCCAAGTGTCTTGTTTGTCATGCATTTATTGAGTTTGTGCAAGCTTGACTCTTTGGCCATCATGCATTGAGATGCGTGATTGGTGGCTTGAGAGCCGAGCACTACACTCTTTTAAGCTTTAGACATGATAAGGAGTGTGGTTACACACACATTTTCTTGCAAATACACTGCCATGCCTCTGTTAGTGCTCTGTTGCAGCAAAGGAGAAGTTTGCAGGAAGAAGTGGCCGATCGGCTATCAAGTGTGCCGATCGGCTATCAATAATTGGCCGATAGCCTCAAATTTGGCCGATGACCATTATTCTTTGGCCGATGGCCACACATTTTGGCCGACTACCTCTCAGATGGTTCCTAAGGTAGGTCAGAAGCATCATGGAAGTTGGCACAATTTTCAGAGGTGCAGAAGTGTGCAAACAGAGGCAACATGAGGCATGGTAACGGATTTCCGAGCGAGGCGATCAAGCATGCATCTTCGAACTCTTAGAACTGAGCTGAGGCTTTGTAATTTGTAATTAGCTTTACTTGATTAGTTAGCTTTTGAATTTGTAATTAAACTAGCTAATTTGTTAATTAGTTAATATGTTGTAATAATTAACTTAGTGTTAGCTAGTTATTCAATTTGATTATGTAATAATTAGTCTAATTAGCTAATTAGATTAGTTGCTTAGCTTAGCATAGCTAGTTGGCTTCTTATTTGGACCCTCCGTCGAGAGGGCACAACTTTTGTAATAAGTGTGCGTGAGTGTGTAAATGTCTTCCAACCCCACGTCTTTCTCCTTTTTACTTAACCGCTTACGATGGTTAGTTCTAGGTCATGTTTTGATTAGCATCCTTATGCTATGCATGTTTGCATCATTCATCTGTATTGCATGCATGGGGCTCGGCGCATCATACTAACTACATTGTGTTTCAATTCCGATTTGAATACATGTTATCAAGTTGCATTTCACATGACATCTTAGAATAGCCGAGCCTATTTCTAGTTGCATTTTGCATGTGTTGCATTAGGCATTGTTAACATAACTAGGATCATGCATGATTTCTAACTAGTTGTAGTTTTGGCTCGGAGTACTAGGTAAGCTTTTACGCTTTAGCATTTTGCATGTGTGTTAGTGTTAACATGACAGTATGCTTGCCATGAGGCTATTTGCTTAAGTGATATAACTGCTTGAATGCCTGTGGGTGAAGGTTGGATTACTTGAATTGGAACAATTCATTGAAATGCGAGTTTTAAGCCCACTTGAGAGTGGCAAAATCATGTTTTCTAAGCCCACTTGAGGGTGACAAATCCACGTCTTAGCCTACTTGCGAGTAGCACCTTTCAACCATTTTCAAACAAACATGAAATGTTTTGTTCCAACTTAGGTGATTTAGTCTATACTTGTATGTTGTGTGCATCACGTAGTAAGTTAGATTAATAACCGGAATAAGAGCACATGTGTTTTCAAAAACAACATATCATGTCAGTAAAGGCTGATCTTTGATCGGGCGAGCAGGGGTGCTCATTACATGACCTTCCCCTCTCGTACCTAAGTTCCCGAGCCGAGGCAACTTTGGTGATGACGGACACGTGGCCTTAGGCACGAGTCAGGGTTTCCTAAATTTCCCAAAACAAAATATTTAGGTGGCGACTCTGTATCTGGCAAAGCAGTCTATGTTTGGCACTTCTTTATAAAAATCAGTTTTCCAAAAACGATTTGCCGGATTTGGACTCTTTGGTGATTTATTGGTCTTGCATTGCACTTTGCGAGATTAGATTCAGAACCATGACATTGAGTCCGAACTGTAGCAGCTAATGAACAAAACGGATTTAGTGCCATTCGCGCGCGGAGCCGGGATGTTCGGGCACGTTTACAAATATATATAATATTTTTAATTTGAAATACAAAAATCAAACGTGAATGGCACATTAGTGCCAGCTACACTTCCATATAGTCCTAGTTGTACGCTAATGTAAGGGTAATACAGTTTAGAAAATATAATTTAGGACTTTACAGGCTAAATATCTTAGAGTGGGACTTACTTATGTTACCACCAGTCATGTAAACAGGACTTTTAAGTCATTAACCCTTTTTCTTTTCTTTTTTTAACTAATTATCAGCCAACTCATTTTTAACTTTTTCAAACAGTTTTGTTTTTCATTGATTCCTTAAAAGTCTAATCAAATTTTCAAACAGTTTTAGGGATTCAACTCATTTTCAGTAGTGCTGGATGTCTAGCACTTTTTAATTACAATATGACCCTAAACTTTCTTATTATTTATAAAAGTCTTTGGCTCTTGAGTTTATATTATTTTTGTTTTAGTTTAATTATTTATTTTGATTTTTATTTTTCTTATATATATATATTATTTTATTTATTTATTTTGGTTTTTATTTTTATATTAATTTTAATTGTTGTTGACAATATATAATTTCTAGAGTTATTCTATCAACTCTTTTTCTAATAAATTCTATATCTCTAACAACACCAGCATTTAGTAGATCTTGTAGAAAATTACGATGTTGTTGATAGTTTGTGACTAGTACTAGTAATTGATTATGACCTAATAACAGATCTTATACATAAAAAGTGCCGATAAAACAGTCACAAAAAGCTTTGATACCAAAAACTCTAACCACGGTTATTTCTTATATTTTTAAGTTATTTTAATTTTAGGCCCACTATGTTCCCAAAATAAGAACAATATCTAAAGATTTGACCATTACCTAAACATAGTCAGTGTAGGGCTCTGGTGTTGGCAAGCTTCCAGTTTATAGAGGTGGCTAACCTCAACCTTTCTTTCCTTAAATTAGGCTCAACATAGATCTGTTTCGTTTCCTACCTTAGACCGTAACTTTAGAAACTATTTTCTTTTGTTATGTGGAAGACAAGATCAACAACTTGTTACTTTTTTTCGAAAATGAAAGATTTTTATTTATTGAACAGAAAATTTATAAGGAAAAAATGGGTACCTATAGGCTGTTAGATTGCTAGAGTATTGTTTGATATAAAAAGGCCTGAGATCCAGACTTCTTTCTTAGTTTCAAGTATACTCAATGTAATTTTGTGTCCCCTTTGCTTTCTTTGAAGGCCTTTTTATAGGCATTCTTAAACTTCAAGTCTAGACTTCAACCTAACCTATAACACATAAAATATTTTACATCCTATAATTTATTGTTAATAAAAGACAAACAAGAGACGAGCTGGTGGTGTAGTGACATGATGATCACATGTTATTCATGAATAAGAGACAAGTTGGTGGAGTAGTCACCTAGGGGTGTAGTTCATTTAGCCTTTGGTTTTGCCAAACTACCCATAGTTTTGTCAATCCATTGGATTCTCTAGATTCCATACTCCCTCATCACCCATGATATCACTGAGATCATAATCACCATCATATTCTTCAAACAATCCATCCAAGTCTTCTAGATCTTGCTCCATTATATACTTTCCTAAAATGTTACATCCTCTTTCAAATAGATATACTCCAAAATCTATCTCTTCCAAGTAATCATATATTGATTCATAGGGCAATCCTATAACAATTATTTTTTTCTACCAATGATGGTGTTATTGTAAAGGTGGTTCTTCCATAATGAACTAATTTAAACCCAACCCTTGCTAATTTTGTAGTTTCTTGGGATATTAAGAAAAATCCTTTTGCCCTTGCTTCTGTTGGATTAACTATAAAAGGTTCTTTCCAAATTTTGAACCAATCACCATTTGTAGGAAGCTGCATTGGTTACATTATCATTGATTATTGTGATACAGGGAGGACATGATAATGTTTATATAAGTGTCAATCGTTGTAAGATTGAAAAAATGCTACTCCAAAAATCTATTTGGATTTGGTCCTTGTGGTTGCATTGTCATTGCTTGATCTAACACCAGTGTGGTTTGAACTCCATATTCTACAAGACTACCATACTCTTAGTTTGTTTGTTTGTTAGTTTTTTTTTTTTTTTTTTTGGTTGTCTATATGCTTGAACTAAAATGTTTTGTCTTCAGTGAAGAAAAATGTTGTAAGAGGGGTTCTAGGTTCTAGAACATTGTGAGGCATCTTGCTTTATCATTTTTCCTTCATGTCATTCTTGTCTTTTATCTTTATCAAATAATGAGCATGTGATGTCTTGGTTACTTATGAGACTTATATGGGATTGTAATTTGGATTTCTATTATGTTTTAGCACTATTACTGTCTTTGGAACTCTGATTTATCTTTGTTAACATCTATTCTTGTTCTTCTAAATTGTTTTTGTCCTATGTTGTCTTTCGAGTTAAAAATTGGGTTTTGGACTTATGTTTGAAATATGTTGAGATTGGCAATTCTAGGGTGATTTTGATTAAGTGAACTTGAGTTTGCTCGAGCAATGGGTTGGTCGCTCGAGGTCTTTTCTTTCTCCCAGTTCTAGGTTTGCAGTCTGAACTTCTGAGAGTTTGCTTTCTTCGCTCGAGCATAGGTTTCGTTGCTCAAGCAAGCTGTTTTGCAGAGATGAACTTTTGGGAGTTTAGTTTCTTCACTCGAGCCTAGATTTGGTAGCTTGAGTGATATGTTGTGTCTAACGCTGGAGCATAGGTTTCACTGCTCGAGTAGTCTGTTTGAATAAAGTTGTGAGAAAAATCTCACTTTTTGATATCTCTCTCTATACAAAATATCTTTTTTTTTTCTTTTGCTATGACACCCCAATTGTTTAATTAATTTAATAAAAATAAATAAATAAATAAAATATTTAATTTTATAGTTATACGTGCTAAAATGTAATCTAATTCAAAATTAGAAGCATTGTTGTTACCAAAACATAACAATGTGATTAACATATTATTTGGACCAAACTAAAACATAACCATGGAATTAGTAAATTGTATGGACCAAAGTCGAAATTGACTTAAGTTAATATGTGTGCTGTTTACCTAGGAGCTGAAGTTATCTTAGAGCAAAGGGTGGCTATGGTTGAAGCTAGCCACGTGGGGGGTCTAAGGGGCCCAAGTAATGAAGCTTATAAGGATGGATAAATGAATCATTCCATAGGTTAGATGAATCAACACCCATGGCCCTGTATATAAGGAATTGAGGCATTGGCAAGGCAATATAAGTGAGAAAGCAAGTGAAACAGTAATAAAGGAGAGAAGCTTGAAGGGAATAAAGAGCTCGGAGTAAATAAAAAATAAATAGTAGGGGCCAGTATTAAGGTGAGTTATATTATACCTTGAGTAACCATAAATTATTTATTGTTTTATACAAATCATGCTTTATAAGTTACATTAATATTTCAACTATGTTATTTATTTTATGAGCCTTATTTGTTTAAAATGGAAACCCATGAATATAACTGTTTATTAAATATGTTTTTGAACAATTTAAATACCACCACATAGGTCCCATGCTTTGGAGACTTAAATAACCATTGGCCCTCTAATTGTAACCCTACGTTTGTCATGGATCCATTGACCCTCTGTTCTATTTTGTACCGTGATTATGATTATTTTACTTATATGATTTTGACATTATGATTCTGTTATTTAAAATGATTTATTCAAACCAAACTATTTATTATTTAGCCTAAATAGTTATCCATGATGATTTATATACCTTTATGCTCTTAGTATAATATTCCTCACTCTGTCATGTGCTTATAGCTGTTAAACCTTTTCATGTGAAAAAACTTAAGGAGGAATTATTCTACTCCACAAATCAGGACTACGTCTTAAGATAAACATCGTGTTTTTTTTTTTCTTATTTGTAATTATTGTCTAGCTCATGTTAAATAAATAAAATGCTTCATGTGCATGTTTTTATTTTATCCTACTGAATTATTTAATTTGTTTATTTAATTAATCTTTGATAACTTTAGAAATTAGCTAGCTGCGAATCCAGCCCTAAGCACCGGGGTTAGGTCGTGACATTGCTCTCATGTCTCTATAAAAACCATACATAAATTCTCTGATCTACCTTGATCCATGAATTTCTCGATCTTCGTGCTTTGGGATTAAAAGTTGAGCTTGAAGAAGGGGTCGTTTTAATCTGAACAGTTTGAGTTTCTGTCTCTGTTAACTTTCAGGGATTGTTCTTCTCTTCCTCTTACTTTGAGGTAAGGATTTCTTTAATGATTTGAAAATTGTCTGGCCTTGTTATGTGTTATTTGGATAGCTTAGCACTTGGGTAGATTTGGGTTTGATTGATGTATGTTTTAATGCTTAAAGAGGGGTATTCTCAAAATTTTAACAAGGTATTAAGATAAGATCTACATGAGTTGACAGAATATAAGGATAGATTACAAAAGATATATATAACTATATAAGCAAAATAATAATTACAAGAGGTATGTCTTAATTACATCAAGAGTTTTAACACTTATAATCCCAAACACAGTTACAAAAGGGACTTAACAAAACTAGTATACAATCCTCAAATGCTTCAGCTTTGCCTTTGACTAGCTAATAGTCTTCAATACCTGGCATGAAATACCATGAGCTTGAAATGCCCAGTAAACGCACACACACCCCGTCGTTTTTTCCCAGTCTGATACACAATTACAATTATAACGGGTAATGAAGCATGATATTGAACAAGCAACGAGTTACAAAGTTAGATGTTAGTAATCTAGGAATCCCCTAGAGAGTTTTCATTCTCCCAACCGCAAGAATTGGACTCGAATTATTCAGTGTGCCCCCTTTTTTGCTGCTTTATAGACTTTACCCTAAATGTCTACAATGGTTACATACCGCGTAGCACCAACCAATGATCTCAAAAGAGACGATAAAAATAAGGGCCTTGCTCATAACCTCTTTCAACCTTATCACACCGAAACCACCTAGGATCCGAATACAACCAATTCATTCAAGAGTTATGAAATAACCATTTGTGCAAGACTTTACTTTCAATAGGGAACACATCCCGCCAACCAATTCAAATGTAACACAAGCATTATCTCATGAAGTTACTCAAGTGATCGAAAACCCATTTACCACCTCATTAAGGTTTCCCGTTGAGTTAGATGTTGTCACGACCCAAACCCGCCCCTGTAGGTTTAGCATCGCAACCGGCCAGTAATCTGTGGATTACCAAAGGCCTCTTAACAGATAAGCACATAATAAGGGGCTGCGGAAGCAATTATACAAAATAGATAAGGTCCAATGAGCTGTGATAACATACATGGGACAGAAGATTTCCAAAAACTTGCATATACATAAGCATGACGATCGAAGGACATCAATATTTACAAAACATTTACAAAAGTGTAATTCCCAAGACCCGACTTTACAAAACAGACAGAGGCTAACATAAGTACAAAAACAGCCATATAACTAGACTTCGATCGGAACCTCCTCGGGAGGCACAACGGTTGGCTGACAAAAACAGAAATGAAGGCCGTCAACTCTAGCCTTGATCACGCGCCGGCTCACCTACATACATAATATAAACTGTGAGCAAAAGTTCAATGAACAATAACAGAGTAAAGGGGTTTCAATGAATGAGTCCGTATAGATTCAGAAATCATAATTCAGTTTCGTATCAAATTCATAATTTGTCCAGATCATATACAGAAATCATGAGGTATGCTTAAGTATACGTGATACATCCATTAGCATTAACAGAGCAGATACAGAATAGATATAGACACGTGAGGGTTACGAATAACCAGTTCCATAAAGGAACCTCCAGATCCGAGTAACAGAGAATAAAAACGTTGAGCCCCATGACAAGGCCTCCGGTACGGGTAACAGAGTGCAGACAGATTAAGTTCCATGATGGAACCTCCGATACCGGGTAACAGCCAACAGATATCACATGATGCTAAGGATGTCACGAATATATATCAGAAATTGGACAATCATTCATTGTACAGAACATATCATTTCAGAAAAACAGATCTTAATTCATCACATAGAAAATAAATAAAGTTGAACATAGCTTTACTATGTTATTACTCACAGTTGGCCTTGAGACAGATAGACGGAGCAGATCGGTCAAACGGTACACGACACGTGACCTACATAACACATAACAGACACACACTTGAAACGCACGTTCTAATTGTACATAACTTACTTCGTTGGCTCTTAGTGTGTTTCTACCCTTTAATCCTCATTATGGAATCTTAAACATGGCCAAGGAATACCTAGGATGGAATGAGGATTCAAGAATGCGTTGGAAAACATTTTTTGAAACTTGCTGAAAATAAGGTCCACGCTCGAGCGTGGCTTTCCCCGCTCGAGCGGACATGCAGACAATGAAGCTCCGCTCGAGCGTGACTTTCCCTGCTCGAGTGGACTGTAAACTCTTGAAAAAGTACTGGATGCATGATTTTCAAGCTCGACGGGCGCTCGACTACGCTCGAGCGTGAGACTCAGAACTTCGCTCGAGCGTGAATTCCCCCGCTCGAGCGAACTGCAGAACACACAAACTTCTGGGTATATGCATTTCACGCTCAAGCGTAAACATCGACGCTCGAGCGGAGGTGCATGTACTCAGAGTGCACGCTCGAGCGTGAAGTTCCCCGCTCGAGCATGGATCAATTTTCTGGAATTTCCAGATTGATCACTAAGCTCAAATTCAACCTTTGAAGCATCCAAAACTCATTTTTCTGGGCCAAAACTTGAGGAAATACATGAAAACTCATAAAACAACATGTTTTGAAGATCGTTTTACAAAATCAAAGCCCAGAAGTATACCAATTGTACAAAATTCAATTTAGAATTCAAAGTTAATTCACGAACATAACATGCATGTACATTTTTTGAGCTAAGGCCCTCCAAAACATGATCAAATGCTACTAAATAACATGAATCTCATTGTTCTCCTAAAATTAGAGTGAAATCAGCACATGCATGAAGGAATTCTTGGAAACCAATCTTCAAAATGCCATGAAATATGCATGCATGCATGGATTGACCTTCCCCTCTAGTCCTTAAGCTTGATTCTCACATCTTATAGCTCAATTAACTTGAATTCATGCATGAACAACTTAAATTCATAATCAAGAGGGTGAATTTCCTACCTCAAGCCTTGAATCCTAAGTGTAAAGGCCCAATCTCCCAAGTCTTCTTCAAACTCCTCTAATTTTCTAAGCAAACTTTCTTGCTGAATCAATTTCTCCCAACTCTTTCTCTCTCTCTCTCTCTCTATATATATATATATCTCGCGTTTGGCATCAAGAAAATGGAAGAGTGAAATGAAAAGGCAACTTAGTGGGGTCAAAATGGCCCTAATTAGGCTTAAACCAAAAATGTGCTTAATAGGGTTAATTAGTGGGCATTAATTTAATCTAATTTAATCGCTCCAAATCGAATTTCAATTAAACCTACTATAAAATTCTATAAATTCTAATTAGCACATAAATCCAGTCAATTTCTGATTCGGACGCCGATAAGGCTTTCAATTCTCAAACCGAAACTAAAACGTGAACAGATCTTTCTACGCCTAACAGATATAGACACAAACAATGCATCACACACATGCAGTTTAATGCAGAATTCACCTCAATTTCTAATTAGGCATAATTAATCATGGATTAACGTTGATCAGAGGTTGGGGTTGTTACAGATGTTTTAAGTTAAGGTTAGAACAAGCTATTGAATAATAAATTTTACACAAGTATGAAAATTCCACAACATAAATTTAAAGGAATATAACCATAAACATGTGTAGATGTCATACTAAGATTTAAACAAACAAATAAAGCATAATAAAGTAACTAAGAACATGAAACCATTAACAAAACAATTTTCCAGATTCGGTTCACTTTAAAGATTATTATCAAAATATCCTTTTTAGATTTTTTCACAACTTGAACTTCCTAGGATTTATATAGAATTTTATCTAGTTTAAAGATCATTTTTTAGAAATGGGATAGCTTTCCTAGATTTTTAGTTATTAAAGAAATACTCCAACTCTGTCCAGTTTAGTCGACTGTTATGAAAATTGGATTTTTTCTCAAATTGTTCACTCTCTTTTAACAAAACCAATTTTAATGGAAATTTAACACTTAAAGGAAGGTTTTGATTTAAAAATTAGGTCAAGGGGATTTTTCTAAAATTTTTGAAAGTGGGTTGAAAATACCGGTTATATGTACACAAAACTTGAAATGGAAAGAATAATAGAAAAAAGGAGCAACCATGGGTAATTTGTCACTTCTCTTATGATGAAAACATGCCAAAAAGTATATTAATAACTCATATTTTTAGTTTGAAGGTATGCATTTGAAAATAATGTAAGAGAAAGGTAGAAATAGGTGCCTTTGTTTCAACAATGAGAGAATACAAGTGGGGCAGAAATCAAAGCTTAACCTCTTTTATTCAAGCACAAGAACAATATTCAAAAACATTTGAAAATAATATTTTAAGCATCTAATATCATGTATTTGGAAGAGAAAAGAAAAGAATAGATTGTGTTATGGCTTACTTGTTTGTTAGATTTGCTAAGGCTTTGACAAAATTTTCTCTCCCTCCAATCTCACTCTTTGCTCTTCTCTTTCCCTATCTCAGCCGTGGGTGTGTAGTGTTGGTGTGTTGAGTTTGAGTTGTGAAGAATATGTAAGAGAGAGGTGGTGTATTTATAGGAAAATTGGTGTGAAAAGTCCAAAGTGTCATTGGTTCCAATGGAATGGAAAAGTTTTGGATTTAATTTGAATGTAATGTAATGTAAGATGATTAGGGGGCATAATCATGTGTTAAAACATGATCTAGTTAAAGTTAGGCTTAAGTTGATTTAGGGTACAAACATGATTATTTGATTCTTGGTACTATAGTTAAAATTCTTTCATGATTCTAGCTTGATGTTTGCAAAGTACACCACATGTATACAAACTTGGGGTGGCCAGCCATGTGCTAGTGGATTGGAGGGAATTTTTCAATTTATTTAGTGTACAAATTCTTATATATATTTAGATATTTTGTGTATAAAAAGATTTAATAAGGAAAAAGTACAATTATATATATATATATATAAGTGTAAAGGTACTTGATTTGGGGTCAAAGTGTAACTCAATTAAAGTGTGAGGACTAGGGCTCAAATTTATGAATTATAATATCTAATTTAAGTGTGGAATTAATTAAATTAAGGTTAGGGGGAACAATTTGGTTGGTGCTACTTCGTTTTGAATTAAAAGGCAAGTAATCGATCGAAAATGATGAAAATCGAAAATTATGACTATGTTTGGTTATGTTTTGTAAATATAATTCCACCCTTCCATTTGCATTTTATGTTTGGATGGAGTTTTCAAGATGTGATTCTCCCACACATTTCAAAATGTAATTCTCCTTCACGTTTGGCATATTTCTCTCTATTTTGTCTTCCACTCTGAAAAGCGTCATAACGTACATATTCTCTCTCTGCCGTCTTCTCCATTCTGAAAAGCTTCATGTGCAAAGAAATTCAAAGCTAAAGATGCTTCACAGTTGAAGATGCTTCATGGGAGAGTTGTAGTTTTTCAATCACGTCCTCCTTTCTTTGAACTCAACTCTGACCTTCAAATCCAAACCATGCCTGTGAACCAATTCTTTTCCACCCATAAATTGGTGTCGACCAGCTCTTACAAATCAACTGAATTTCACTTTATGCGTTGTGGTCGATTCACCCTCCAGACAACGAAGCAACGACAACAAGGAGCTAAAGTGGATTAGAAATTTCTCTCAAAAAATATATATATATATAGGTTCTATATGCAACTGATTGATTTTCTGCTTAATCCCTAAATTTATTTGTCTCGGGTCAAATTTGTGAAACATTTTCTTGAATAGATGGCTACCGAAGCGGTACACATCCAGCCATTATACCCACTCTATCACCGGTGACAACTATTCAACTCCTACTCATCTGGTATGTATATCCTTTAATCGATTTGGTATAGAATAGCTGATCTGGAATGGAATAGTTGAGAAGGTAGAATGGGTTCTCTCTTATCTGGGCTAAAGTGGCCGAGTCGGTCGTCCACCCGGACTTTCGGCCGGTCAACTGCTAATCACCCTTCTGCTACTTCTCGGTTGACCGCCAATCACCCTTTTGCTGCTTCTCTTCTTTTGCTCTTCTTCTGCTTTCTTAAAAGGCTATGTGAACTTCGATGGAGCAACACTCTTTAACAATTTTTGTGATTAATATTCTGTTCTTCTTCTGTTTTTTCACAACACTCTTTAACAACTTTTTGTGATTAATCTTTATTTATCATATTTGAACTAACACATAATTGATACATAGTTCTTGCATTGTTATTGGAAACTCAGGTTCTATGGATAAATTATTCTTAGCACTTATGCACAAGTTGATTTGAGGTCTTGTTATTTTCCAATATCCACATGAGCTTAGTTTACATATAAATTGTGTGTTAGATAGATAGCAACAATTCATATGATAATCAAGACACAAAAATGTGGAGCACCAGAATTGAATTAAAGCTAATTAACATGTTGAGAGAAGAGGTGCAAAAAAACCAATCAAAAGGTCGTAGTACTATCTGGACGGCTAGGCATTGGACCTATTTTGTAACTGAGTTGCAAAATCTGTATGGGTTCCGATACACACCAAAACAGGTGAGACAAAAATATCACCGACTGAAAGCTGATTACATAACTGTCAAGCGGCTTCAAACACAAACTAGTCTGGGATAGGATCCGATTGGAGGAACAGTTATTGCACCTGCTGATTTTTGGGATAAGGTGTTGAATCAACCTGTACCTTTTTTTCAGATTTATTTATAAAATTTTGTCACATGTACCATACACTTATTTTCATATTTTGCAATTGGAGGTAGGCATAAAAAAATGTAAAGAAATTCAGGACAAAAGGCTTTGAGTATTTTGACGAAATGGCTAAAATTGTAGAACACTATTGTACCACGGGGCCTTGGCCCATGCATCCACACAAGGAGCCCTTGACTCCGATGAAGATGATGATATGCTTAACAAATTTTGGTCACCTGGAGCTAGTGAGAGCTATGCAGCTGAAGCCATTGCTGTTGAATCATTTAGAGATGAGTACATGGAAACGTCTAAAGGAAAAAGTCACAAAAAGGGCCATTGTCAGAGTGATAGTGGCCGTTCTAAACAGTCATGGTCAAGTGGCTTTGATGATGTTTGTGCAGCTTTCACTACCTACGTACAAGCAAAGACGGAACAGTCCCGTGCATGATCAATAGACACGGAGGCTGTAAGCGCAGGTGGTGATGACTATTCCCTTGATACATGCCAAGATGCCCTGTTTCAACTTGGGAACATACAACCAGTCCAGTATGTTAGGGCATTGACACTATTCAAAGATAAGGAATGGCAGAGGTTTTTATGCGCACTCCTGCGCATATGCGCCTATCAATGATCCTAGCTTTGTAGTCAACTGTGAAGCTATGTCTTTGATGGAGTTTGCGATTTTTTCAGTGGTTGTTAAACATGCTTTTATGAGTTCAAACTTCTTCTTTTTTCCTCTAAGATTCATGACATGTTGTTTTGTATCCTCCTTCGTATGTTTATGTTTTATATTTCTATGACCCAGTTATGTTTTATGTTTCATGTGATCTTTTTTTTCTTCTTTCATTCATGTCTATTTTCCTATTTCTAATTCAATTTCTAATTTTATACATAGCATATAATCTGCAAATTTAAGGCTCATCATGTCAAACAAGATGAATAAATATTAACAATGTTTACATTGACTGCATATTTCAATTTACTTCAATAAATGTATAAGGCCAACAAATTAATTACAGTGGCTAATTTCAGGTTCATCAATAACGATAACAGTTATCCCCTTGTTAATCATTTATTATAATTGTGCTTTTATTATAATGTAGCTAAAACAATATGTCATCTGACACAGAAAACAATGCAATGGTAAGCTCATTAGAGGAGGATGAGGTTATGGAAGATTTTATGGACTTCTTGATGAATGCTTTTATCAATGAACATATGAATGCGTCAACCAGAAGACAATCGTAGCGAACTTGTCCATTTAAAGGTGATGATTACATTTTCAGTTTATTAACTGGCTATCCTGTAATAATGATGGACGTCATGCGTATGGATGCCCCAATCTTCATTTTATTGAAAGATGTCTTACTTCAAAATGGCTTTGTTAATACTGAACATATGCATATCAGTGTCGAGGAATCGCCTGGCATTTTTTTATATATATTCGCACAAAATGACCGGCATAGGCTACTGGCAGATAGATTTCAACACTCTACTAAAACTATTTGTCGGCACATCAAGTAATGACTCTGATTCTAATTCATATCGGATTAGTGTAAAGTGGTGTCCGTCACCTTAAAACTTCTGTGGTTGCCGAACTCTAGGTATTGATGGGTTGGCAAGTGAACTTTAAATATTATAATTGAGGACCCTTGGGTGATGTTTAAAACCTTGATTGAAGCCTTAACAAGGCATTTAGGCAAGATTAGATCAAAAACCCCAAATGTGAGTTTTCGTTTTTAACTAACCTTCACTCTTTTACCCTTTTCTCATTCCATACTTTGAATTTGAATGTGAGGTTGGAGCCATTGGAAAGCTTGTTTCCGGGGCTTTGATTTGGACACAAGAACGACCTAAAACGGAGTCCGAACGAGAGAGTTAGACATATTTGAATTTTGAGTTTCTGTGCTGAAAGCATACTTGCTCGAGCGAGCTTTTCTTCGTTCAAGCGAACTGCACGATTTTCAGAAATTCTGGGAGCTTGTTTTCTACGCTCGAGCCAAGCTTCCTTCGCTCGAGCGACCAGGTCGCTAACAAACATTATAAAGTGGCTTTTTGGCCCAAACACCTTACTTTTTCATCCTTTCTTCTTCTCCCCTCCTTCATGTCCGAAAACCTAGCCCTCAAAACTTTGATTTCATCATTTCTTGCCAACCATCTACCATGGATCTTGCATCAAAGATGAAGAACAAGAGACGCTCAACATTTTCAACCGATTAGATTTTGGATTTTCAAAAGAATGCTCTTGATCTAGCTTTCTTAGCTTCCAATCTTGAGGTAGGGATACTTTTGCCCTAGTATTTCTTTATTTTGAAGAGATTTCATGGTATTGTTGTGACCTATGAGCTAATTTGTGGATATTGTTGGATTACACCCATGTTTTACATAAATAGACCATTTTACTTGATTTTTGCTTGAAATTTCTTAACTCCTTTTTCAAAACATGTATATAAATATTGTTGAAACCCATATCTATGATAAAGGAGAAAAATCCCCAAATTTGATAAAACCCTAAATTCTCAATTTGAGTAGGAAACACTAAATTGAATGGAATTTCCTTTGATTCATAGAATATTGTGAATAATAAAGAGATGAAAGATGTGAATGTGGATATGGTAAATGAATTGTGACTTGAATGTTATTATTCTTTGAATATTATGTGGTGTTTCATCTATTGTGATGATGGATGCTTGTTGATGGAATTAAAATGTGATAGAATGGTTAATTGTGCATGAGTCCGGGTAAGAGTCGGTTTTGGAAAATGTGGTGTTGTGTTAGTACCCGTGCGCGGGGACGTTAAAAGGTGCCAAAATACCCTTTCTAGGCTTATCGCTGGACGAATATGGGAAGGATGTTTTTGGATGTCCACACAGTCCTACCATATTATAGTCGGCGAAAGTGGAAAAACGGATGATTTTCTTAAAGAGCCCACTTCCCGTCGTATAATAGGCGGCAAATGTGGGGATGGTTTTTGAAGCTAAAGCAACTTGTGTTGGACTCTTACATGGGACTCATGGTTTGTTTTCCATTAATGTGATTGTTTAATTATGTTGTGTGAGGACTCGGAATGTGATTACTGTGTCATGATATTGACATAATTGATGAAGATAACTTGTGTACATAACTCTTTAAATTATTTTGTCTCAATGATGCCATGCGTTTACTCAAGTAATTAAATACTTGGTTAAATGTATTCTTACTAGGCATATAGCTCACCCCTATTTTATTTTTCAGGAAATAATGTTGTACAACTACAATGGTGACTGGAAGTAAACTGTGTTGGGATTGACAGTTGAAACTATTTTGCTGTGAAGATTTGTAGTTTTGTACTAGGATTGTTAGATCTATTTTGTTATTGTCTTGTATACCCAGAAGGGTTCATCTTTTGTAATTGTCATTTTGTTTGTTGAACTTGGAGTTGGGTACAGGGTTTCATGGACATGTAAACATGGAAATTATAAATTTAAATCTTAGTTTAGTGAATAGGATGGCTTTTGGAGTAAATTGTTATATTGATTGCAATGGCTTCATGTATGGAATAGCAGGGCGTTACAGATTGGTATCAGAGCATTAGGTTCGAATACCTTAGGCTCGTAGGAAGTGACTTTTGTCACAATGGGATTCCTAGGCTAGGATGGGATGTTTACGTGCCTTGTGTGCCTTGTGTATGTATGTGGTTATGTGTGTATGGGGTTAACTTATAAGATATAGCTTCTATCCATTGCACTTATCGAGATCCTTTTGAAAAGGCATCTGATCAATACTTTTTCTACTTGGAGGTCCTTGATTGCCATGGAGCTGGTTAGTATCTTAGGAGGGTAACCTATATGTGCTTTATGTGATTGCATGATAATGTGGATGGTCTTATATGAAAGTAGATATTTGTGTAAATGCTTGTTTGGATGGTGTGTAGAGCATGAAAATCTTGAGTAGGGCACCTTAGTGTGTACCACATGGGTTAGGTGTTAGCATTGGTTATGAGTTGGCATAGGTTTGCCCTAGTGGTGGTTGGCATGTCTTGAGAGGCAATGATACTTTCGGATCCTTTGTGGCAGTGTAAGTGGTTATGGCACAGTAAGGATTATGACGGGTGAACAGAGACTGATTGATTGAGAATTTGGCTAATTTGGAATCCAGTAGAGAATTTGTTTTAAAAAGTGAGTTAAATGTAGAGTTTTGAGGTAAATTAGATTGTGGATAGTAAGTGATAGAGGTTGTAATAATGGTGTTAAACCTCTTGTGGTGGGGATAGTGACTTGAGGGTTGGTGATTTGTTATTAGCGGTTTAGATATTGAGTGCTAGAACTGGTTGTTCTCTTGAAATTATGGTGTAGTGCATAAGTGATTGGTCTTGATGCTTGATTATTGGAGTGCTTAAGTTGAAAAGAGTATTGTCAATTGAGTGGTGTAGTTATTATGTTGGAGGTCGTGATGGCATAATAAATGTTCTTTGAAGAAGCTCTTAGAGTTAACTTGGGAGGCTATTATGGTTCAATGGAGCGTGTGACTAAAGTGTGTCGGATTGATTGGTGAAGTCGGATCGGTGTGTCCTCATAAAACTCTGTGCTTGATAGTTTGGGAATCATTGATATTAATTTTCGTGGCTACTTTTGACTATGAGTTAGAAGTTTGTAATGGCTGAGGGTATATGTGAGCATTTTGGTTGGGCTTAGAAATTGTTTATGATGACATAGTTTCAAATATTGAGATGAAGATAAAATTTGGTTATTGTAGTTTGTTTATGAGGTTGATTCATGTCAAATAAGTCACCAATTAGGGTGTAAATGTAGAGATTTCCTCGAGTAAGAGTTATCTTAATTTTTCTTTTAGGAGCTTAAGTTTTTGACTTAGTTTTCCGTTATCCTGTAGGCATGGAGGATATTTCAAGTTGCTAGTGGGTCTGTGTAGCATTACCATTGCGCTTGGTTTTATGTTTGTCCCATCTTGAATGTTTGGAGTTAGCTCAGATTCAAGGGTACTTGGTTTTCCTTGGTAAAAAAGGACGATTCCTTACCTTTAGTTTTAATTGGAAGTATTTGTTGGTGATGGTATTTTGTATATTTCTTAGTTAGACTATTTCCTTTGAGGAAGGAGCCAGTGTGGAGGACATTTTTGTTGTTGTTTTTAGTCTTGAAACTTATTCTTGGATGACTTGGATGTACCTTACTCTTGTGGAAATGTTAGCGGTGTCTTCAGAATGAATGGTTGGAATATGTCTCGTGAGCATTACGTTTGGAAATCTTATAAAGGAATGGTTTGACTATTTGGTTTCAGGCAGACTTTTAAGGATGAATATTGAGAGGGTAATTTATATGAAAATTGGACCGAGCTGAGTAATAGGTCGTCATGGGCCGCAATATAAAGGGCCGAAGTAAAATGGCGATTTAAGTTACTCCGGACTTGTGGATGCTTTGAAGTTAGTTCGGTCCATATTGAAGTTAGACCGGTCTAGAGATGCTTGGGAGTTAGACCGGTCTTAGAGTTAGACCAGTTAGAAGATATTAGTTCGGTCTAACCATGCCATGGGTTGTACAAGAGAAGCCGAAGTAAGAGTAGTAGAAGGAAGAGCCGAATTAAGGGTGGTTCGGCCTATTCTGCGGCTAAGTATAGTCATGTTTACTTCGGTCATATTGAAGTCCGGCGAGGGAATGTTACTTCGATTGTATGGCATCTTGCCGGAGTAAAACCATCTCACTTGGTTTAAGCAGTGAGGGGGGTGTTGAAGGATAAGCATGATCTTTCAGGAGTATGAATCCTAGAAGGACTCTACATGGAGGAGTAAGAGTCCTACTAGGGTTGTGCCACACGAAACCTATAAAAGCTCACAAAGATCACCTACGGAGAGGTAATGCAACTTTGCTCCCTGAATACGTAGAGCTTTTGCCTATTTGTCTTGTTGGCTGACTTAGGCATCGGAGAGGTTTCCGGCACACACCCGCCGGCTAGCTCACGTTTGTGTTTTCAGGTAGTAAAACGACGACGTACGGAGGAGTGCAGACTTGATCAACAGGATTATACGAGAAGGTGTATTTCTTTCCCGTACAATTGGCGCCGTCTGTGGGAATTCAGACAAGAACAACCTCTTGATCAAGCTTTTTCTCTCAAAAATTGATGGCGAACAACGAAGAAATACCTCAGTCCGCCATTGACGGACAAACTCCGGAAGGAGGTGCGAGGCGCGAAGGTCTACCCTTGATCACTCCCATGGCGAACCTGGAACCACAAAGACCAAATTCCAGAAGGGATGCAAGGGGTAGAAGGCGGACTAACAGCCCCCATCACTCTCGTTCGCGGAGCCCAGAAAGACAGAGGCGAAGGATTGATCCTCAAACTTTGGAGGATCGCGTCAAGGAACAAGACGAATTGATACGACGGATGGCGGCGGATATGGAATCTCTAAAGCGCCAGATAAAAGGAAAAGAAGTGGCGACAGGAGAGGGGCGCACAGACAAGATGCCCCCTTGTCACTCGGAAGGTCGTGGTAGGAACACCACACCCTCGCAAGCAGAGAGTAAAAGCCTCAGGACAGGCGATACTCAATCCAGATCTTCCAGAACTTGTCACTCCAGGTCTGAAAGGACGAGATCTGAGAGGTCCTACACGGAAGGGAGCACTTATTGGCCTTCGCATACACACCAAACAAGATCCAGACAGACAGAATTACCCAGATCATCCGACTTACGGACTGTGCTCGAAGAGAAGGCACGATGGAGGGAAGACGCCAGGGCACGCGATCCGCACAAAGTTTCTGCCTTACAGCGGTTGGCTCCTTGGACGCATGGAAGCGTCGAGGTTGGAATGCCAATACCGCGCCCTGCCTACGAATCGACGGACAAAGCATTAGCAAGGCTGCAGACTTTGCCGTTTGTTCCAGCTATTGAGAACGCGCCTCTACCCTCGGGCTTCCTACAGCCTAAATTCACTACATATGAAGGGAAGACGGACCCCTACTCACACTTGAGCCACTTTCGCCAGGTCATGGCTGTATACCGGCGAAACGAAGCTTTGATGTGCATCCTCTTCCCATCAAGCCTAGGTGACCTAGGCTTAACTTGGTTTGAGAAACTTCCAGAAGGCAGCATAGCCTCCTGGGCGCAATTGGCAGAAGCATTTGTAACAAGGTTCCAAACAAACACTAAAACCCCGGTGGAGATCGACTAGTTACTCTCCATCGACATGGGCGAGAAGGAAACCTTACGATCCTACAACAGTCGTTACTGGGAGACATTCAACCAGATTGGGGATTGTCCCACCAATCTAGCCATTGCACAGTACAAAAGAGGACTTCCAGTCGGAAACAGACTAAGGGACTCGATCACCATGACGCCACCTCTCACCATGGAAGCCCTGATGGAAAGAGTGCACCAGCATATCAGGGTGGAAGAGGATGGCGCCTGTGCCAAAACAAAGTCTAGCACAGCCGCAACACCAGAGAAAAAGGCCTCAGCAAAGGTCAATGCGGTAAACCGTCTGAGCAGAAACGGGCGGAGCAGGCGAGACAACGAAGAAGACCAGGATAAGAGATGGCTGAGAGTCCGTACTGCCATAACCACGGTCTCCAAGAAACCGATCTACCGAATTCTGAGTGACATAGGAGACGAGCCTTTCGTCAGATGGCCAGCCAAACTAGGGGAAGCACAGAAGGACTATGACGAAAGATCACGGTGCACCTTCCACAAAGAAAAGGGGCACCGCACTAAAAATTGCACGCCGTTGAAACAGCACCTGGAGGAGTTGGTGGCGGCAGGCCACCTGGATAAATATATTGAAGGAGGGGCGCAACCAGCCCCCCAGGATCACAATAACCCCAATGGGATGCCAATTGACGCTCCACCTCAAGGCGTAATCAATGTGATACATGGAGTCTTTGAACCCGAGCGTGTGTGCGAGCTCAGAGGATCGATCAAGAAGGCTGAACACTTAAGGGAGGTACTAAGTGCCCAGCCTGCCATCAAGAAGGGAAAGACAAAAGCCACGAACGTCATGTGTTTCTCGGATAAAGACTTGGACAGAATATATTGCCCTCACAATGATGCCTTGGTTGTCACTCTCCGAGTCAAGGATTTTGACGTCAAGCGGATTCTGATTGACCAAGGTAGTTCATGCGAAATAATGTACTACGAAACATTTAAACAATTGAAGTTACAAGATAAAGACTTGGCACCTGCCGTATCTCCCCTGATTGGATTCAACTCCATGCCAGAATGGCCCGTCGGCAAAATAATCCTCCCAGTCAGAGCAGGGAGTGTGACGAAACAAGTGGAGTTCTGGGTGTTGAAGGTCCCCTCCACTTACAACATCATCTTGGGCAGAACATGGCTGCATGCCATGCAATCGGTGGCGTCATCCTACCACCAAGTAATGCGGTTCCCCAACGACACCGAAGTAATAGAAGAAGTCTATGGAGACCAGATCATGTCGAAGCAGTGCTTTGTCACAGTGAACGGTAGCCGCGCTGCCAAAGGATATGTACATTCGGTGGAAGAACCTGAGAGTAATGAACTATTCGCAGATGTTGGCAAAGCGGCTAGCCAGAAAGCGGTGGAGGACTTGGTAGAGGTAAGAATAGATGAAAAGAACCCGGATAAGTTCTTTTTGCTCGGTTCGTCGTTGTCCAGCACTGAGAGATTAGAGGTCTTGGAATTTTTGACCTCTAACATCGAAGTGTTCGCCTGGACACCTTACGACATGCCAGGCATTGATCCCAACTTCACCTGTCACCAACTCAATGTCCACCCATCCGCCAGACCAATCATTCAGCGCACACGCAGATCGGCACTCCACCACGCCAAAATAGTGGCGGAAGAAGTAGGAAACCTGCTGGAGGCAGGAGCAATCAGAGAGGTACACTACCCAAGATGGATCTCCAACACAGTCGTAGTACCAAAGAAGAATGGCAAGTGGCGAGTCTGCGTCGACTACAAAACAGTCAACAAGGCGTGCCCAAAAGACAACTTTCCTCTACCACGGATAGATCAACTAGTAGACTTGACGGCAGGGCACAACCGGCTTAGCTTTCTGGATGCTTACAGAGGCTACCACCAGATCACCATGCATGAACCAGACCAGGAGGTCACATCCTTTACAACTCCAAGAGGACTCTATTGCTATAAGGTCATGCCCTTTGGCCTAAAGAACGCAGGGGCGACATTCCAGAGAATGGTCACCAAGATATTTGAGCCATTATTTGGCAAAACAATGGAGGCTTACATCGACGATATGGTGGTCAAGAGCAAGGATGAGAATGACCATCTCAAGGACCTAGGAGAGATGTTTGAGATCCTAAAGAAGCATAAGTTACGCCTCAACGCGTCGAAGTGTGCATTCGGAGTAGGATTTGGCAAATTCCTGGGCTTCCTGGTGACCAACCGGGGTATAGAGGCAGACCCCTCCCAGATCAAGGCAATTCAGGATCTGGAGAGACCAAACTCAGTAAAAGAAGTACAGCATCTCACTGGCATGGCGGCTGCGCTCAATCGGTTCATAAGCCGGTCGTCAGACAGACTACGACCATTCTTCCATGCCCTGAAGGCCAAGTTTGAGTGGGACGACGAATGCGACCGAGCTCTGGAAAGCTTGAAGGAATACATGTCTTCTCCACCACTACTTGTAACCCCAATTCCTGGAGAAGAACTCTTCTTGTACCTGGCAGTTTCACAGCACGCAATTAGCGCGGTGTTGGTCCGCGCAGAAGGAATTCAACTCTTGTTACTCTTCAGCCGAAGTAAGTTTATGGCTGAAGAGTGGTTGGCTGGATTAAACCAACTCTTGTTACTCTTCAGCCGAAGTAAGTTTAAGGCTGAAGAGTGGTTGGCTGGATTAAACCAACTCTTGTTACTCTTCAGCCGAAGTAAGTTTACGGTTGAAGAGTGGTTGGCTGGATTAAACCAACTCTCGCTACTCTTCAGCCGAAGTAAGCTTAAGTCTGAAGAGCGGTTGGCTGGATAGGCCCAATTTTAGTTACTCTTCAGCCGGAGTAATTATGTCGGCCAAAGAATGGTTGGCTAGTAAGTCAGGTTAACCAACCAAAACCGGAGTACGGTATCCCGGTTGATAATATTGCAAGAAAGTAAACCAAAATAGCAGTTGGAGTAATAGTAAGCAAGGCAAGTGCAAGCACACAAATCAAAACCGGAATAAGAGTTCGGCACAAAAAAAAACTTTCATTAACAAGATCAAAAGGGTCTTCATTACAGAACAGGGGACTCAGCCCGGTTACAAAGTTTGTTTTTCTAAAACAAAGAACAGAGAAAAATGAAAATCAGTTGAAGAGATCATCAATTTCGGCATCAAAGCCAACGTCAGCATCTGCTCGAAGTCCAGTTTGAGGTGGGAGCTCGGTTTCAGCTTGGACCTCGGTATCAATTGTTAGCACGGTGTCAGTAGGCAGCTCATCAGTTAGGTCTTCAACTGCTGGCTCCAGCCGAGCTGATTGATCGTCGGCTTGCTCGTTGATGACCGGAGTGTCTGTTGGCTCGTCTTCGTCTTCATCATCATCATCAAAGCCTGAGCCTTCGAGAAATTGCTTTTGAAGATCGGCAGCGTACTGCGCCAATGAAGCCGGAATAGAATACTTAGGAGCATTATAGACCTCGGTTTCAGGCCCACAGCAGAGCTGCTCCACCGCACTCCTCCAGCCACACTTAAAGAAGAGATCCTTGGCGGCTTCACACTGCTGGGTATCAGCGTCCTCCGCATTCTTGAAACCTCGCTTTTCGGCAGCTTTCATGCCCTCCTTCAGTTGGGCTATCTCGGTATCTTTTTTCTTTTCAATCTTCGCCAGCTGGCGCAGGTACTTGTCCTTTGTCTCAATGACAACCTTTTGCTTTTCGGCTTCGGCCGAACTAACCAGTTCGGTCAGTCGGCCGTTCTCAGATTGTAGCTTGGCCAATTGCTTTTTGGCTTCCTCTAGCTCGGTCGATTTTGCTTCGGCTTCGGCCACGGCCTGCCTTGTTGTTCGCCTGAGCTCCAACACTTTCCTGTGTGTAATGTGGTTTTTCTGAATGGCTTGACAAAACATACTTCCATTGAGCCGAAGTGAAAGTTGGAAAAATTAGGCAGATCAAAAAGGACAGTGCCACTTACCAGGATCATTGATTTTGTTGAAGACCAGATGGCCTTCAGTTCGGTGTTGAGCTGCTTTTGGTGGTGCTCCATGTCCTTGGGAAGGCATACACTCTTGGCCAGGTTGAAGGCCATCAAGTGATCCTTCTCAGTAACAACGGAATTGGAATCCTGTATAGCTCGGTTCTGGAAGGTCAGTTCGGGAACCCATTTGGAGGAGGCACCTCGGTCAGAGTGCTCCGGTCGTGGGCTTTGTTGAGGGCTGGGAGGAGGACTAGGTGGCAGAATGGTCTCGTCCTCGTCAGTAAGGCGTCGCTCGGTTTGGCTAGTCCGGGCACGCTTGCTCGGACGAGATGTGGAGGGCCGTTGAGATGGAAGTGCCACCACGGTTTCAGTGGTCTGCCCAGCTGGTGGTACATCGGCGGGATTGGTCGCGGTTAACAGGGCCTTCAGTCTACTCCTTTTTGCCATCTCTTGTTCGACTGTGAGTGGGATTAGGTTTATCTGGGGCAAGGTTGGGTCCGGTTCTGGTGCGTCTTCTAGGAGAAAGTCGGTCACTCTCGCTTTTCGGCGATCGCTGTACCTGTAGGTCGGCTCAAAATTTAGAAGTTTGGCCCAACCTCTTTCTTTAACCCGTAGTGCGGTGCGGAGGGTATTGAGGTTGGGGTAGCTGTACAATGAACGAAGGTAAGCTGAGTCTGCAAAAGAAAAATTCTAACTGTTAGCTCAGTTCAGAGTGGAAGCCGAAATCAAAGAAAGGCACAAGAGAAAACCGAAGTGGTTATACCGGGTTCCCCTTGTTTCCAGTTTATTCTTTGGCCAGGAATCTGGGCTTGGTGATCTTCATAATTCCCAGACACCCAGAAGAAATCATCGTCATTCAAATCTTTGTCCGGCGTATCTTTTATTATTTTCTCTCGGTTACGGCGTATTCTTAAATAATAAACCCAGCCCTCTTCTTTGGAACCTATGGAGTATTGGTGGAATATTTCGGCTAGACCGAGGTTGAGTCCTTCTTGTTGGTTTAGTGCGGCTACTCCCATTATGATACGGTATGAATTGGTGGAGAGTTGGGTTAGGCATAGTCGTGTTTGTCTAAGGAATTCGCAAATTTGTGGCTGGACTGGAAATCTTAGTCCGGTTTCTATAATTGAAAGGAGGGTGAAGGGGACGAAGCCTTCATTTCCCCACGGAGTTACATCTTTTTTGGCCAATATAAGTTGGACGTCGTCAGGGACGTTGTACTCCCTTCAGAATTCGGCTAGGCCTCCTGGGGTTTCTACCAAAAACCTATACTTCCCCATTTATTGTATAAATTACAAATAAATTATCTCGGTCAAAAGAATGTGCTCAGTAGCTCTGTTGAGTGCGCAGAGGAGTGCCTGGGCGACCTAAGTCTGCAAAGTGGAAAACAAGGTGTTAAGCACAGATCCTTGACCGTGCTACAAATTCAAAGCAAAGATAAAATTCCTACTTCGGTTGCGTGGTATGCTATAGGTTCTATATCGATTCTAGCAAGGTGCTTGGTAGCTCGGTTTGAGCGATGGTTGGATATCTCGGTTTGAGCTACGGGTTTGTTACTTCGGTTAAGCCTATAGGGGCAGCTTTCTGAGTTCAGTTAGAAACTAAGAAAGCTGGCTTAGCCCCGAAGGCCTAGCTGGGTTGATGACCAAGGTTTCTAATGTGCTAAGTTCAACCTTAGTTAGGTGCATTTATCTCGGCTAAAGGCAATCAAGAGGTAGTTTGGTTTGTTAAAACTACTAATACGAGTGGTAGTTCGGTTGTATAATTTAATCTCACGAGCATTAGACTACAAACAGTTTACTAGTTCGGTTGTGTGTGATTTTGGGATCAAAGAGTGTTCTACAGATTATTTCATGAATACCAGAGGTTCTAACATGGTGTTTTCAGAAGAAATAAAGCAAAATGGAAAGAATGTGTTTTGTAAAAACACGCACAACAAAGTAAGAAAACAAGGAAAACAAGATGGATTTGCTTACCAGATGAAGAAATAGAAGCACTGAAGCCGCGAGAAATGGTAGCAAAATCACACAGTTTCTTCAGGAGCAACGTGGAGAACAGCAAGAGTTTGAAGAAAGAGAAGAAGATGAGCAGTGTGAGGATGATTCAGAAATGAGAGGGTTGTTTTGTGTAAAAAGCCAAAAAAAAAAAAAAAGCGGGAACTGTTCAAAAATTGCGAAGTATGAGGGCGACGTTACAGTTGTGGATAGCCAATAAGAGCCTGCCACGTGTCATTGGAATACTGAACGATTCAGTTACTGTGATTGAAAAGACGTTATGACCGGATACGAATAGCTCGGCTTGAGTTTAGCTCGGCTGGATAAGCTAAATGGTTTTTAGCTCGGCTGGAAAAGCTATAGGGTTTTAGCTCGGCTGGTGAAAACAAGGTAATCCCTATCATGCTACGCAGATGGAATTAAGGGGCAATTGAGAGGGTAATTTATATGAAAATTGGGCCGAGCTGAGTAACAGGCCGTCATGGGCCGCAATACAAAGGGCCGAAGTAAAATGGCGATTTAAGTTACTCCGGACTTGTGGATGCTTTGAAGTTAGTTCGGTCCATATTGAAGTTAGACCGGTCTAGAGATGCTTGGGAGTTAGACCGGTCTTAGAGTTAGACCAGTTAGAAGATGTTAGTTCGGTCTAACCATGCCATGGGTTGTACAAGAGAAGCCGAAGTAAGAGTAGTAGAAGGAAGAGCCGAATTAAGGGTGGTTCGGCCTATTCTGCGGCTAAGTATAGTCATGTTTACTTCGGTCATATTGAAGTCCGGCGAGGGAATGTTACTTCGGTTGTATGGCATCTTGCCGGAGTAAAACCATCTCACTTGGTTTAAGCAGTGAGGGGGGTGTTGAAGGATAAGCATGATCTTTCAGGAGTATGAATCCTAGAAGGACTCTACATGGAGGAGTAAGAGTCCTACTAGGGTTGTGCCACACGAAACCTATAAAAGCTCACAAAGATCACCTACGGAGAGGTAATGCAACTTTGCTCCCTGAATACGTAGAGCTTTTGCCTATTTGTCTTGTTGGCTGACTTAGGCATCGGAGAGGTTTCCGGCACACACCCGCCGGCTAGCTCACGTTTGTGTTTTCAGGTAGTAAAACGACGACGTACGGAGGAGTGCAGACTTGATCAACAGGATTATACGAGAAGCTGTATTTCTTTCCCGTACAAATATGACAGTGTGATTGTTGGTTGATGTAACCTTGACGTGAATCATGCTAGCCTTATAGTTGTTTCACGGGAAAATAGAATAAAATAAAATAAATGTGTGAATTGCATACTTGATAGCAAATAGGAACTGTTGGTTGGCCTAAGGAATTGTATCGTTGCTTAATACTATGTGGATGGTGTCAATGGGTTATTGTTAAGTATAGGTTAGTGTAGTGTTGTGTGCTAATTTTAGGGGTAGGTTCCATGGTGTGTCGGATTTAAGGAATAGGTGTTGATGTGAGTTAGCTTGCCAACTTGTGGTGCTAAAATATGGTGTAGTTGTATACCTAGTCATGAAAGAGCCGAGAATGAACTTAGAACATATTATTGGAAGTTTTTGGTGAACACTACGTAGGAGTAAGACTAGTTGACTTGATGTCGATAAGTTGTGGAGGTTGTTGGTAGTTATTGGTGGTAAGTTTATTAACTGTCGTGTGGAAAAAAGTTGGTGGGTGAGTATTTTTCATGGAAATTTGTGTTTGGTCCACTATTAGTGATTGGTGTCAATTCTTAGAATCACTTTTACCTAAAGGATAGAAATTGTAAACATGAGAAGTGTACGTAAGTATCTTGTTAAGTTTGGTGTGTGTGACAACGGTGTTTTCATGCAATTGAAATGGGAGTTATTTTGCAACCCTTGCCCTTTTGTTATAAAAATTGTTTCGTATCCTTGGAGTAAGAGCTGCGAACTCCTTATATTGATCCTTTATTTTGCTATAAGAGTAGTGAGAAATTGTGTTGTTGGTAGATTGATCGAATATGATTATTGGGTTTACTTTGGATGTATTTGACCTTTAGTGGTAAGTGGTTTTCTTAATTATATGATATATAGTTATGCCTACTAGACGGTGATCCCTTATTTCAACTTTATTCCATGACATTTTGCGATGATATCATCTTATAAGAAGTTATTCAACGGACCCCTTGTCAAGAAATAAAATGGTACGAAGTGCCTTTGTAATTTGGTTAGTTTTGGAAATTGTGTTGGAGTGACTATTATTGACCTGGAAATCCCTTAAAGTGAATGAGTATTACTATAACTTGTGGTTGCATCTTTACAGCTTGACTAGAAGTGAGCTGATTCGAGGCTTAGAAGAAAATTTCAAAGTAACTATAACTATGAGTATTTGTTGGTACACCCTTTTCATCTTGAGTTGTATAGGCTTTTAATGAAAGGTTTGATGTGATGATTAGTGTTATTGTTTTGTGACTTGAGTAATTGTGAGAAGTAAATTTTAATTTCATTGGGTAAACCGCGGTGAATGACCTTCTGAGCTTAATTATTTTCAGGGGGGAGTAGTTGTAGCAGTGATTGGATTGAAGTACTGAAGGTACGATTTTGTTAGAATTTTAAATTAGAGGCGTGGTACTATCATTAATGGTGAGAGCGTTTGTTATGGAGTAAGTTTGTGTTATAAAAGGTGTTTAATTTGGGTTTGACCTCCTAAGACATCATAATCTTAGTATGGTGGGGAGCCGTGTTTTAACTTTGGAAGTAAATACCATGGCATTGACTTTAGAGAGTGTGGTGTACAGTACAAGTATAGGGTGATGATTTTTCTTTACGTGGTGTTAGTAATTGTGGTGTTAGTGAGAGTGTGTGTGTCACTCAGAGGAGTGACAAGTCGTGAAAATTGCTTGGTAATTGTTTTTAGTTGATTGTGTGTGATTCCCCAAAATGGGGTTAATGGTGAAAATTGTGATGTAAATATAAAATAAATAAAGAGTAATTGGTGGATTCTGGTAGTGGTTGTAAATGGGATGTGATTTCCCCAAACTCATAATGTTTAGTTTATTCGTGTTGTTATGAGTGGCTATTGCTTGAATAGCTATAAATAGATTGTGGCATCACTATAGTGATGGGATTATTGACTGGGTGATGGTTGAGAGTCACCGGTCGAATTATGATAGAGAATAGAATTGGGAACGAAGTTCTCCCATTGAGCATGATCTTGTTTTTACCGAAATTGGGAATATGTTATGATGGATGAACAAGCTAGTAAATGTGAAACAATTATGAACAATGCATATTGAGTCTTATGGTGTGTATGATTCTTAACAACCTTAAAATAAATAAACATATCTTTTCAGTACCTTTACAAATCATTTGTATGTATTTGAAACATTTTCATATAAAGTCTTCTACCATGAATGATCTTTTTTAAAAATTCAAAGGTCAGAAAATATATTTTCGGATGTTCTTTTCTTTTTGGTTATTAAATGTTTTAAAATCACAAGTGAGTAATAAGAAGGCATAATGCCAGTTGTGTTGCAAGCACGAGGTTTGAGGTGCCTGGTTTCGTTGAGTTGTGCTTTGTTGAAGGCCATGATTGGCGGATAAAAAATTTATTAAAATCTTTTCTTCTTATGAAAAGGGATTGAGGACTTGGGTTGTAATGTGAGATAATTGTTTGGAAATTTGTTGCTAAGAGACCAATAATTGTCTCTTGGGGTGTGAATATAAGGAGAAAGCTCAATCTCCTAAGGTTCTATGTTGTTAGACAATTGAAAATTATTTTCTTGAGGTTAAGTTTGTTTGAGATATGACTGTAGGGTATGTTAGTGATGCCTTCATTTGACTTCGTGTTTCATAGAATTGATGAATTCTTGTGGCTTGTTAAAGATAATCATGTGAATGAGTTGAAAAAGAGGTTCAACACTTTGGAGTTGTCATTCGTATTATTTGGGTGTTATCAGAATATCAGTGTGGGACTGAAATATGGAAGTTTTCTTTAGTTTTCGAATTAGATTTTTGGTGTGGTGAGTATAAACCAATTGGGAGTTGTTTCTTGTATAACTCATGAAATTCATTGCGTTGGGAGACTCTTCTAGAGACTTATGATTGAGTGGAGATTGTTCATGATTAGCTGCAGTAACTGTTAATTTTAGTATCCATTCCATTTTGGTTGTTCGAAACTCTGATTTTTGAATTGTTTAATTTCGAGGACGAAATTTTCTATGGTGGAGAGATTGTAATGACTCGGATTGTAATTAATATCGGATTGGTGTAAAGCGGTGCCCATCACCTTAAAACTTTTGTGGTTGTTGGACTCTAGGTATTGATGGGTTGGCAAGTGAACTTTAAATATTATAATTGAGGAGCCTTGGGTGATGTTTGAAACCTTGATTGAAGCCTTAACAAGGTATTTAGGCAAGATTAGATCAAAAGCCCCAAATGTGAGTTTTTGTTTTTAGCTAACCTTCACTTTTTTGCCCTTTTCTCCTTCCATACTTTGAATTTGAATGTAAGGCTTGAACCATTGGAAAGCTTGTTTTCGGGGCTTCAATTTGGACACAAGAATGACCTAAAACGGAGTCCGAACGAGAGAGTTATACATATTTGAATTTTGAGTTTCTGTGCTGGAAGCATACTCACTCGAGCGAGCTTTTCTTCGTTCAAGCGAACTGCACAATTTTCAGAAATTCTGGGAGCTTGTTTTCTACGCTCGAGCCAAGCTTCCTTCGCTCGAGCGACCAGGTCGCTAACAGACATTATAAAGTAGCTTTTTGGCCCAAACACCTTACTTTTTCATCCTTTCTTCTTCTCCCCTCCTTCATGTCCGAAAACCTAGCCCTCAAAACTTTGATTTCATCATTTCTTGCCAACCATCTACCATGGATCTTGCATCAAAGATGAAGAACAAGAGACGCTCAACATTTTCAACCGATTAGATTTTGGATTTTCAAAAGAATGCTCTTGATCTAGCTTTCTTAGCTTCCAATCTTGAGGTAGGGATACTTTTACCCTAGTATTTCTTTATTTTGAAGAGATTTCATGGTATTGTTGTGACCTATGAGCTAATTTGTGGATATTGTTGGATTACACCCATGTTTTACATAAATAGACCATTTTACTTGATTTTTGCTTGAAATTTCTTAACTCCTTTTTCAAAACATGTATATAAATATTGTTGAAACCCATATCTATGATAAAGGAGAAAAATCCCCAAATTTGGTAAAACCCTAAATTCTCAATTTGAGTAGGAAACACTAAATTGAATGGAATTTTCTTTGATTCATGGAATATTGTCAATAATAAAGAGATGAAAGATGTGAATGTGGATATGGTAAATGAATTGTGACTTGAATGTTATTATTCTTTGAATATTATGTGGTGTTTCATCTATTGTGATGATGGATGCTTGTTGATGGAATTAAAATGTGATAGAATGGTTAATTGTGCATGAGTCCGGGTAAGAGTCGGTTTTGGAAAATGTGGTGTTGTGTTAGTACCCGTGCGCGGGGACGTTAAAAGGTGCCAAAATACCCTTTCTAGGCTTATCGCTGGACGAATATGGGAAAGATGTTTTTGGGTGTCCACACAGTCCTACCATATTATAGTCGGCGAAAGTGGAAAAACAGATGATTTTCTTAAAGAGCCCACTTCCCATCGTATAATAGTTGGCAAATGTGGGGATGGTTTTTGAAACTAAAGCAACTTGTGTTGGACTCTTACATGGGACTCATGGTTTGTTTTCCATTAATGTGATTGTTTAATTATGTTGTGTGAGGACTCGGAATGTGATTACTGTGTCATGATATTGACATAATTGATGAAGATAACTTGTGTACATAAGTCTTTAAATTATTTTGTCTCAATGATGCCATGCGTTTACTTAAGCAATTAAATACTTGGTTAAATGTATTCTTACTAGGCATATAGCTCACCCCTATTTTATTTTTTGGGAAATAATGTTGTACAACTGCAATAGTGACCGGAAGTAAACTGTGTTGGGATTGACAGTTGAAAATATTTTGCTGTGAAGATTTGTAGTTTTGTACTAGGATTGTTAGATCTATTTTGTTATTTTCTTGTATACCCAGAAGGGTTCATCTTTTGTAATTGTCATTTTGTTTGTTGAGCTTGGAGTTGGGTACAAGGTTTCATGGACATGTAAACGTGGAAATTATAAATTTAAATATTAGTTCAGTGAACAGGATGGCTTTTGGAGTAAATTGTTATATTAGTTACGATGGTTTCATGTATGGAATAGAAGGGCGTTACACATCAAAATCATTATGTGGGCACTATGCACGCTTGCAGCAACGGTTATCAAACCATAGAACCAAGAGGATATACCGGCAAAAATTTTAAATGATAGGAGGTTTTTTGCCTAGTTCAAGATATGACTATATGTTTGTCCTATAAATTTGCAATAATAGTAACAAAGAAATTTTTTTGTTATGTTTTCAAAGTAATATCTATGTTTGTTTCGCGTTTAATGTAAAACTAATAATATGATGTAGGATTTGTGTCAGTGTTATTGATGGCACATTGGCAGACACGTGGGTCCCTACCTCAAAATAGAATACATTCTATGGTCGCAAAGCCACAGTATCGCAAAAGATATTCGCAGCTTGTGAATTTAACATGTTGTTCACATTTATCAATTCTAGATGGGAAAGAAGCGCCTACGACAAAGCAATTTTAGTTGACTTAATTATAAGAGATGATATACATATCCCATACCCACCCCATGGTGAGTGTTATCAAATAACACACTATACTTTTTTAAAATATGATATTTGTGTACATGTATTTGACGGAGCATTACAAACATTATTTACACGTAGGCAAGTATTATTTAGTGGATGTCAGGTTCACGAACATGCCTAGATTTCTTCCCCATTTCGTTCACAACGCTATCACTTGCAAGTGTTCTATGGCCGTCGTTATTCTGGACCCAAGGAATTATTTAACCACCGACATTCGTCATTACGGAATGCCATAGAAAGAACATTTGGGGTTCTCAAGAAACATTTTCCAATATTACGATCCATGCCAAATTACTAGTCAACACGACAAGGATCCCTCATGATTGCATGTTATGTAGTGCACAATTGGATCTGTTTACATACAGCTATGGACCCAGTCTTCATGGAAGCTGATAATGAAATGGCGGCTGAAGTGGTAGCAGAGGGGCTTGTTGGAGGCCAAGCTGAGTATTTTGACATGTCACAACATGGGTTAACGTACCAATCGAACTTGAGGGACGCAATTGCTACTGCTATGTGGGAAAATCATGTCGGTCATGGGTAGATTTGTGATGTGAAGAAATAATGTGAAGAAAAAATCTTTGTTAGTATTGTATATACAAGTTTATTTTTCTTATTCGTAATGTGTGAAATGCAATTGTAATTTGTGGCATAATTTAAAAAGTGGTTTTTTTTTCATATATAGTTCTCCATTTTTTAAGTGCTCATGGGAGACAAATTGAACAAAGTTAGTTCTTTAACAAATTGTACAAAGTCAATTCTTCAACAAATTGAAACAAATGTTAGCATTTTTTTTTTTTGATGGTGTAGACACCCCATTTTTGACCGTCCTCAAGACTTGGACGTCACCGTTGGAACACTCGGTGATTATCCATGTTTGTGTTCGTTTGGAGTTCCCGGAGGTCTCGGCTACGCGCCTTGCCTCAGGATCTCCGAACTCGACCGTTTTGTGTCTGGTTTTGCACCAAACACTTGTGTTTTGCCTTGGAGGGGCAGGGAATGCCTTGTGGGGCATCCCCACACATCACCGGCCATGGCTAGAGGCCACCGGCTGTTGTTTGTGTCCACCGGCAATGTATATTGCCGGCCAGCACTCTTTTTGGCCGACCGGCCATCAACTTTGTCAAAATGGCAATTTTGAGCGGCCAACCACTGTTCATCTACTTTTTGTAGATATTTTGTGCCAGCTGTGATAGCTGGCACCCACCCCTTTCCCCTCCATAAACGTGTATGGGGGGATTTCCCTCTTGAATGGCTTGTTTTGTAAGCCTTACAAGAGGGAATTGCCTATATAGGAGAGCCTCTTCTCTTTGGCCAAAGGTTAGACTCTTCGTAGACATTTTAGACAGCTTTTGTAAAGCTTGAGTTCTAGGGTTAGAGTTAGATATATATTCTATCTCTATAAGTGTGTGTTTTGTCCTACTTTTGCTCACAAACACACACCAACACACCATCTCTTGGACTTGAGACCTTTGGAGGGTTGTTTTAGTGTTTTGGAGCTGGATTGAAGCCAAAGAAGGCTGTTGGAGCATTGTTTGTGAAGGTGGTCTTCAAGGGTAATAAACTTCCCTTTTATTCTCCATTTTTGCATTGCTTTTCTACCTATCTTAGAACTGTTTTTGTGCTTAGTGTATAATACAAAAAAGTTCTGTTTTTAAGCCCTCTTGATTGTTTGTTAAGGGTGTTTTGTGGTTTGGAGGAGTTTGACCCCTCTTAAGCCTTGTAAGGCTCCTTTTTGTGCTATTTTGTGCAAGTTTCGGGACTTTGGTGTTTGGGCCTCTTCACCACTAAAATCTTGAGGGATTTCAGTGGTGAAGATGGTGCCTTAAAGTCTCAAAAAGAGGAGGGCCACCCCCTCTCCTTGTTGTCCTTGAAAAGGACCATTTTTAGCCTCTTAAGGGAGCATCTAGCTTAGGCTTTTGTTGATCATGTCTTGGCTGTTTTTTTTCATGCTTATATTGTCATGAGTTAACTTTGTATTAAGTTGGTTTTGGTACACCATGCATGCTTAGCATACCTACCATGTAATGCCTTGTTATTGCCTTAATATGCCTTAGGTTATTAGCCTTTGTTCTAGCATATTTTAGGTTTAGCCTTGTGAAGGTTTTGTGCTTATTTTGCCATGTTTTAGGTCTGTCCATAGTTGCTTGGGTCGATCTTGGCATGCTTAGTATAGGTCCTTTGTATTATGGCTTGTATGCTTCAAGTAGGTGAATGTGTAGCATGCATTGCTTGCATTAATTTAGTGGTTTAGGACCATCTTACATGTCATTTTAGTCCTTAAGACATGCTTGTATGCTTGCCTTGGTTGTCTCTTTGTTGCTTTAAAAGGTTGTGCCTTGTGCTCCATGTTTTGGCCATTGTATATGCCTTTAGATTTGAGCCACTTAGATGCCATCTAGGGGCACCCTTGGCTTTGTTCAAGCCTTCTTTTGATCTGTTTGGAGTCCCCTTAGCCTTGTGAGGCTTGGTGGGTTTGACCTTGGTCTAAGCCTCTTGGCTTGCCTCAAGTACTTGGACCATTTGCATGCTAATGTTTGTCTTGTTTAAGTTGGTTTAGCACCTCCTATAACATGGTTTTAAAGCTTTTCATTGCATGCTAATTGTCTATTGTTCGGTCTCTTTAAGTGTGCTTAAGAGTTGCCTTTATATGCCTAAGTGTTGGATCATGAGTGCTTGCATGTTTGTTTGCATTTTGGCCTTCACTTCCATGGTTTTGGCCACTGATTTTGGGCCTAGTTAGAGCTGCCTAATTCATGTTTAAGACCATCATTTGCTTGGTTGCATGCTTACCTTACATGTTTGTACATTGTCCATGTTCATGCTTGCATGCTTGCCCTCATGATCATGTTGCATATTAGCTAACATGCCTAGGATGCATTGTACTTTACATGCATACCTTGTCCCTTGATTTAGTGATAGGGATTGGGCCTTGGTTTGATTGTTTGCATTGCATTTGAAATCAATGTGCACAACTTGGTTCTTTGGGCCATCACGCATGGAAATGCGTGATTGATGGTCCGAGAATCGAGGCATATGCCCCTTTGAGTCGCAAACATGATAAGGGGCATGATTGGTGCATACATTGCTTGAATTGTATTGCCATGCAAGATTTTGCCCTCTGCTGCTGTGAGTTGCAGGTTCTGCAGGAACTTCTTGCCGGCCGGCAATATTTAGTGCCGACCGGCAATGTATTGGTGGCCGATATCCTCATTTCCAGCCGATGATCACATGCTGCAGCCGGTGGCTATTCTACTCAGCCGATGGTGATCCCAAGTATCTGAAGAAACATCTCTGAGACTTTGACAGTCTTCAGAAGGGCAGAGCAGGGAAGACAGAGGCAGTCTATGCATGGCAGTGCAATTCCGAGCAGGACCCGAGCATGCGTTGCATCAGGCTCTCCTCCCGAGGCGGTTTACTGTTTTTTTTTCCTAGTTTAATTATTTGTTAACTAATTAGGCAATTTGTAATATTTAATTAGCTTGCGTAGTTAATTAATTTGTATTATTCTTTTGGTCCCTCCGAGCGAGGGCGAATCTGTAATAAGTGTGGGTGCGTGTGTGTGCATGTCTTCCAACCCCCACTTCTTTCCCCCTTTTATTTACCCGCTTATGATGGTAGATTAAGGCACGTCTAAATTTGCATACCTTATGCCATGCATGCGTGCATCCATGCATTTGTCTTACATGCACCGGGCTCGGTACATCATACAAACTGCATTGTATTTTCAATTCCAAATTGAATACGTGATAGATGTAGCATTTCACATGCCACTTTAGGGTTTGCCGAGCCCATCCTAATCACATCCTGTATGTGTTGCATTAGCCACTTAACATGAACTAGGACATGCATGTTTGCTAACCAGTTTATTGTTTCGGCACGGAGTACGATGTAAGTATTTATGCTTTAGCATCTCGCATGCGTGTGAATGTTAACATGACAGCATGATTACCATGTGGCTAAATACTTATATGAGATAAAATGTTTGAATGCCTGTGGGTGGAGGTTGGATTGTTTGAGTTGGAAAAACTCGTTGAAATCCGTGTTTTAGCCTACTTGCGAGTAGCAAATTCCAAAGCATTTTCAAAACAAACGGATATGCAATGCTTGTTTCCAAATTAGGCAATCTAGTCTATACTTGTTTGCTGTGCGCATAACATAGTAATTCTAGGCTAATAACTGGAACAAGAACACATAATGTTTTCAAAATCGGATATCACGGTTAGTAGAGGCCGGTCTTCGGACTGGGCGAAAAGGGGTGCTCATAGCTGACCTTCCCCGATCGTACCCAAGCTCCCGAGCCAAGACAACTTTGGTGATGACGGACACGTGGCCTTTGGCGCCGAGTCAGGGTTTCCTAAATTTCCCAAAATAAAATATTTAGGTGGTGACTCTGTATCTAGCAAAGCAGTCCATGTTTGGCACTTCTTTTCAAAAATCTGTTTTTCTCAAAACGATTTGCCAGAGTTGGACTCTTTGGTTCAGATTAAGAACCGCAACACAAAAGGGGAGTCCGAACTGTAGCGAGGTCCCTCGCGGGCTTGTTACAGTTTCTGGCGACTCTGCTGGGGAAATTTAGAGAGCTTGACTTGAACTCGTGATATCCTGTTTTGATTTCATTTATGTGTCTCTTTGCATTGCATGTGCATTGGTGCACCTAGGACACCGTGTTTGCCATCTGCCATTCCTGAACGGTTTGCCGAAGGTTTGTCTTGTCAAGGCATGACCATAAGGCTGACTGGTTATGGGCTCTGACAGCATGGGAACACAAACCCCGGTTTTACCGAGGCACCCTTTTTGACCATTCGACCTAGTGCATATTCGGAATCCATAGTGACCATTCCAAACTAGGACAGGTTGCTTACCCGATGTTAGGTTGTTTGAAACCGCTGTGTGCATAATGAAACCCTAGCTCCTGACAAAATAGGACAGGGAAACCCTACCCCAACATAGGGGTGTATTGGCTCTCATTTACCTGCTATGTGCTTTTAGAGTGTATCTCTACAGGAACACACATATCAGTTTGCGAGATTGGGTATTAGGCCCGAGGGCACTGTAGACACCCCATTTTTGACCGACCTTAAGACTCAGACGTCACCGATTGAGCGCTCGGTGATGTTGCATATTGTGCTCGTTCAGAAGTCTCAGAGTCGCGGCCGTGAGCCCTGCCTCCGGACTTCCGAACCCTCTTCTGTGCCTTGCCTCGGTTTGCGAACCATGCTCGGTTTTCTCTGTTTTCTCTTCCTGAGGGGGGAGAGGTCCAGTAGACCATCTCTCAGTGGCCGTGGGCTACATTTCGTGGTCGTAGGCCATTTTGCCCATTTCGGAGCCCGGTTCCCAATTTTCGGAGCCGTCAGGCCGTGTGCCTCGGTTCGGGACCGTCTAACCATCTCCGATTCCTCCGGTTTTTGGCATACATCTTACTTACTCCCTTTCAAGGGACACTGGGGTCTTAGATACCCACTTCGTGGCCAAACACCACTTTCAGTGCTTAACGGCCGGTTTTCGGGATCCCGAACTGCGTGTTTTGGCCCCCGAGCATTCGTTTTGCATCGGTTTTTGTTCATTTTTGGCAGGTACCTCTGTTTTGTCACCAGGAAGGTCACTGAAGGGTGGGAGGCCATCAATTATCTCAGCAACCAGTTATGCTTCTCCGGCGCCCCCCGGCGCCCGTTTTTCTCACTTCCGGGCTAATGTTGAACACCCTATGGCCATTTTCTTCAAGCCAAAACCACATATTTGTGTTGTACACACATGGGAGGACCCTAAAAACACATGGCCGGCCAGTAATTCTCATTGACCCTTTTGAACCCCTTCTAAAAGTGGCATGTTGTCTCTCTTGTTTCAGAGTTGCCAATTTCCAACCATAGGGTCTTGTTGTACACACATGGGAGGACACCAATATGTGGTGGCCGGCCAGAAAATCAACTTTCCATTTTTGCCCCTTGGCTGGCCGGCCGGCCATAGGGGGTGGCCGGCCGGCCACCTGCAGTAAAAACACCCAGCCGGTCTGCTTCCTTGGGATGTGTGCTTTACAGCTGTGTGCTGTTTTCCCCCAGAAAATATCTCTATCCGGGGGACCCTTTTGGAGGGAAATAAGGGCTCATTTCCCTCCACTTTGGCCTTGATGGTCCTCTCCCTCTCTTGTCTATATAGAGAGCCTCCCAACTCTAGAGAAGGGGTTGGAAAAATTGCTTCAAGCATATACATACATAGAACTTCATTTCCTTCAAGTTTTGGTGCCACTTCCTCATCATCTTCAAGCTCTACCACCACCACTCCATTCCAGCAGCAAGGAGAAGCTTTTCAAAGGCTAAAGGTGTTGCAACTTGGTCCAAGAATCACCAAAAGCTTTGGTCTTCAAAGGTAAATCCATTTCCCCTCTTTTTTAGCACTTTCTTGCGCCAATTTCTTAGGCTATTTGCTCACTGTTTTGGGCTCCGACCTTAACTGAAAATAGGTCTATTTTGAGCTATTCTTCATGTTTGTTCAAGGGCTCAACCCTGTTTGAGCCCTCCATCTTACACTTGTTTCAATATCCTCTTATATGCCATTATTTTGCATTGAATGTTTGGCCTATGTTTGATCTGTTTCCGAGCATAATGTAAACTGTGAGTGGGCCTATTTTGAGCCCCTATTCAACATTGAAGAAGGGCTCAACCCTGTTTGGCCTCTCTATCATGCACTTGCTTCATAATCTCTCACATTTACCGTAAATTTGCATGATTTGTTTGGCCTACATGTGATCTGTTTTGGAGCATGTAATGAACTGTGAGTAGACTTATTTTGGGTCCCTCTACAACATTGTAGAAGGGATCAACTTTGTTGGGGGTCTCCATGTTATACTTGTCATTATACCCCTCTTTGACCCCCATTTTTGCATGCTTTGTTAAGCCTATCTAGATTCTGTTTTCGGCCATCATCAGGTCTGGAAAGAGTCATATTTTGATCTTCTTGACATATTTCATGAAGGGTATTTTCTGGTTTGATGAATTTTTGGGGTACCTCGTGTTATAGCCTATAGTATCCTAGTTCTTGCATGGCATTCTTAGCATGTTTGCATACTGATTTGGGGGATGTCATCTACTGTAAATGTTCATATTTTTAGGCCCTCTTCAGTGTTGTAGAAGGATATTTTCTTGTTTGAGCTTTGCATTTATTACTTACTTCAATATCCCTCTTGCGGAGCCATTTTTGCATTATTGCTTAATCCTATGTGTGCTTGCTGTTTAGCCCTTTTTATGACTGAAAAATGCTTGTCTTGGGGCTGCCTTGCTACTGTATTTTCATTCCATGTCCATATTGTGCATGTTTGGTATAGCTATAGGCCATTTCGGGTGCCTAAATTCGCATTTCGGGACCATTCCTTGCATTTGGTGACATTTCGCCTCATTTCGGGGCTGTTTTGCATCATTTTTAGTTGTTGAAATTCATTTGCATGTTTGCGTATCATATTCCATGCCATTTCATGCCTGTACGCCATTGCCTCGATTTGCGTGCCCGTGTGCACGCATTTCGAGGCACTTCATTTTCATCTATTGGCCTCTTGTGTGGGTGCGGCTGAGGCTCTCCCATATTAGTGCAAGCCCATATTGCATTATATATGCCATTTTAGTCTCATTGCATTGCGTATGTCATTGCCTCGGTTTGCGTGCCCGTGTGCACGCATTTCGAGGCATCTCATTTTCATCTCACGGCCTCTTATGTGAGTGTGGCTGAGGCTCACTCGTGTTAGTGTAAGCCCATATTGCATTGCGTATCTCATTTTAGTCCTGTTGCATTCCGTATGCCATTTCCTCGGTTTGTGTGCCCGTGGGCACGTATTTCAAGACATCTCATTTTAGTCTCATTGTATATCATATTTCAGGCCATTTCATGCCTTTATGTCATTGTCTCGGTTTGCGTGCCCGTGTGCACGCATTTTGAGGCACTTTTTTTTTTTTTTTTTATCCGACGGCCTCTTATGTGAGTGTGGCTGAGGCTCTCTCATGTTAGTGTAAGTCCATTTTACATTCTGTATGTCATTTTAGTCTCATTGCATCGTGTATGCCATTGCCTCGGTTTGCGTGCCCATGTGCACGCATTTCGAGGCATCTCATTTTTCATCTCTCGGCCTCCTATGTGAGTGTGGCTGAGGTCCACTCATGTTAGTGCAAGTCCAATTGCATTGCGTATGCCATTTCATGCCTTAGGATCATTTACTCGGTTTGCGTGCACGTGTGCACGTATTTCGAGGCATTTCATTTTCATAGCATTGTGTATGTTAGGATTGTATATTAGCTGCGTTTCATGCATATTGCATCGTGTTCGGGATAGGAGTTAGCCTGGGCACGGGAAACGAGGTACGTTCCGCACTCCGAGTGACGAAACGGATCTCAATTCCCAAGTCACCGACACTCCGGATTACCCATGATGGAGTTAGGTTTTGTTGTAGCATTCATATGCATTCATCCTATATTGAGTTGTGCAATTCGGCTCCTCGGCCATCATGCATCGAGATGCGTGATTGGTGGCACGAGGATCGAGGCATGCATATATTTGTGAAATACATTGCTATGCCCCTTTCCTGCTCTCTGTTGCAGCATATCCAGAATCAACAGTCTTCCGAGACCTGGCGCGCATTTCGAGAAACATTGCGAAACAGAGATTAATTGGGGCATCCCAATGGATTTCCGCGCAAGGCAGCTCCAACGTACATCATTCATCAGAATCAAGGCAGCCCCTGGCTTGCATGCCAGTTTTACATTTTTCTTAGTTTAATTTGTTAATTAATTAGGGATTTGTAAATTAATTAGGAATCTGTGTTATTTTGGACTGTAATATTCTTTTATTCAAACTGTATATTTATTTGGACCCTCTGCGTGAGGGCATAATTGTAATAAGTGTGGGTGAGTGTGATGTATGTCTTCCAACCCCACGTCTTTCTCCCTTTTATTTACCTGCTTACAATGGTTAGATATAGGGCATATTTCAATTAGCATACAGTATGACAGCATGTTTGCATCATTCATCTGTTTTGCATGCACCGAGCTCGGCGCATCATACAAACTGCATTTGTATTTCAATTCCAAATTGAATACGTGTTAGTTGTAGCATTCCATATGCCATGTTTAGAATAGCCGAGCCTGCTATAATTGCATTTTGCATGTGTTGCGTTAGGCATTTCTGTATACTTAGGATCATGCATGATTTCTAATCAGCTTTTGTTTTGGCTTGGAGTACTCGGTAAGTTTTATGCTTTAGCATCTTTGCATGCGTGTGAGTGTTGCCATGAATAGCATGCTTACCATGAGGCTAATTGCTTATGTGATATAACTGCCTGAATGCTTGTGGGTGAAGGTTAGGTTACTTGGATTGGGACAATTCATCAAATGTTTGTTTTAAGCCCACTAGATTGTGGCAAAATCATGTTTTCTAAGCCCACCCGAGGGTGGCAAAATCTGCATCTTGAGCCTACCTGCGGGTAGCAAACCATCTTTCAAACAAACAAACATGAAATGTTTTGTTCCAATTCAGACGACTCAGTCTATACTTGTATGCTGTGCGCATCACATAGTAACCTAGGCTAATAACCGGAATAAGAACATACAATGTTTTCAAAATAAGATATCATTGTTAGTAGAGGCCGGTCTTTGACCGGGCGAGCGGGGGTGCTCACGAAGTGACCTTCCCCAATCGTACCCAAGTTCCCGAGCCGAGGCAACTTTGGTGATGACGGACACGTGGCCTTTGGCACCGAGTCAGGGTTTCCTAAATTTCCCCATTAAAAAATATTTAGGTGGCGACTCTGTATCTGGCAAAGCAGTCCATGTTTGGCACTTCTTTCAAAAAATCTGTTTTCAAAACGATTTGCCGGATTTGGACTCTTTGGTTCGAGATTTAGAACCGTGACATTTGAGTCCTTCGAACTGTAGTGACCCAATATCGAACCAGAACAGGGGGGACTCGCACTCCCTTCCCCGGGATGCGTTCGGGGACGTCTACAGGCACCAGTATCAGTGTTGTTGAGAATCAGTTATGTCTGCGGGTATCATTTCAGTTTTGAACAGTGATTCTGGGGAACAGTGATCAGTAGTAGAGTGTAGTTGATCGGCTACACCCGTGTTTGATCTGTTTGGGGCTGAAATATTGCTTGTTTTCCGTTTCAGTTCAGAGATTCAGAGAGTTGATCCAAAATAGCTAGTGTCTTCTCCTTGTTGCGGCAGGACTTACGATGACGCAGAATTCAGAAGAGATCGTGGTCATGACGGCCGCGTTGGATCAAGGGATCACCCTACACAGTGAGACTGCTGTTGATATGCCGCATCCACCCAGATCGCCGGTTGCGCACCCGGTCTGGGCCCTCCAGCTATATCAGGCTCGTGAGCCTACTACTTTTGAACTAATGGGGATGATAGGTGATCTCCAGAGGTCTGTGGCGGATCTCGCCTATGGAATGTCAGCTTCACCGCCAGCTGCACCGTACGCCGGGAGCTTTGTACCCCAGGAGCCCCGGCTGTTGGGCCGAATTGTTATTGAACTTAGTCAACCGGAGATGGCCTCCAGTTATAATAATGACGTGTCAACATCAACCCAAACCCTCAATCAGGCTGAGGCCAGAGGTAAAGACAAGATGAAGGCAGATGCCGATCCTATCGAACAACTGTTGTGGGCAGTAGAGGCTTTGAAAGCCGGGGGGATGAGCAAGCAACAGATATCTGCAGTTGTGACAAAAGCTGTGGAGGACGCTTTCCCCACTCCGCCTGTGGGCAGTTCCAGTCAATCAGAGAACCGGGATAGGCCCCGTCATGCCAAAATAGTTCTTCCCACTCCCAATTCTACACCCGGGAAGGATCAGAAATCCAAGGCCGCACCCGCCGATCCGTTCGCTAGTGCATCTAGCAAGAGTGCTCAGGCTCCAAAGTACCTGCCTCGAGGGCGCCGAGTCTTCCATCCTCTCTACATGCCTTTGTCTAGGGCACTTTTGATTTTGGCCAAAAAGGGGCATCTTACACCTCTTGAGCCCCGACCCCTACCGAAGAATCTTCTTGCTACACATGACCCTGCTCAGTACTGCGCGTACCACCAGCAGACCGGTCACAGCACCGACAGTTGTTTCCGCCTTCGTCATGAAGTGCAAGATCTGATTGACGATAAGGTCATCCTCCTGCCTACCTCGGCCAAGTCAGTCACTACAGAGTTCTTGGATTTTGAGGATACCGATACCGCGAGTATGTAATCAGGAAGTGAACCGCCTGCGGGCGATACTTGACGTATTTTGGATGTAACGTCTGGCACGCATTTTTGAGCATCTGCGAATGCTAGTTTTGTAAAACCTGGCTTGGGTGTCGAGTCAGTCTTTTTTGTATTTGTTTTGAGTCTGTCTCATTGTCTTGAGTCAGTCCTTTTTGCTCACGGGTCTGTCTTGTTGTAGCGAGTCAGTCCCCTTTGTATAGAACGTCAGGTGATTCCGGGGTTGTTGCCTCGAACGCCG